>CM029131.1:2201712-2656712 GCA_016859345.1 Istiophorus platypterus
AAGACCCACCCCTACTTTCCCATCGTGGAATGCAGGTTACCTAGGTAACATTTCTGAGGTAAATTACTTTCTGCAGTCGACTACTA
This sequence comes from Istiophorus platypterus, assembly GCA_016859345.1. Lineage (NCBI taxonomy): Eukaryota > Metazoa > Chordata > Actinopteri > Istiophoriformes > Istiophoridae > Istiophorus > Istiophorus platypterus. The sequence goes on from CM029131.1 coordinate 2,201,799, forward strand.
GCTGATAGGGGGAGAGAGAGAGAGAGAGAGAGAGAGAGAGAGAGAGAGAGAGAGAGAGAGAGAGAGAGAGAGAGAGAGAGAGAGGAGTGAGTACATATAATAATAGCATAGTGTAGAAGCCTCTAACATAGATACGTGTTCAGAAACTTTGTGCCAATTTGCCAAACGTTGCCGATTCTGACTTTGCTAGATACTGGTAGATAAGATATAGATAAAATTTAAAAAAAACCATTACAAGCTAAAAAAAAGCACAGTGAGAATGAAGTACGAGCAAAGAGAAAGTTCTGTGACAGATGGTAAACAATGCTGGCTACAGGAGAATGCAGAAGTAACGGTTATGAGTTGTTCTGTGTAGCCAGTTATGCCAAAGACAAAAACAGAAAGGATTAATTTGTAATGGAAATAAAACAATGAAATCGGAGAATACTCATGATCACATTGCCTGCATGTCTGTGTCCCAGGCTCAATCGGAGCCTCTCTTCTCAACACCTTCTATGATGGCACTAACAGCGATGTCAGAGCAGACCAGCACTACGATGAAAATATGCTTTGGGACTGTATATGTCATACATTCCTGTCAAAAAGGCAATTCATTATTTTTTCATTTAAAAGCCACCCCAGCCAGTGAGTCAAAAAACTACTTTCGGACCCTGTTCACAACTATGACAAAACAATTATCTATGTGTTTGGGCACCTGATAGTAGGCATGGTTCTGTCCGGTGTTGTAAAGGACTGCAGTTCGGAGGGAAGGCATGTTGAGAGGCACTGACCCAAATATCACCTGACTTTCTGCCAGCTGGACACGAGTGGATCCAACCTGAGAGGAGGACAGGGAGGAACAGGACATTTCTCTGTTATATATAGCATTGTTTTGTGAAATTCAATGTATATTATGTATACTACATTTGTAGTTTACTACTCTCTCTTTACCTGCTCCTGTCATTGATTTCCCACATTTGCAAAATGACTTTTGACAGCACCCAGAGCACATTTTTGGAGCATGTATATGACTCAGTGACAACAATGGTAATGATGATGAAAACAGAGGAGCAAATGCAAAAGAGCAGGAACTTTTCCACTGAAAAAATTATTTTTAAAAAGAATGACTTAAATTTATATATTTTTTAGAGTGCAGAAAATAGTTTTGCTACTAACTTCAATTATAGATGTCTCAAGGTGAAGGCACGTATTGTATCATATATGTTTTGCCACTTATTGATAGAGGTACAGCATAAAATGAGAAAATGAGTCAATGCAGGGCACACCCTGGATAGCTCGTTTAAAACCCAACTCAATGTTGCTGTCAAAATTCTTACTTTTAGCATCAAATGTAGAAATATAAATATATGTATAAATCCAAGTTGACTACAGCTATTTTTTTCTCCATGAAGGAGCAAACTGCAGACACTGCAGACAAACTGCAGACACTTGTTAAATTTTGGTGACAGAGTGGTTCACTAATGGGCTGAAACGAACTCAGGCAGCAGCCTGAAAACTTGACAGGGTCATGTGTGAAGACTGGCTTTTAAATGTATTTACAATTTGATAGAAATATAAACATTGGGATCATATTGAATATTTAACCCAATGATTTTTGGTGATCAGGCTGCAACCTAATACTGCTCTTTGTAGAGTTGGTTACGATATTGCAAAGTGGTATGTGACAAGAAAAGGCATCGTTCCACTGAATAATTAAAAGGAATTAATTATTTACTTAATAAAGTAATTTACTTTATTAATTTATCTTTTCTCATCTAAACACTTAAACTGCTTTTATGTCTCTGTTCACTTGTCATCCAGCTGCAAAAGCACTCACAAGACTGAATCTTAACCTGAATTCACTTGACTTGTCTAGCTCCAAAATAAAGGAAGATGCTGACAGAAGTTGTTGAGAGCATAGATTTACCAGGAATGGAGTGGCTATGCAGATGTGGTTTGACTCCAGTTAAACACCTCAAGATCCACCTCAACTGATCCAAGACACGAGTCTTAACTGGTTGAAGCTACTCAATCCCTGGCATAAGTGATAAGTGGAGAAGTAGATTCTCCTACAATTTTCAGTGGATGATTAGATACCTAATTACTGCTATGAAAATTTGTCAATGGAATCCATTTTAATCTGAGTCCACAATGACCACAGGCTTTCTTCTCCAAGAAGGAACAGCAGACGTTAAAGTGTACAGGGGATGTGTGTTTAATACTCAAATGATAGTGACACTACATTTAAAGATCTAAATTATGCAAAGCCTACAAATAGTAAGCAGGAGTAGATCATACAGAGTAATCTGCCAATTCTAGAGACAGACCTTAGCAACACAGTGCAGGCGTTGTGTGTTGCCCTTGTGGACACAGAGGTCAAAGTCTCCTACTGGAGGGGAAGAGAAGGAGGGATGCCACACAACCTCACAGTCCAATTCCCTGTATGGCTCCACTGTACCTAGAGAGGAAGGAGTATATTTGCTTTATCAGCTCTAATTTAAGCGGGCAAATCTAATAATTAAAATGCTTCTTAACAATTAAGTTCCCTTAGTATAAACAACTGACACAGAGAGGAATGAAAGGATGACTCAATACCTCCCTTGATAACAAGCTTTGAAAATGCTAATCCAGGGTACTTGTGCACAATATTTGTATTCATCTTTGTGTCTGATTATTCTTCCTCCTAATATTTTCTTTTACTTTCTACTGTAAACTGAAACTGATTATATAAAAAAAGGTGATAAAACCAAGCTGCATTTGTAGCACCTGTAGCTGGCCGAATAGAGAACAGGAGGCCACTCTCTGTGACTACTGGTTTCCACGTAAACTCTGCAGCTTCGTTACGCTGGTTTCGAAGGGTAACTGAACTTGTATATCCCGATTGGGCAAGTAGGGTTGGGGTGGGGCGGAGCACCAGCAGGGTGGTGGACAGTTCCAGAGCCAAGGGGACAACCCGGGCCTGGACCAATATCTGACCATGGTACTGCTGGTTTACAGAGTAGGACACAGGCCTGGAATAAAGAAAATTACCCATGTTGCATCTGAACTTTAATTACTGATTTTAATGTAATAAAAGTATATTGAGCTGATTTCTGCAACAACCTGTAAAAGTGACCCAGCTTGCTGCTCTGAAACATCAGAGATAAGTTGTTGCGGGAGCAGGGTGGCAAGACGTGGGAGAGGGGTGAGGAGCCCTGCAGCTCAGGGCAGTCCACCTCCAGCTGCACCCAAACATATACTGACAGAGGATTGATGAGCTCCAGCTTTTGAACACACACTGAATTTACACACACCTCGCCATAGTCCAGTAATAATGGACCTAATGAGGAAAGAGTGAAATTTTTACCTGTTTTTTTCTCATGAAAAGAATTCCTCTACACATAACTTTTGTTTGGCAACTTGTAAAATCTGATGTGAAATTCTGATACAATGATTACTGAAAATCACTATTATGATTAAATGTTAATGCTTTCATGTTAGCAGACTGCACTCCTATCAGAAATAAGGAGAAAAAAGCAGACACAAAACACACTACTACTTGTTATACTTAAGAGTTTCAGTGTATCTCACAATTTTTACAGAAGCTATTTTTTAGAGAATGTGACTTAAGCGCTTCTGAATTGAATCTCCAACCTATGGCAACTTGATAGAGCTCCTGAGCTGTCAGAGTCCTGCTGCAGTCTGCCACCTCCTGGCTGTTAGAGGGAACAGCATTCATTACCTCTGAAACCTGAAGCAAATGTAAGAGATAGACAGAGCAATAAAAAAATGAAGGATTTCCCTTCGTTTTTGCACTGAAATCTTACTCTTTGGTTTCTTAGAGTGGTCTGTTACTATGTGTTTTTCTTCTTTAATCTAACCTGACTGTTGACCTGCTGGGTGTCGGATGTCATGTCTTCAGAGCAGCTGCATTTGGTTCGTGGGAAAGCATGGCTGTAGTTTGGCTTTGTTTCTGCAATCTTACTGTTCTCTATATCACTGATACAGAGATTAGGGGGAACAAGCCCTTGAGAAGGAACAATTCCAATGTCCACTTCATGTTCCACTTTTTCTTGCTGTCTAGCATCCAAAAACAGACACAGAAATCCAATTTTAAGGATCCATTAATTTTGAAACACATGCAAAGGTCAGCACATTTTAAATTGATGCTAGTCATAGCTTTAGTAGTTGCTACAATGTAAAAACTGGAAATAAAAACTGCAAAACCGGAGCCTTTCCCATATTGCACAAATGACGTATTTCTTGTAAGGCCTTCAGATCGGCAGTTGGGATATTCATATGAAAGCCTACCTCTCCTTGATCCTTGAAAGCCGTGTTTGCCTTAGCTGTTTGATGAGGTCAATGTAAATCTGCTGATTTTGCTTTTTCTGCTCCTCCTCCTCCTCAGTGAAAGCATAGTTGGTGTTTACATAGTGACACCGGGGTACATCAGTAATGATGGTCCTGAGGTTGACAGAGACAGGAATGTTGTGGGAACATACAAAGACAGACTGTGCTTCAAAATCAATCAGCAACTGTGCATTTTAAAACTTAAGACTTAAAAATAGTTTAAACATAACAACAAAAATGACAGCAATGTAACAATTAAGGCTGTGTAACTGAAATGTAGACTTAAATCTAGAAACTACATAATTCTGTCAAAAGCCAAATAAGCACGATTCAATTGATGAATTGGAATCCACGCTGTTTCTTTAACCTCTCCCTGTACAGACTGTGTGAAGAGACTGGCCTGATGCTGGTGCCTCGGTTGTTAGAAGAGGGCAGCATCTCCTCAGGCTCTGTGTTTTGACTCCTCTCTCTTCGTTGTCTGTGAAGTTGTGTTTTGCTGGTGCTGAGGGAAGCAGCATGTGCCCTCACATGACAGCGAGCCAGCTCACTGGACCGTATGTGAGTCAATGACCCAGTTGGATTGGACACTGCTGGAATTATGCCTGAGAAGCAGAGAAGGGTGGGTACATGTGTCAAAATTAAGCAATTGAACGACAGCAACTTAATGATCAAAGAAATACACATATTTTGGAGAAATAAAGCACACTGGAGAAATAACATTTCTCCAAATGTGAAAATACGCACAAAGGAAAAATAAAATATCTCTAATGTGTATTTGCCAATCTTGTAAGTAAGTGACTATTATAAAGGTTTGAATGAATGAATCAATCAATCAATCATGACACACATTTACACAAAACACTACTTAATTCCATTGAGACAAAAACTCATGAAGCAACCTTGGATGGCAAATTAAAAATCATTTTTTCATTTAAAAGAATTGCTGCTTCATCAATATTCACCGGGATGATGTTTGGCCGTGGCATGTATGGTCTCACTGTTGCTGACAGCAGACAGGTGTAGAGTGATTGTATGGAAGCTGCGAAGCTCAAGTTTGGTAACATCTGTGTCGTTCCTACTCTGGCGAACAACATGACCTAAGACATCTAGCATCTGACGACCCTGGAAGCTCCCTTGCTGCCGTGCAATGAAGGACAAAATTACATCCTGGAGAAAGCAAAAAGAGAGAGACATGTTTCCACGTTCATTGTTTTGCTTGCATTTAGAAATACATAAATGAATCAATCACAATCCTACCTGGCATTGCCCAGGGGCTATAGTGCCTCTGGAAGGCTTGGTGGTAAAATGCGCTAGCTTTCGGAAGCGGTAGTTGATGGGAAGTTGAGAGCAGAGGTTCTGCAGCACACACAGCAAATCCACACGTTGGCCTGTCACACAGGTTAAGAAGTCAAATCTGTGAGAAGGACTGGGTACTAGAGAAACAGGCAGCCCAGAGCCTGTCACTGCCAATTCCACACTGCTGTTACCTAAAGAAAATCAAAGAAGAGTTAGGATAAAGTAGAAAAAGATCAAGACATCAGTGTCAGTCAACTTTAATTATAATTTAAATAATCACTGAATAATCAGTTCACAAAGTAACATGAACCGAAAAGCTGACTTGTAACAATCCTCTGAGCACATCTGGACTATGCTGTAAGACATGATTGCTCATCTATGTGTGCGTGTTTGTGTGAATACCACTTTGGTGAGTGAATCCATGTCTGCTCCCAACTGACTCAAATAAGAGGAAAAGACAATAGTCCTGCCGGCTGGCTGTGTAGACCAGGTTCTTCCTCTGATTTGTACTGGAAGAGACAGCGTTAAATTCTCAACATTTCATTAAAGAAAACACAACATCCTCGTTAGTATAGTGGTGAGTATCCCCGCCTGTCACGCGGGAGACCGGGGTTCGATTCCCCGACGGGGAGTTGTATTTTTTCTAAAAGTCCTACCAACACTCCCATTCGGAAAATTATGACTCACACTCATTGATAATTTACCTCTTGCAAACAGGGCTGAAGCGCAGTGCAACAGTGGTTCTGTCATATGGATCCAGTCGACCCTGTTTAGGGTCACACACCACGACCCGAGAGACATCTTGAGACACTGGACTGCACATCACCGTTCTCTCCAGCAGGGCGGCATTTGTGCTCTTTCGGAGATCTGTTCCCTACACAGACATCACAGTCGAAGCCTTGTTACATTGCAGAGTATTTGCACACTATTTTATATCAAAGGTAATGGGTTTAAAGACATTAACAAAGACAATGTAATATCCTTTCTAGAACAAGTGGAAGTATGTTTAGGGGTGGGTGATATGTTTTAAATCAATCACAATATTAATTTCTCCATTTCCATTCTGAATGCAAGCATTTGCAAAATATGATCATAAAATGTTTAATGGAATAAACTGTGTTCCAATGTTATACACTATGAAAAGCAAAAACCCTTCACACGTCTTAAACAAAACCATTCAAAACTAATTTCGGAAACTTTTCTACAATATGCTTAAACCCTTCATTTGAACAACAGAAAATTGTGATATGATAAAGCAAGATGCAACACGATATTACTGAACAGTCCTTATCTAAGCCTAAACTCTAGCAAATCCAAGTCAACAAAAGATCAACTAAAAAATGTCCTATTCCAAGCCTGAGCACAGCACACATTACTTTTTAATCCGGAGTTAAATATTATGTAATCTTAACAATTACTCAAGGCAACACACTGGTTTTCAGTGGTCAGGATAAGAAAATCATTTAGTCTATTCTAAAATACTATAAAGGGAAGCACACTGATATGTTCTGATAATGTAGCTTTGTTTGCAAACAAAGTCTTCTTCTAAATCCTAGTGATATTTTTGGATATGATGATGTGAAATGAAACATCAATAATTTATTTCACATTGAAAAAGGCACCTCAGTATGAATGCTTAAAATGTTAATGTCACACATATATGAACTGAACTCTTCACATAACATTTCTCACAACATAATATCTAAAATAAAGTCAACTCATACCAAAATATTAAGGGGATCATCATGACAACACCACATATTAGCTACACACACACACACACACACACACTCACGCTTGCACACACACTCTAGCACCTCTTCCTCTCTAACACACACATATCTTTGACAGTCCCTGAATATAAGTTTTGCTCCCCTAGTTTTTACCCGTTTAATAAAACATATGTAGTTCTTAACATTAACACACGTTGTGGACGTTTTTTTTATTATTTTCATAATAATTTTACATATTACATTCATTACATATTCATATTAACTCCTGCTGGAGCAGTCCTCGCTCCTATCTTCCTCTCAGCTAATGTGATGGAAATTGGGCATATCGGCTCCACGCTAAAAACTGAGACAGACGGTACTGTCTACATTGTTGTTACACAGAGATAAGAAGATTTTATTTCTTCCCTGAAGCCTCTGTCTGTATTTAGCTTTGCATAATCATTATTTGTTAACAGTACTTCCTGAATCCTGCTACCTTCAGGTAAAATAGCGGGAGCAAGTGGAAGTCGTGCAGAACGAAGCCAAACATACAGAAGGCTTTAAAATGAGGACTAAACTAGACTATGTCGTTCCAGCAGAATAACTTATTTTATATTTAAATCCGTAACTATAAATCCTGTGAGTCGTTGTGATTGCCCATGAACTAACACATTTCTTAAATTTAAGATGTAACAAAAACATGATTTTTTTTTAAACACTGTATGGCCTAGAAATTTAAAAATCAAATTAAAGACATTTGAAGACTTTTAAGGAATGCAGATATCCTGGACTTCCAGATCAGTACAACTGGCCTCCAACCCAACCTCCAACCAAACTACTAACACAGCTTTCTCTCAGGTTCATCCTACTCATCCTACTTATCTACTGACTAGCCTGTATCTGCTTCCAACCAGTATGTACTATCAAACAATCTAACCACTTTCCTGACTAAATACAAACATGCCTATCTGCACGACAGCTGTGCAGATGTTTTGTAGCACTGATTTCTCTTACACTCACCACTTCAGTCCCAGCAGCAGTATCCTGGAGCAGGCAGACCCAGTCACAGGCCTGGGGGCCATTGTTTCTCAGAACCACATTCTCCACACAGGATGTCCCAAAGTATACAGGTCCAAACCACAGACAGGAGAGTGGAGTCCCCTGTACAACAGCACAGCATCTTGTTTTTAGAGACAGAAAAGCTCACAAGAACTTCTACATGCACTCCATTTAGAAGGGGAAAGATAATAAAGGATGAATATCAATTTCAAATATCAATGGAAGATCACATAAATACTATCTCAAGCACTAAATTAATATTAATTCGACCACTGGATTACCTGCAGGTCAAAGACCTCAAGCTGCTGCTTCACCACCTCAGCCCTGATACTAAGAGCTACAGCAGAGCGATTCTGGAGTTTTACCCTGGGATGGAGGGAGTGCACATATTTACTCAAAACCAGTTAAATGGTTAATTTTATTAAGTTATAAATATTCTATTGTCAACACCTGTGTGTGCTGTATTTAATTTACTTATAGTATTTTTCCAGTGAGCAAATATCAATAGCTAATTTAACAAGTCTCTACAAAATTCTTAAAACATGTTTTATAGAAAACAGAGGACCCAGTGTTTAGTATCCATTCTCTATAAGTAAATACAATAGGTTGGAAGCTCTTTCTTGAACTGGAGTTATAAATGTATCTTACAGAGCCTTCTCATCAATCTGCCTTGGTCCATCTGTGGACAGTTCAACTTTCAGCCACTGGGTGGCGCCAGCTGCAATGACTCCACTGCAGGGTGACAGTCTGACTGAGGGGTCTCCACTGTACTGCACATGGAACGAGCCTTCAATTCACACACACACACACACACACACACACACACACACACACACACACACACACACACACCACACACAGTCTCATAGAGAGATTCTACTAAATAATCCCAAATGCTTAATAAGATCAAAGCAAAGATACAAACAGACACCCCCTTCTTCATTTAACAGCTGCTTAACATCTGGCAAGGTAGTTAGCATAAAACTAATCTCACTGCATTTAAGAAAATTTAAGCCCTGGTACAAATTGACAGTGTATTAGTTGCACACTGTTATAAAAAAAAAAAAAAACCAACAAAAAAACTTTTGAGATTCTAATGACTGGTGCATCTTTTATTAGTAACTCCATGCGAAACAAGGTTTATTTCAATAATGACAGAGTAAAATTTCCTTTTTAGCACACTGATATATTCTTTTACAATGTTACATGATCTCTTTCTCAGGCAATCGAACATGCATTTACAGTAGTGTTCAAAATAATAGCAGTCCAATGTGACTAACCAGATTAATCACTGTTATTAGTATATTTTTTTATTGCTACATGGCAAATGAGTTACCAGTAGGTGCAGTAGATTCTCAGAAAACCAACAAGACCCAGCATTCATGATATGCACGCTCTTAAGGCTGTGCAATTGGGCAATTAGTTGAAAGGGTTGTGTTCAAAAAAATAGCAGTGTCTGCCGTTGACTTTACAAACTCAAAACAATTTTGTACAAACTTTTTTGTTTCTAGGATTTAGCAATCACTAAACTAATATTTAGTTGTATGACCACAGTTTTTTATAACTGCCTCACATCTGTGTGGCATGGAGTCAAACAACTTGTGGCACCTTTCAGCTGTTATTCCACTCCAAGATTCTTTAACAACATTCCACAATTCATTTAGATTTCTTGGTTTTGCTTCAGAAACAGCATTCTTGATGTCACCCCACAAGTTCTCGATTGGATTAAGGTCCGGGGATTGGGCTGGCCACTCCATAACATTAATTTTGTTGGTGTGGAACCAAGATTTTGCTCATTTACTAGTGTGTTTGGGGTCATTGTTTTGTTGAAACACCCATTTCAAGGGCATGTCCTCTTCAGCATAAGGCAACATGACCTCTTCAAGCATTTTGACATATGCAAACTGGTCCATGATCCCTGGTATGCGATAAATAGGCCCAACACCATAGTAGGAGAAACATTCCCATATCATGATGTTTGCACCACCATGCTTCACTGTCTTCACTGTGTACTGTGGCTTGAATTCAGAGTTTGGGGGTCGTCTCACAAACTATCTGCGGCCCTTGGACCCAAAAAGAACAATTTTACTCTCGTCAGTCCACAAAATGTTCCTCCCTTTCTCTTTAGGCCAGTTGATGTGTTCTTTGGCAAATTGTAACCTCTTCTGCACTTGCCTTTTTTTTAACAGAGGGACTTTGCGGGGGATTCTTGTAAATAGATTAGCTTCACACAGACATCTTCTAACTGTCACAGTACTTACAAGTAACTCCAGACCATCCATTGATCCATGGATCCATGGACCATTGATCATCCTGGAGCTGATCATTGGCTGAGCCTTTGCCATTCTGGTTATTCTTTGATCCATTTTGATGGTTGTCTTCCGTTTTCTGCCACGTGTCTCTGGTTTTGCTCTCCATTTTAAGGCATTGTAGATCATTTTAGCTGAACAGCCTATAATTTTTTGCACCTCTTTGTAAGTTTCCCCCTCTCCAATCAACTTTTTAATCAAAGTACGCTGTTCTTCTGAACAATGTCTTGAATGACCCATTTTCCTCAGGCTTTCAAAGAGAAATGCATGTTCAACAAGTTCTGGCTTCATCCTTAAATAGGGGCCACCTGATTCAAACCTGTTTTTTTCACAAAATTGATGACCTCAGTGATTGAATGCCACACATGCTATTTTTTTGAACACACCCCTTTCAACTAATTGCCCAATTGCACAGCCTTAAGAGCGTGCATATCATGAATGCTGGGTCTTGTTGGTTTTCTGAGAATCTACTGCACCTACTGGTAACTCGTTTGCCATGTAGCAATAAAAAATATACTAATAACAGTGATTAATCTGGTTAGTCACATTGGACTGCTATTATTTTGAACACTACTGTGTATTAGAAGTTTTTATCTTAATTTGATGGGTATTGTAGTATTATGAAAATGAATGTCATACCCACGTGAAAAGGTTAAATAGAGTAGAGCCAAGTCAAGAAAGAGATGCTTGATTTACCTGGTGCTGATCCTTGATTGGTTATAGGGTGATGTTTGCTAATAACCTGACTATTGGCAGCAACACAACCAAAGTCTAGTACTAAGTCCATTAGGAGGGAACAAGCCCTAGGAAACCTAGAGGAGTGGATAAAGTTGGACCGAATTAGAGTAAACATATTTGCGGAGATGTATTCATGAACAGCAGAACATGATTCACTATCTCGTGGACAATGTGTTTGGTCATAAATGTTAAATATGTCCTGCAGTAGGTCAAGCCTGCTTACCCCCGCAGCTGGATCTCAATGGTCTCCCCATCATCCACGTGTATCAGAAGACGGTCTCTGACCTCCTCCTCCTCCTCTGGTGTGAACTGCAACAAGCCCCTTACAGACAGACCAGGGGCCACTACCACAGGTCTGCTGGTTATCGTGAACCTGAATAACTGTACGGGGAAAAAATAAAGAATAGAAAAGAAGTAGAGGGAGACACGTATTAAGAGACAAACCCATCCAGCTGACCGGACTAGCTTGAAACATCAAAAACTCCTGCAAACGAGTTGAAGAGAGGACTCTAATAAAATAAATATTAAAAGAAAAATAAATGTATGTTAACAGACAAGATAAAGATGATAGAAATACTGACAGCTGACTGGATACTATAGACATCACTGGACATGACAGCCTAAAACTAAAAACGTCCACAACATAAATAATTAAAGTTAGCTTCCCTGTTAGAACATTAGGATGCTAAGCTGGCTAATGTTAATTAACTAATAATTTAGCTGCCTTAAATTCTAATTTAGCCAACTTTACCTGTTTTTTTTATTATTATTCTTTAACTTCGTGCAGTTAAAGTTTTAAACACCTCTCAAACGTGTACCTTACCTTTAATGCGGGCTTTTCGATTATCATCTTCTTGGAAGTTTTCCCGACATTCGTCGCCGTGACCGTCGCCTCGTAAACCCGCCCGACTTCAACGTCGTTGAAGTCCACAAACGGCGGCTCAACTCTAACGCAACCTCCGGCCATGAAGCGACTTTATGCTTGATATTTACTTAGAGGAGCCATTTACCACAAACGTGTTTCTCTCGCTTCCACAATAACTAGTTTTTCCACTTCTTTGACTTGTTCTTCTGCACATCGACGGTCAACGTCCACGTTACTTCTGTTACGGACGGAGCTTCACGGCTCAGGTGGTTTCTAGGCAACGACCACCGAAGCTGCGCTCGTTTTACACACTCGGGCATTCAAGGTGGGCGGAGCCTGCCTGTCTGCCTGCCTGCCTTCACACTCTCACACACACACTCTCTCTCTCTCTCTCTCTCACACTCTCTCTCTCTCTCTCTCTCTCTCTCTCTCCCCTCTCTCTCTCTCTCTCTCTCTCCCCCTCTCTCTCTCCCTCCCTCTCCCTCCCTCTCTCTCTACCTATTGCAAATACATTAAATAAATGTAAATACACATAATATGGATTTCATTTGTGTCTAACTCAACACTTGAACAAAAGGATAAATGTATAAACAGTTCAAGCATTAAATTAAAATGTAAAAACGTGTAATCATCAGTACAATTGATGTGATTTATTTTACCAAAAAAGAACGGTCTTTGTTCATTACATACTATGTTACAAAATATAATGTGATACTTAGTCATACTAGGTAAAACAAAACATTCCTTAAAAAAAAAAAATAATAATTAAAAAATAAATTTCGGTTGACAGAAGCATATTAACATAACATCTGAAAGACACATATTTCACCAGTTTTGTTTTAGAGAAAAAGATTAATTTGCTAGGATTTCACAAAACAGCACCAGGGCTCTCCCATATTTCATCATCATACATGTTAGAGACTGATGTGATTTTATTGTTGACCTCCGAATCGAGGCTTCGGCGGTCGCTGGCATTTGTCTCTACAGCATCTTGGATGAAAGCCCCTGCATCCTCCTCACCAACGGCTGCAGAGGCCACCAGTGGATTCTCAGATTGTTCGGAGCAAACTTGGCCAGTAAGTGAACCCTGGTCCTGACAGTTTTGTGGCAAATACTGGTCAACTGCAACGGCTTTAGTTGTTTCTAAATCCTCCTGATTGCAAGCTTCTGGGACTGCTGTTTCACTCTGTGCTGAACTTCTCTCTCCACCGACAGGAAAGCCGGACCGGGACACAGCCCTGACTTCATCTGATGGCTTTTTCTGCCTCCCTTCATGCTCTCCAGGTGTGATAGCTGGTGTAGCCCTGATCCCCTTCTGGAGCTGAGGTCTGCTCTCCAGGCCAAAGAAGTTGTTGCGGACAATATAGCGTACACATTGCAGGAGGACATTTCTCTCATGGCGAATATCTGGGGCAAGTAACTAAACAGAGTTTGAGAAGACAGAAAAGTGTGGGAAGTATGTTTAAATAATAATTATATAAAATTTAGTTTTCTCAATGTTAAATCATGTGACATACACTTGTATAATTTCAGATTTCTTACCATCTCAAGTAGAGTAGCACTGCGTTTCTGAGGTGTGGCTTGGTTTCTACCACCCCTTCCTCCTCTGCCTCCTCTTCCCCCCCTTCCTCCTCTGCTGTTAGGTGTGTAAAGAGCAGAGTCTGGCCGGGGGACTCCGTTAGTTTCTGTGTCCTGTGTGGAGGTTCCAATGCCTCCATAGGGCCGTCTGTCCTGGGACTTTGGTGGTATTGTGTTTATGAGAACCTGGTTTTCTTGCACAAGGTCTTTGGCTTTCTGAATAGGAGTGGCTAAAAAAAAAAAAAAAAAAAAAACAAAAACAAGGAATAGGATATTAGGAAAAAGGGAAATAAAAAATTTGAATGAAGATACTTCTCCACCTATACCTAGCTCTAGTCAACCTCATTAATAAAACACAGCAAAAATATTAAACAGTAGGACTTAATTTTTACATACTTGTATATTATTTGAGTATTTTTTAGTGCCTATGTTATACCTCGAATCATTACACTTCACTGTGGAAATATTTACTTCACTATATCCATTTTTAGATGAAGATTTTACATTAAAAGCATGATAAGCTTATGAAATATAATGCACTGGTACAGATTAAACCAGTGGTTCTGAGGTCTTCTTAACCACTGGATGTATTTCACTTTGACTAGTCATATGTCACTGATGTTCCACAACCCCAACCCCTTCCCCTCTGATATAAGATGACTCTTAGTGAAACACAACATGGCTGTGTGCAAGACAAACACTCACTCTCTGGTTCTTCATCACTTTCACTCTCACTTGAGGAGCCGTAGTTCGCCACCAGGGAGCCCAGAGCTGAGCTCATCTGTTTAGGGGCTACAACCAGGCCACTGGTCCTGGAATCTTCTCTGTCAGAATCTGGAGGACCATAAGAAAAGCTTTGAAATTTACAATTTCCGGCCCTGATCTTTGTTTTATTTGAGCTGGAGTTCTGTCCCCAGTTAATAATGTCTTTGAAATTGCACAAACCGTGATATTTGAAAAGGAGAATCCCTGTTTTTAAAAAAGGTATACTCACTTTTACATGCATTTAGTTTATATTCCTAGCATTTGTTATATCTATTTTAGCTTCATTTCATTTTTATTTTTTAATAGTGTATGCTCCTTCTGTGACTGTTGGTGAAATTCAGTAGATTTAATTAAACTCATGATGCAGGCAATGATCCCCAAAATAAAATGATGGATGTGACCATCAACCTAAGCATCCATACGTTAAGTATCCCATACAATATATACAGTAGTCAGTTATAAAATGCTGTGATATGAATGTTATCCATTTTGGTCTTACAGGCTTCCTCAATTCCTGACGTTATCTAACTAAATTATCCTTATATGATGATTTGTTTGTGTGTTATACTAATCAATTTTTGCTTATCAGCCCCTGACATATTTTAGGTGATTAATTTCCTGCCTCTCAGACAGGAAACAGTCTCGTTTAAATTTTGTTTCATGTCCACACTACATGAGTCACTGACCATGGTCACTGCTGGCCAGAGCTCCCAGTGGATCCCCATGCCTACATGGATGAGTTAGGGGTGGAGGTCTCTCTGTAGCACTGCTGTCTGATGACTGAGGGCCTTGTGGGTGTCGTTCCTGGAACCCTCTATTACCCCACCCACGATTTCTACCTCGACCTCGACCTCGTCCTCGTCCTCTGCCTCTCATTCGTCTGTGAATAAAATATTAATGTTTAGACTTAGAGAATATACGTTCGGGCTTTATTTCAAAGCAAATGAGTGCAAATAAATTCTTCTTTCTGGTTGCAAAACATGGGGAAATCAAAAGATGTAGAGCAAAATATGTCCTTCACAAATCAACTTTGTCCATTTACCCGAACTGAGCTGTCTCTAGAACGCCTCCTGTCTCCTCCCGTACCTCCATCACTTTTTTCTTCTTTTCAATATTCTGAAGTGTTGGATAGTTTCTGCAAATATTAATTTAGACATCAGTTGGAAAAGAGTCTTTAATATAATTTGCTGACTCTAAGTAGTCATCACAGGCAAAACATTAATTTTACACCTCAAATGTATGTAAAACAGTTAATCTGGATCATTTTATGTTATAATTTCACCAACAGTTCAGAGATAAATTAGAATGAGAGCAACAGTCTCTTCAATCCATCTGTGAATACTGACCTGCGCCTCTCCTCTCTCCATTTTGCAATTTCCTCTGGTGTTTCCAGCTTGATTCTTTTTGCTCCGGGTGCATGGTTCTGTAGTAAGGACATGAGACATGAATATTAGCAAATGACAACACTGAGAGTCTTAGACTGAGATATACCCTCTACACATTGTATCACCTACATTTCTCCAGTGGATGCTGACTATTTTTTCATGAGCTGTAAAGCTGCAGTCGGGCACAGAACACTAAAAGGAAAGAGTTGATTGAGACAGTCACAAAAATTGGAATATGCATTACTGTGAACAATGTGAAATAAAGGAAATATGCAGTATCAGATATGTCAAATTACCTTGATGTGTTGAGCCAAATGTTCATCATACTTCTCCTGGTTCTTGAAACCCCGGTCACATGTGTCACAAAAATGGGAATACTGTGGTTCTTTCTTATTTCTCTGCTGTGGGTTAAAGGCAAACCAGTTCACTCATAACTTTGCTTGTTCTCAGTGCAGAGTGCACATTGTCTATGACAATTTTCTACCAATGAACGATGAAGATTTCAACATTTGACCTTTTTTCCATGGTTGCCTGGGGGTCCGTAATTCTGTCTCCCATCTTGATGCCATTCACGACCAAAGTTTTGACCTGAAGACATGACTGAAGTTAGAGGTATGACAGCACAACGCACACAGACGCATGCACACACATCTACATCTCTTATCAAAAAAAAAAAAATAAATAAATCAATATTTTCTTCATTACTATTGAAAGGAGCAGTCCACTGATTTTACACACCATGGTTTACGTGTCCTCTGTGACTCTGAAGAGGCTTTTTTTCAGCTTGGGCTGAGAGACAGGGTTTTTTTTTTTTCCTAATGGAAAAACTAGAGTTACAAACTTGAGGTGTGGAGTTTGAAAATGTGGGAATCTCCTAAGTAAGTGCTTTGGTTTATGGGAAATCTTAAATCCAGTGTTTCTTGACTTTGAGCCACACCGGGGACTCTGCTGCTTCGTTTTTGACATTTATTTTGTTAATCTTCATCTTTTGAGCCCCAGAGTTTTCCATAAGAATAAAACACACACAAACCCCCCCCCCAGAGTGTCACTTTCACACTTTTCCACAGGATTTCTGAAATGTTGCTTAGTCTAACACATAAAAACATATATAAAAATAGTCATGATGGTCAAGTGGATAGTTTTAAGTCATCATATAGGGCATTATAGTTAGATAACTTCAGGGAATGAGGAAGCCTGTAAGACTAAAATGGAGAACACTCTAATCAGAGCACTTTATAAGTGTCTACTACATGTGTCTTATTGGATACCCACCGTACGGACGCCTAGGTCGATGGTTTCCGCGACCCGGTGGGAAACCCAGCGCCGCCGGGGCCCCGCGCCGCCAGCCCCCCGGGTCGCCGCGGTCCCAGCCGGGCTCGGAGGGCGTCTCGCTCCAGCTCCACATGTTGGGGTGGAAGCCGCCGGAGCGGGGCTGGACGGAGGCCGGAGGGGGGCGGCCGAAGTCCGGCGGGGGGTAGTGTCCATTCTCACCCATCCCTCGGGACCTTCCTTCGCGTCGACGGCGACTTTATTAAGACAAATATCTAAGTTCCTTGCGACGCAGATCTCACATGTGCTTGTTTTGCTCTGGTTTTATACACACGTCCGTCACTTCCGCGAGAACAGGAAGGACACAAAACACGCTGATAAAGCTAAGATAGAAAATAACGTTACGATAGTCATCGATACAGTTCTGATATTTTAGTGTAAATTCAACCTTAAACACTATAAAACAGTTTGTTTTCCTGCCTGTGACTTTGCTAAATGCGATATTTGTAAAAGCCGGCACGAACGAGACAACTTCTCGCGAGCTTTGATACGAAACTCCTCTTCGGTCGCCAGGTAGAGTAAAAAAAACCCGTATTGAATTTGTGTTCCTCCTGCAGAGAGATGTGGATAAGAAACACTGCACCAGAAGAGTTTTTAAAAAGATAAAAAACTACCTGAATCCTGCTCACTTCTATATGCACTTAGTTTAAGACACTTTATAGTAGTTGGTACTCGATTAACTCAAACGCCGACACTAGTGGTGTTTGTAAGAAATTAAGAAAATTTAACATATAATAGCTGAGTTAGTATTAATAAAAAGCACCTAAAAGATGACACTTGCTATTGTGGAGACAAAACAAATGTATGGAGTGCCTTTTATCAGCTGAAATATCAATACTATCATGAATGAATGTCTGATAAGGGGGGTGCGGGGCGACCGGACCTGGCAACCCAGCGGTTCCTTCCTGCTCCCCGTGGCCGCGTGTGTCTCAGACCGAGAGGCAGCGGCAGCGTGGTGAGTCCGGGGGAAAAGGCGAAGGCTCCCGACGCGGAGAAAAACCTCATCTCTACCAAATAACGGAGCCGCTGAGAAAATGCTGGTGTTGTTTGAGACCGCCGCTGGTTATGCGATATTCAAGGTACGCGCTCGACTTGTGTTTCTCGCCAATCTTGCCAATCAAGGCAATTTTTACGCAGTAGCTGCTCGAGCTAGCTTGGGTTAGCCTCAATGCTAAGTCACCCGCAGGTTATGTTTATTCAGTTGAACGTATCGTTACTGGTAATGAGCGAAATGAAAAAGTAGACGTATTAATTTGTATTCGAGTACGTGAATGTGGAAATTTACGATGTTATGCTTGTACATGTGTGTTAACTCGCGCAGGTTGACATTAAGTTGGCAGTCTGAAGGCCTTGTAACCACGTGTGCACACTGCATGCAACTCTGAAGACATTTGCCTACTTCTGCTGGTTCTTTGCGCCCATTTCAGTGCTGATCAGACCCTTTATAATGCAACTAACTTAGTTCTTTTTCTTAAATTTAAGGTCCTCGATGAATCCAAGCTGCAACAGGTCGACAGCTTGTATAAGGAATTCGAAACGCCTGAAAAAGCCAACAAAATGTAAGTGTTGCTGTATCATTCAATCGCTCAGACCAGCTGGTTATTTTATAGATGCAACAAGTGTGTTGTCAGTGATGGATAAAGTGAGGTTTATGTACAGCAGCTGAAGTCTGACCTCTCTTTTTTCGTTTTGCTCCCACCAGTGTGAAGCTGAAGCACTTTGAGAAGTTTCAGGACACAACAGAGGCCTTAGCAGGTAATGACATTATTTTTACACAAATCTGCACCTGAGATCTGTGGTCTGTGATGTGTTTTCTGTGTCTGATTGAAACATGAGGTATATTACAGTATTCGTCACTACCACTGAGACCACATTCTTTCATGGCACCGTTTTATCTTAACAGGGTTAGAAAAAAAGAAATTGTATGTTCTTCACAACTCTTCCTCATCAAAATTAGGTTGACTGTTTTTTGCTTTTATATATCCTTTGTCGTGGGTGTTACAGTTTGTAATGCATTATCCTTCACCTTTACCTCACAGCTGCCACTGCCCTTGTTGAGGGAAAAATTGGCAAAAGTTTGAAAAAAGTGCTAAAGAAGGTTGTCGCCAAGGAGGCTCACGAGCAGCTGGCAATTAGCGATGCAAAACTTGGTGGAGTTATCAAAGTAAGTGACTCAACATTTACATAATTAACCCATAGTAACTAAGCATCATTTGCAAGAGTTGTAAATCTAACTGGCTCTGATTTAAAGGACAAACTGGACCTGAGCTGTGTCCACAGCCCTGCAGTGGCTGAACTGATGAGATGCATCAGGAGCCAGATGGAGAGTCTCATCACTGGACTTCCTCCCAGGGAGATCAGTGCCATGTCTCTGGGTCTGGCTCACAGGTTGGTAAATAGATACAATGTTATGTGAACACGACTGCTGCCTATGATTACACTTGCTGTCTGAAACTACCCTGTAGATTTTTCTCAGCATTCGTCACTACCACTGAGGCAATAGTTTTCCCCTTTATGTAGGACAATTGTAATTATTAGTTTTGTGATGTAACTCAGCAATGTCTTTTTTCCTGTGCTTGCAGTTTATCACGCTACAAATTGAAGTTCAGTCCAGACAAAGTGGACACTATGATTGTGCAGGCTATTTGTAAGTTGTTGTTTTTTTTTTTTAATTTTTATCTGTGATATGGGAAGGGTGTTAAACAATCTATAGATCTGATCATGTCTGCAACTAATGACTATCTCATCAGTTCCTTTGGTATTTATTATTTTGTTTTTTTTTTGGGTCAATAGAATATCAGAAAATAGTGAATAATGCCTATCAGGACTTCCTGTAGCCCAGATTGACATATTCAGACTACTTGTACTGTCCAGATAAAATTCCAAACTTGAAAGTATGTTGGTTACAATCACAGAAAACTGTGAAAACCACTAAATATTTATATTTGAGAAACTAATCACTTTTTTTTTTAGTGGCTCCAAAATGATTAGTAGTTTCACCTATAGTGATGATTAAGGTCTGCTGTTGTGTCTGTGACTATGTAGTATGGCTTTGAGTCTTGATTTTTCTCTTTGTCTCTCCAGCTCTTCTGGATGACTTGGATAAGGAGCTCAACAACTACATTATGCGCTGCAGAGAGTGGTACGGCTGGCACTTCCCTGAGCTGGGAAAAGTCGTCACAGACAACTTGGCTTACTGCAAAACTGTCCGCAAAATCGGTAAAACATAATCTGCATCTTCACACTACTGTTTAATAGGGTAGTCAGCTCATTTAGTGTTGCACTTGCCAAAAAATTAGGAGGCGTGCAAGAAATAATAATGCATACTGATAACTGTATTTCATTAAATGTCTCCTGCCAACCACATCTTACAAAACTGTCCAACTTTGTATCAGAGACTAACGATTATACATGTATGAAGTCTCCAAACCTAAACTTGGATAACCCTCATTACATCACTGACATAACCAGGGTAATTTACCCAGATCCCTTTAGAGCAACAAAAGAATACAGCTGTTTTTCATCGGATGACTAGTAGTTATGCTAAAAAGTGAAAAGAACCTTGTGTAAAATTGATGGAGTGGCCCTTTAAAATCTACAAAATGCTTCTCAGATCAGTTTTACCATTGCATTAGCGTTACAGAGCCAGTGTTCCTGATTAGCTAAAAGTGTTTCTGTATGTCGCCAGGTGATCGCACAAATGTGGCCGGCTCAGATCTGTCAGACATCCTCCCCGAGGAAATTGAGGCTGAGGTTAAACTGGCTGCTGAGATCTCCATGGGAACAGAAGTGTCAGAACAGGACATCGGCAACATAAGGCACCTATGTGATCAGGTATGCATCTTTTTTCCAACATCGCAATTTAAGACAAATATGTTTTCAGTGTTTAATTTTTACCATTGGAGAGCTCAAGTGACTGTGGTGATGATGACGACAGTTGTCTTTGTCCTGAAACATCCATGTGGGTTTTCAGTCACTACCTCATCTGAACAGTCATATGCCATGATTCCTGCTCTAAACTACAGGAAGGACCTATTAGGATTTAAACTATTGGACCACCAATCTGATTGTGTATCTGCTGGCTGATGTAATATGTATCTTACCTCCTTTTTCTGCCCACAGGTGATTGAGATTACAGAATACCGCGCTCAGCTGTACGACTACCTGAAGAACAGAATGATGGCAATCGCCCCCAACCTGACAGTAATGGTGGGTGAGCTGGTTGGCGCCCGTCTCATCTCACATGCCGGTAAGTCACAAAGGAGCGACTATCAGAAACTCAACCAAGCAGTGATGACAAGGACATTATGTCACTTTCCTGAAAACGTCTGATGGTTTTTAAGTCACTACCTCATCTGAGCTTGCATTAGAAGGCAAAGTGGGCAGCTACTGGTGAGAACATCAGAATTAATGTAATTCTTGTTGTTTGTTGCTAAGGTTCTCTCCTGAATCTGGCAAAGCATCCGGCCTCCACAGTGCAGATCCTCGGAGCAGAGAAGGCCCTGTTTAGAGCCCTAAAGACCCGCAAAGACACACCCAAGTACGGTCTCATCTACCACGCCTCCCTAGTAGGTCAGACCACTGCCAAGAACAAGGGCAAGGTGAGATCGAAAGTACCGGTAACTGGACTGAGTAGTGACTTGTGAATACACCCTGGTGGTTAGAAACTAAACATGGGTGCTTGTTTTCTTACCAGATCTCCAGAATGCTGGCAGCTAAAGCAGCCCTGGCTATTCGCTACGATGCTCTGGGAGAGGACACAAATGCAGAAATGGGAGCAGAGAACCGTGCCAAGCTGGAGGCCAGGCTAAGACAGCTGGAGGAGAAGGGAGTAAGTACAGCCCAAACAGAAATGTATTTACCACTTCAGCATTGTAAGTAACATTCCAAATTGTACCTAAAGGATTAGGCTAATGTTATGCTATACCAGTCTTATTTACAAATCTGAAAGAAGTTTTATGTTGTCCTGGTAAAATTGGTCAGTTCTTATGTATCTCCTTTTTGCTGGTTGTCTGATCTTATCTCCTCCACAAATTTCTTTTCAGATCCGAAGAATCAGTGGAACAGGCAAAGCAATGGCAAAGATGGACAAATACCAGCACAAGAGGTGAATAGGCATAAACAGCTCTGTTGCCAAAGATCATGTGTTTCCACCTGTAAATATAAAAGGTGTGAAAGACACATTTTTTTCTCCACAGTGAAATAAGAATGTATGATCCATCTGGTGATTCAACTATTCCGTCCACTTCAAAGAAGAGGAAGTTTGAGGAGGTTGAGGAGGAGGAGGAGGCTGAAGAGCCTGTAACACCTGTGGTCAAAGTCAAAAAGGCCAAAAAGGAACCAGTAGCAGAAGGTATGTGGATTTGGAGCAAACCACATTCTTTTTCCTAAAATCTGCACTGGGGCTCAAAATAATCAATGTGTCATATCTCCATGATTGTTTTGTTTGTTTTGTTTTTTTTAGAGGAAGAAGTAGAAACAGCAGCAGCAGAGGAGACTCCCAAGAAAAAGAAGAAGAAAAAGAAGGACAAGAAAGTGGATGATGAAACTGAGGAACCAAAGGAGGAAGAGATGGAAGTAGCAGTTACAGAGGTAAACACAAGTTTTAAGACGATTCATAAGAGATTTGACAGGTTTTCTGCTTTTTTGCATTTTTTTTGACTGCTTACTGTTCCCTCTCTACAGTCAACAGAAAAGAAGAAAAAGAAGAAGAAAAAGAAGGCAAAAGAAGAGGAGGAAGATGATGAGTGAAAAGAGATGAGACTGTATATATTTTCTGTTTTAGTTTTTATGCCATCTTAGTTTCATGCTATGCGTTTATATCTAAGGGCAATACTGTATTCTCTGTTTCTTAACATCAGAAAAAGACTTTATGTTCAAGAACAAAATTATGATTCAGTCACCCTTTATAACTGATTGCGATGGGTTTCATAAACCCCATCACGAGTATTTCCAGTCATAAAATGAGTGAAAAATGTACATCTATTTTTTTTTTAAAGATGTTTTAAGTTTGTAAGTTACTCTCCCGATTTAACAGTTATGTTGATCTTTATTTGTGAGCACATCTTTATCAGACGTATCAAATTCAGCGCTAAGCAATGAGTTGATGACGCTTCCCAGTTCTCGTGACAAAGTTTTTTTTATTGTCTAAGACTGTGAACATCTGCCCTGGTGAAATAAACATTTTGCTGTAATCCTGTGGTCTGGTTGAAAACAATGTAGTGGACTATATGCAAAGACAACAGTTCATCACCCAATCTTCAGTGAAAGGCTCAAATTATAAGTTTTTTAATTTGTCCCCACATTTTGCTTTTGCTACTGTATGGAAAAGCAGAGTAGATCAGATGGTAGAAAGTTTTTCAGATCCCACATTTCACTAAAAGGGAGACTAATTTTAGAAATACAAGGCAATCTCACCAATGAAAAGGTCTGGTATGCCTGGTAACTTATGGCTACTAATGATAGCCAGTTTAAGGTACTAGCTCTGATTCCCTTCTACATGTGCCAATGTTGAACTACATCTTGTTCTGCCATACATTAACACGTAATTGGTCCTGTATGAGCAGTGCTTTATGATAACTAATTACAGCAAATCTAAGAGGGATAATCCTATGAAATTGTGATGAATTGTGCCACTGTTGGCACGTTTAGCATGTCACAGAAACAGTCAAATGTGTTAATTAAGTCAGTTTACTATTGCAATTTCCACTTGTGGACACACAAGGTAAATTGTCTCTTTAAAAGCTAAATGTAACATAACACTAAGTGAAAAATGATGTGCATTTCAAACGCTATTTTAGGTGAAATTAATTTTAACCACGAAATGTTTCAAACCAAAATGAGCTTTGTACATCATTAAAACCTTCATACTTGATTTCATGGCTTCAATAAAACGTACTTGTGGTTTTGAAAGATGATATGAAGACTTAAACCCATAATTATGATTTAACTCGTTGGATAACTTGTCAGTAACCTCTTCTGAGCTCGATTACAAACAAAAGCTCGTCTATCAAGAAAAAAAACAGCAGAAGCCAGAAACAAAAGCCTTTTTTGATTTTTGATGCTGATGTTATAAGACACTGCAGGTTACGGGCCGCTCGGTGCATTAGAGGAAAAGAGCCGTGGGATAAGGCCATAATAAAAAGGTAGCATGGACAGACATTACTGCGGGAGCACCGATCCGATCCAGCAGCGCGGTCGACTTTATCTCGGCTCGATTGAGGTGCCTTTCTCCGTACCACATGGCGTGACTGCGGGAGTCAGTTGCGGTAAAGCATCGGGGCTGTTACCGGGCATCGCCTGAGATTCCTTGACTAGGATCCTACAGCCAGTGGTCTACGGGCTAAACACACAACTCAGGAACGATGTCGCAGTTACAGGCGAGGTTCTTCACGGAGAACAAGAGGTGAGCTGCGGTCCCCTTGGACGAAACGTGAGACTAACAGGGACGGGGGCGGCTAGCGGGCGGGCTAACTGGCTGTAACTCGGAGTAAACAGCAGCCAGCGGCGTTGTTGTGAGACACAACTCTGCTTTTCACCGGTGCATGTGTGCTAGAAAATTTAGCCTAGCCTCCAGTTACTGTCGACAGGTAGCCGCTAATGTTTTTAGCTTTTCCATGTGGCTTAGCTACAGTCATTATCCCTAAAATATGATTGACTGCTTTCCTCATATTTGCGTTCTGTGTTCAACTTATTTGATAAATTAATCCAGTTGTTATCGATGCTATGTGTGACTTCCATTGATGTGACCTATATCCTGAATGTCTCTGCAGGTATGTTGTAGATGATGTTCCTTTCTCCATCCCAGCTGCCTCTGAAGTGGAGGACCTCAGCAATGTCATCAACCAGCTACTGTTGGCTAAAAATGGTAAAATGTACTATATATTAAAGAACACCAGAGTTTTACTAACACTAGCTAATAAATATTTATTTTTTTATTAGGATTATTGTAATTGTCCATCATTCAGAGCAAAGCAAAACTTTCTAACTACACATGTGGTGTCTTTTGTTGCTATTTATGAGTCAAAATTATATACAACATCTTAAGTATCTTCCGTATCAAAAAATACTGGTATTATGTTGAATGTTTTTGTATTTTTGTTTCCACAGCATCCCAGAGCAAAGTGGAGTTCGACTTCTTGGTCAGGGGTCAGTTCCTGCGAACGTCGCTGTCCTTCCACATGGAGACAGAAGGCATATCGACGGTATGACCGGCCTCAGTGCCTGGATATGCTATGTGGTCGTGTCCATGTGATGTGTGGTAACACAAATGTACAAATGGCAGCATAAGAATCAGTGTGCGTCCGTCTATGTTTCAGGAAGAAGTGGTGGAGATAGAGTATGTGGAGCGAATCACAGCCCCGGAGCCTGAGGAGTGTATTATGCACGATGACTGGATCAGCTCTGTAGATGCAGATGCTGAATGGTAAGATGAAAGATTTGGTTTGGTTTGTGTCCAGTTGTCATTACCTAATACCAGTGTATGTGTTGGAAACATGATACAGATTTAATTTCATTGTGAAATTGAAATGCACTACAGTCCCCTTAGCTTTTTTGTGGCCCTGTGTTTTTGTGCAGGATCCTAACAGGGTCATATGACAAGACGGCAAGGATCTTTTCTGCGGAGGGCAAGGCTGTGATGACGGTGGCAGGACACACGGATGTAGTCAAAGATGTAGCCTGGGTTAAAAGAGGTGAGCAAGACAGAATGGTAGATTTTCACTCTGTTCTTATTGATCACAGTCTTTCTTAAAAGCCCTCTATGGATGTTCTATTTGCAGATGGTCTGACCTCCCTGCTTCTGACGGCCTCTCTGGACCAAACCATCTTATTGTGGGAGTGGAACTCTGAGAGGAACAAGGTGAAAGCCAGACACTGCTGTCGGGGACACGTGGGGAGCGTTGACACTGTTGCCACAGACCCCACGGGCTCAAAGGTAGAGTTGGAGGGGATAGGTAAGAAAAGTCAAAGTCAAAAACAGGATTTAATTTATGTCGTCTAATGTTTCTGTTCCTTTCTTTCAGTTCTGCAGTGGCTCCTGGGACAAAATGTTGAAAATTTGGTCAGCAGGTATGTACCCAGAGTGATTGAATAACTACTAAGCATTACTGAACTAAAAGCAAATCTTTGTCAAGCAACAAGCTTTTCCTCTGCTGTCAGTTCCCACAGATGAGGCGGACGAGGTTGAGGAACCTGCCAACAGACCAAGGAAGAAACAGAAGACCCAACAGCTGGGTCTGACCAGGGTTAGTGCAGAGTCAGATATGACTGACCTCATAATAAATAAAAACTGATAAAAATCCATGTGTTAAAGTTATCATTTTGACTTTTACATGTGAAGGTAAAGTGAAATTTGAGGCTCTTATGTTCTCACACCGACACAGACTCCCCTGATGACGTTGTCTGGACACAGTGAGGCAGTGTCCTCTGTCCTCTGGTGCGACAGTGAAGATGTTTGCAGTGCATCCTGGGACCATACCATCCGTGTGTGGGATGTTGAGACTGGAGGAATGAAGACTACACTGGTGAGGCAGACCGCAAAAGACAAAATGACAACACAGTCTGTTGTCAGTAGAAACTCCACCAATTCAAATGGAATGATTTTATAATAGTAGACACAATTTAGTTCTCTTCCCCATGTTTTCATGAGCCTTAAATGAATAAAAACTACAAAAATGTTGACATACTCATATCAGTTGCTTGTAGTTATCACCATCCGGTCAAAGCATATAAAAGCTTCAAGAGCCGCAGCTGGTTTTGCCTCTCAGGGGACACACACATTACTGTACAACTTACTGATTGATGGGTTTTCCAGTTGTGAGAACTACTCAGTTACAACTTAAAACTTAAGTTACAACTAAAATTAAAAAAACTGCTCTACATGTTTTAGGTATAAAGAAACAATAGATAGAATAGATTCATTAATAATACACAATTCAACCTGAAGGCGGTAAAGTGCTCCACAAATGGAGTATTTATTTCTTACAAAGTGTGATTGCTCTATCAGTGAAAATAAATGTGATTTAAACCGCCATTAGTGCAGAATAATACAACAATGTTCATAGCATTTGAGAAACATTTTTTTAAGCTGCCTAGAATTTGGAAAACCCTGATGATCAATTCCATAGTAATTTAATTTTAAAAGAAACACTAAGTAAAGTGTTTCATTAAGTAAAGTGTTTATTAGTGTAAGTAAACACTAATAATTATTGCGGGGAAAAAGCATTCACATATTTTCAGTTTTTGTTGAAGATCCTTGTACTTGTATGTTCTCTTCAACACTATTGCTTTAGCATTAACTTTTTGAGTTTTATTAGGTCTTTAACTGTTTTTTTTTCTCTTTGTTTGAAAGCTTTTTCAGTGAGACTGTATCCTCATTTATTAAGTGCAGTGATCATCACTGCTATTTGTGAGAATTCATTAATGAAAATGTTAGACAACAAGAAATATTTTGACGCCATTTATTTGTCATGTCCCATAATAATTTACACTTTTGTTCTTCCCACAGACAGGCAGCAAAGTGTTTAACTGCATTTCCTACTCACCTCTTTGTCGACGACTGGCCTCAGGCAGCACCGACAGACACATCAGACTGTGGGACCCTCGCACCAAAGGTACCACTGTGCTCTAAAATTTATAGCCGCGTTAATGTCGAAGATCATTCTCTCTGCGTCTCCTAAAAACATATAATACTTGTTTGAGAAGCATTACTTTATTTCCATGCTCTGCAAATATTTTAGCCTGTTTTCCTCTTCATGGTCATAAATGCCTCCGCTCTTCTCCAGATGGGTCGCTGGTACTGCTGTCTCTAACCTCCCATACTGGCTGGGTCACCGCAGTGAAGTGGGCGCCTTCAAATGAGCACCAGCTGGTCTCCGGTTCCCTTGACAACCTGGTCAAATTGTGGGACACAAGAAGGTCTGTGCAGCACATAATTCACTGTAGACTTTGCTGAATATGTGTTCTAATCAGAGGTCGGTAACATATTCTAGTTGGAACTTAAAGGACAAGGAGGTGATTCTTTTTTTTTTTCCATTTAATCAGATGTTTTCCCAATTGAAAATGTTAAATATCACCATATGTATCCTTTTGAAGTTTTTGCAATGGCAAAAACAATTTCTTTTTGAAAATATGGTTCAGAAGCAGTTGAATATGTAAGTATACGTGTGACATAGGTTTCTGTTTTCCAGTAATCACCTTCTATAGACCCTAATGGCCTAATTAAATGGTATTAATTGGGTGATATAGTGCAGTTGGTTATAATGGTTACCATGCTATTTCTAAATCCCTTTCTGTCTGCGCAGAACAGGCAGAAATGGGCAGGTCCTGCACAGCAGACAATTTTTCAAATACACTAAACGAGTTTTCCTTCCTTGGTTCTGGAAAATCTCCCAATTTTCAGGTTAAATAAACATTAATCATCCCACTGGATAACCTGAGAAATGCATTGTCACAAAGGTTTTTGGTTTTTTTTTTTAAGCTCATGAAAAGTTGGTGCTTTGGAGGTACAATACCGAGCATTTCCACCCACATCTTTACTTAGGGCTTCATATATCCCAGTCATTCTTTTTTTGTTCCTGCTACATCAAAACAATTTGCACATTCATGTAATTTTTTCATTGGCTGATTAGAGCATAAGCCAGATCATTATCAACACTGTTATGGTATGAAAGGTCACTTAAACAGAGATGTAGAGCAGGACATCCTGTCTATTCCACACAGTCGTCTGCCAGTGACGCGTTTGTCTGGAACAAGCTTCCTGTCTTTGTCTGAATAAAATACTGTGAGTTTGTCAAACTTGGGAGCCGTTGCTTCAGCCTACACATACAGTATCTCTACAGTCAGGCGGGGTCCATCAGTTTTCGTGCTGTAGTTTGGTAAATGTTTGTGCTTTTATTTGGGTCCTTTTGTATTCCTCTCTTTTTGTGTGATCGATTTGTTAAAAGTGCAGTGAATAAATTTAACATCTTAATGTTGCTATATTGTCTTCCAGCTGTAAGGCTCCGCTGTATGACCTGGCAGCCCATGAGGACAAAGTGTTCTGTGTGGACTGGACAGAAAGTGGGGTAAGAAACACCAGCTGGTCAGAGATTTCCCTTCCACACAAACACTTTGTTGCTTAAAATCAATGTTTAACTTGCTGTCTCTGTCATTTGTTTCTATTTTCAGCTGATGCTGAGTGGAGGTGCAGATAACAAGCTGTACACCTACAGATACTCAGCCTGTCAGACGGATGCGGGGGCTTAGGCCAGGAGTTGACATGGACCGTCGAGCAAAACACCACAGACACACAGAATGGACAGTCAAGCACATAATATCAGTGTGACATACAAAAGTAGCAGCAATTTAGAGTTTTATACTGTACAAACTTTGCTTGCTTTCTTTGCTGCCCTGGTTGTTTTTACCCCCCCCCCCAGTTTTTACACATATTTTCTTATGGGTTGTCTTTGTTTTGCTGTAACCCAAGAAAACTATAAATTAATTTTGTCTCATAAAATGTTGTCTCTTGAAGTGTTGCATTTCAAAGTATTTCGTAATTCTCTGTGGTATTTTAATGGTGGATCTTAGTTTTATAATCAAATGTAAGGCGGCAATTTGAGGATTTGAAACAGCTTTTGATGATATAATAAAAATTGCCTATTGAAAACCTTTGGGATGTGGTAGAACAGGAGATTGGCAGCATCAATAAGCTGCTGATAAATTTGCAGAAATGTGGCCATGGGCCAGAATCTCCACAATATAAGATATTTTAATTGAGAATACAAAGATTCCTTTAATTTTCAAATTGAGGTAATTCAGGTATTTTACACATTTGCATTTCTGAAAATTGTCTTAAGAATTACAAGAGTCAAAAAAACAAAGTTGTCTTGTGGAAAACTACGTTTTCCTCCCCAAACAGGTTTTGACCAAAGACGTGCCGAAACGCAGAGCTGTCACTCTTGCCTGTTTACTTTAAAACCACCGTATCGAATTAGGGCGACGGACAAAGCGGAAAGCAAACTGTCGTGGAAACGAATAACCTGAAATCACATAAGAATCGGGCTGAAGAAGTAAAATATTCAATGAAAAGAGCAGCGACTTGTAGATTCATGTCAAAATTTCAACTCGTTATTACTTTTTTTTTGGGGCGACGCAAGGTTTCCGTCGTCGGGGAATAGAAGATCTTCGGCTTGGCCCGAGCAGCAGCGCCCCGTGTGGTCGGACAGCGTCAGGTCACTCTGCATATCCTGTTTCTCTGACTCAGATGATGATGATGATGGTGATGGTGGTGGTGGCGGTGGCCGTCGGGAGAGGAGGCTAACGCCGCGTAGATGCTCGGCCCGCTGCACCAAAGTAAAGGCAAGGTGGGGATCAAATTCACGCCTGGATTAAACATCTTATTAGAAAGAGGTCGGACGTTTTGATCATTCGTACGGTTAAAGGTTCGGGGGACCGGTTCGGCATCGACACCTGCTGCTAGCTAAACTGCTGCTAGCACACGAGTCCTTCCCAGGTTCTGACAGGTTCTCTCGACTACGTTTATTTCTGTTTTACCACGTTGTCGTCGACGGACCAGACGACAACGAAGAACGGCGGAATCACGTTTCGCTTTTTTGCTCGCTCGCTGTAACGCGACAGCCGCTCGGTAGCAGCTGGCTCTCGGTGCTCCAGACTCCCTCGAGTCGCAGGTGTCCGATCCCCGTTTCAAGAAACAGGCGACGTTAGCCTTGTAGCCTTTAGCCGCAGCCTTTAACCTTAGAGTATGTTTCCCTCCAGCCACGGATAATCCGCGATAACCGTCTGTAACTCGGTTATTCCCACCGGAGGAACAACTGTCCGATCAGTTTTCGTGCCCGATGTCTTTTTATCTAGGCGATATTCAACAGACAAACAGCAGCAGCTGTTAGTTTTTCCGTAATTTCATTCATTGAGATGATGTCTCACACTGCGCTAAGTAAACAGCTGATCCGTTTTACATAAAACATTATTAAGATAACAAAGCCTGCAGTTTTCATTTTAGCACGGAAGCCTGGTCGTGTCTTTTTCTCAATGACCTTTAACAAAACATATGAATCCTAATACTTTTCCTTTATTTTACACCATAATGCTATTTAAGGACCATTTGTTTACACTCTTCCTCTGTCTAAATATATTTTTTTTTGTTTGTCAAAACAGAAAAAGGCAGTTATCTAATGATGGACGGGTATGTGTGAATTTTGTCTTTAACTACATGCACATTAACTGTAGCGATACTATTAAAATGATATAAAACACTTGTTATAAGCAGATCTACAAAACCTGTGTCCGAGTAGTGCCACTGACTGACCTGCTGCTCTAGGTCCAGGTTTGCAGAGGAAATGCTGAGCAGCGGCCGTGCGCTGCTGGGTGAGGACAGCTCCGTGATGGCTCGCATGCAGAAGAAGTTCTGGAAGACCAAGCAGGTCCTTATCAAAGCCACAGGCAAGAAGGAGGACGAGTATGTGGTGGCGTCAGATGCCGACCTCGACGCCAAGCTTGAGGTAGGACAGGAGGAATTCTCAGACCCTCGTGATTCTTCAGCATTCAACAGGAGTTGCCACAGCACAAGCTGTGTTTCCATATTGTCTCATTTTCCACCAGGGTTAATACTAAACCTATGATAATTTATTGGAAAGGTGAAATGAGTCATGTAGGTGCTCCCACTGATTATCTTTATTGTTGTATGCTTACGTCAAAGACGTTATTTTGTAAAGACTCGCCACTCACTCTGCCATTTCATTACTGTGTTTGTAATGTTTTCTAGCAGCGATGGCCGTTTCCTAAGCATGACATCTTTCACAGGGAACCATGTTCAGTTGAAAGACTTGTTTTTCATAAGGCTGGAAGAGGTACTCAGATCCTCTAATTAAATAAAGGGTTAGGATTGTTCTAATACAACTGCGTAGATGTACACCATTGTAAGTAAAAGTCGGGCATTTAGTGCAGAAGTCTTACCAGAAAATTGTACTTAATGTTTTAAAAATGAAAAGAACTTGTCCTGCAGTAAAATGGTTTCCTGTGACTTATATATTATTATATATGATATTATGAGATTGTTAATACTAATCAGTATTTTACTGTTGTAGCTGCTCAAGATGGAGCTAGTTTGAACTGTTTTCTTTACATTTAAGTCTATTGGTTCCCAATCTAGGGATTGGTCCCGTCCTAAAGGGCACAAAGTAAATCTGAGGGGTCGTGAGATGATTAAGGGTAAAGAAATGAAGAAAAAAACAAAATTCTGACCCACGGATTTATATCCATTCATTCAATTTGTGAAATCTTTGTATTATATAATGCATAACTTTATGTTTTTATGTTAATTTAAATGTAACCATCTTTGGTGGAACAGCAAATAACTAATTTGGATCTAAATCATATCAAGGGCCCAAATTAGTCAAATGACTGATTTTAACTTCAATGGTGTATTGTATTTTATAACCTTATTGTATGTTTAATGTACAATCTTGATCTGCAGAGTAACTAATAACCAGTTGTCAGATAGATGTAGTGGAGTAAAAAGTAGTGTTTCCCTCTTAATGTAGTGTAGTAGAAGTATAAAGAAACATACAATGGCAATACTCAAGTATAATTTCGAGGTACTTTTCTACAGCACTTGAGTAAATGTACTTAGTTACTTGCAGAGCTAAGTAATCAGTCATTTATAAAACCCCACTAAGCCATTGCTGGTTCAGTCAATAAGAACCCAACCACAGAACTTTATTTAAGATTATAGTGAAGTAGAAATTGTGCAGCCTTAAAACATGGAGCATTTATTTATAAATATCCCTAAGTGTAAACATCATAAAGCTTAAATAAAAGATCGAAATAATCTGTAATAGGATGTCTTTTCCAACCTTTATAAGTAAAAGAGGGGAAAATTGGGTATAAATGGTTTGATTAAAATAAGGCCTTTGCTTCTGTTTTGGAGAAGAAACAACAATCGTTACTGTACATTTTGTTGCGCTATGATTATATGTTCCATTTTTATACACTCAGTGTTTGTGTTATACACAAAAACCAACCAAGATTTCTGCAGCATGTGTTTCTAAAAATAAAATGAAGCTTGTGGGAAGACTTGAAAGGAGCATACATTATATAGCTGCACAGTTAATACAAAAAAGCTCAGAACACCTACAGTGTGTCTGCACGGGGTTACATTGTGTGCAGAGCTATTTTGTTTGTCGCTAGTTTTACAAGATCTCATTGTACGTGAGATGTCTCACACCACATCGCAACTGTGAAAATGATGTCAGCAGGGTACAGTATGTCCCTTTGCCTCTCAGTTATTCCTCAATGGTGCAACAGATGAGAGCCAGTTTGGATTGGCTGAAACCTGGCTTGTGTTTAGTACTGACAGACTGTCTGGCTGTGTTGTCCTGTGAGAAAGGGATGTGGTAAAGTTTCAGCAAGCTAAAAGAGATGCGCTGTGAGGCTTTTGTTTTCTCTGGAACAAGATCAGCCCTCCTGTTCCTACTGTCCCTATATTCAGCCCCTGTGAGACAAAAACAGAATGAGAGAATAGGGAAATGTGTTAAAGGACCAAAAGAAGATTTCAAGGCCAGAGAGGGATTTTTGAAGAAGATCTGTCTAGCTGTGATTTGGCTTTCCTCTGTTTCCTTCACAAACTTCATCTTGACGCTTAGCCATCTGTGGCCCAGCAGAGCACTAAAATCAGCAGGACAGATTAGATTTGGAGCTGTTTGTGGATGGCAGCCTTACAGCTAACCTGATTTTTATCTGCTCTTTAACACGGTATTGCCTCAGTGCATTTTCAGATTACATCTCGGCTGCTTTTGTTTTGTGACCCTTGGGCTTCTCGAATGAAACATCCGATTAGACTTAGTCTGTAGTTGATATCGATATTTAAAACTGATGTTTTTTTGTGCCATTTTACACACTTTAGTACACTTTAAATCATACAGTTAAAAGTGAATCTAACTGCACTGAATCATTTCTTTTAAAAATCCATTTAAATCAGTGTTTTTTCCTTTAGGGGATGGAGAGAACTTTGATAGAACATCACAATAAGAGAGGCAAAGTAAAAGCAGTGATGGGAGCCTGTGTGTTTGTGCTGCAAAAACATGTTTTATTGCATGTCTCTGTTTTTACTCTGGCATATTGCTGTGACACAATGAGAGCAGTTGCCAGTAGATGAATATGTATTTGATAATTTAATCGGTATTGCTCAAATCACTAATAATCATTAAAGAAGATTTGTTGTGCGGGAGCAGTAGCCTGCACACAGAAGGGGTCGGTCATCGACGGGTGTCGGGCCTCTGCTGAAGCAGACAGACTGGAGGTAGTGACTGTTTATTCTAGAGTTAATCAGTAACTCTACATCATCTCCTCCCTCTGCTCTCACACAGTCTTGGTTCTACCTGGGTGCAGGCAGAACATGCAGATAGCGCTTAGTCTTCTTTATGCGTTTCCGATGGGTAACAAAGTGGGAATGGGTCAGAAGACTAGTAGATCTAGAAAATCGGGGGTTCTGAAGTTAGAAAGATGTGAGATCATGTGACCTCTTTAGCCTGCTCCTCGTTTCTGTTTGCTACAAGCAGCTCCAGGCTACATTAGCTGCTACTAGTAACACACCTAAATCTCTGACCAAATAATGTAGGCGCCAGGTTTTGACATGGTAGGACGCATTGAATAAAAAAAGATGATATCTCTGGTTCTGCTGCATCAGTTTTGACTCTTTTTTTTCACAGTCCCTCAGGAATCTGATAGTGTTATGAGTGCAATGCTAAACTGACAGACAACCATTTTAAACTCCATTGCTGTGCCCTCAGAAGTTGTGGTGTGTTCTGAACCTGCTGCTGTGCCCTGTAGAAATCACCTAAATGTATCTAAAGGTTAATTTAAACCTGTTGCAGACATAGTTGAAGATTAAGATGGAGACTTATAGTCCTATAGTATGACATAGGGGAATAGCATAGAACTAAAATAATGTTCTTCCATTGTATGTAAAAGGTTTTGGTTCCCTCAATTAATTTTTGATGCAAGAGACTTGGTCACTGACTATCTGACCAACTGAGGTCAATGTATTTACATATGTCCAGGCCTGCAGACCTGAAGTCACTATTGTAGGCAGGCCTAGACATGTGAATTACCCATTTGATTTAGGTTATGAGTGACCCAAAAAAAATTATAGATGTAATGTAGTGGTCCTCGTCCATTAAAAGTTGTAGTTGTCCTTGATTCAGAAGACTATATGACGAAAAGATTCAAAATTTGACAACACTGATAATCTTCATACTTCAGTTTAGTTTGATCATGACCATGCAAACTAAAACGTCTTGAAAAGGGAGAAAACTCTTTTGCTGCAGTTTTGGTATCATGTAACTGTGTGTTGACTATGATTCAGAGCTTTTTTTTTTTTTTTTCCAGGGACATTGTGACATGTGATAATAGAAGATCTAAGTTAGCTGATTCAGTTCCAGGATAGTGGTCTATCTGCTGTTATGGTGTAATGAGCATACAGCTCAAGTGAACCCAGGCTTTCTAATGACCCGACCTAGTTCAACATATTGAGAATTCTTATTATGACTAATATGATTATAAGATAAAGCTCTAAAATAACAATATAGATTTTAGACATGATCAATTGTGCTTTGAAAATCGGAAATTGAATAATAAGGTTTTTCCATGTTGCTGAAAAAGACTTTAAACTCAGTTCAAGTCACACCGGTCATCAGTAATCTGTTCTCTGTGAATACGTCTGAGATACAAAAATCATTACAGGTGATAAGGTTGCAGAAAAAACATTAACTTGAGCAGCTATTGTAATTTGCCAGAAATGCTGCACTGTTATTATAAGCAGATGCTGAATTGGAACTGAAAGTAATGAGTACAGATGAAAAAACAATGAGCTCCGGCTTGAATCCAAATTTAAAGGTCTTTACTTAAAACACATGAACATACTTCCTGAGCCTAATGCTCTGAAAGCTTAGCTGACCCCCTTGTCCCTCGTTCCTCTTCCCCTTCCATCAGACAGCAGCACCCGAGTGGCCTCGAAATCAGCATTGCTATGACGCACGCTCATTATTTAGTCACCGGTGTTGTCTGACAGATGGGAGGAGGGGTAGCTGACTGTCAGACAGAGAGCGAAGAGAGAGGAAGATATGTTTAATGTTTGAGAGCGCTGCCTTACTGAAGAGGGACAAACAGCCTTGACATAAGTGACATTAAGTGGAAAAAAAATCTCAAAATCACACGTTGGTTAAAAATGGAACCGTTTAGTGAAAAGCTCTCAAGATGAAGATGATGATGAGGAGTTGACTTGATGAGGACAGTAATCTGATTTTTCTTTGCAGTTCTTCCGCTCAGTTCAGTCCACATGCACAGAGCTGCTGAAGGTGATCGAGAAATACCAGCACAGGATTACACGTGAGTGACAGTCTGAACCTGTATATGAAATCTCTTCACTGACTAACATAGGAGGTTTTCATTTCAGAAATTATACTTTTTCATTCATTGGGAGACACACAACTAACTGTATTTTCTCAAATAGAAGAAACTGTTTAATCAGTTTCTTGTGGTTATGATCGTGTTCCTGTTTTCTGGTTAATTCATGAGAAATCCTGGCCCTGTTTCCTGATAACACTGTATGTACACTTGGAATCATGTGCAATCAATTGTGATTAATCATATCAATATAGGCAAATGGCAAATAACACAAACTAGAATAAAAACAAAGGAGAAGATATGGAAACTGAATACAGAACGTCAGTAAAGTGAAATTTGGACCAGAAGATAATGATATGAGGATGTGCATTAAACTATGAAACTACATAAGTCTCTCATTATCCTAAAAAGTGAGTTACCATTATTAAGGCGATCTCTCCTTCAGATTTAATAAAGCCTTGACATTTCCCTGTGCAACAGGTTTGTCTCAGGAAGAGAACGAGCTCGGCCTGTTTCTGCGCTTCCAGGCCGAACATGATCGCACCAAGGCTGGCAACATGATGGACGCCACGAGCAAGGCCCTGTGCACCTCGGCCAAGCAGAGGTCAGCAGCAGCAGGAAATGATGAAACCAATGATTATGTGCTAAGATTCATCACAAATGATCTTAAACTTTTAAGAAAAAGAAATATGATTATTTTTCTGCGTATATATATATATATATATTATTTTTAAGTGATTATATTCTCCAACATCATCGTACCCCCCCCCCCCCCCCCAAAGGATGGCACTTTGCCCACCACTGCACCGTTTGTACCAGGAAGTGGAGACGTTCAGGCGGCGTGCCATCGCCGACACACTTCTGACGGTCAGTCGTATGGAGAAGGCCCGCACAGAGTACAGAGGAGCTCTGCTCTGGATGAAAGACATATCCCAAGAACTTGACCCAGACACCTACAAACAGCTGGAAAAGTTCCGCAAGGTAGGAGAAGGTTCATTTGAGTTAAAGACTGTGGATGGAAACTCTCTCAGTTATGCAATATACCGTCTTTGTTTTTGTCTTTCTGTTAACAGGTCCAGGCCCAGGTCAGAGGGACGAAGGGCCAGTTTGAGAAGCTGAAGAATGATGTGTGTCAGAAGGTGGATATGCTGGGGGCGAGCCGCTGCAACATGCTCTCCCACTCCCTCTGTACCTATCAGGTATGTGTCTGTCAATACTGAATTGCACTAGCCTACACTCATGAGCACTTTATTTAGGAACATCTGAACACCTGTTTGCTCATGCAACTATCCAATCAGCCAGTCATGTGCCTGATCATGTGGCATTACAAATCCTGTAGAGACAGTTCAGGCGCTTCAGTTAATGTTTCACATCAAACATCAGAAAGGAGAAAAAAATCTGATCTCAGTGACTTTGAACAGGACATGATAATTGGTGTAAGATGGTTTGAGTATTTCTGAAACTGCTGATCTTAGATTTTCACACACGACAGTCTCTAGACTGTTTAATCAAAATGATGCAAAAAAAACCCATCTAGTGAGCAGCAGTTTCTGTGGATGGAAACACCTTGTTAAAGAGAGAGGACAGAGGAGAATGGCCAGACTGGTTGAATCTGACAGAAAGGCTACAGTTACTCAGATAACCAGTCTTTACAACTCTGATGAGAAGAAAAGTGGATGAACTACAACAGCAGACGAACATGTTAGGATACAGGCCACACTACTATCAACCACAGAAAATAGAAAAGTTTAGCTGTTGCAAGAGTGATAAGCTGTTTCTTACAATTTTCAGGTCATTGGCCAAACTCATAGATTTATAATAGGCCAATTTCCTTTGACAAATCTGGCACTTGACTTTTTGGAGCCATCTTTGTAAATTAATGAATTATTCCAGACTCTTTAGTATCTCAACATCCTGCTAGTGTAGTTGTAACTAGTAAACCTGTCGGGTGTCACTGTACGTCTGTCAGTGCTGGAAACGTTAGGTTAAAGATGTGGCGCACAGAATTATCACTAAGATTAAATCTCCTTGTCTGAGAGTAACTAATAATAATTAATGTTGATGCATAATGAATGATGAATGATGAATCCAGGCCTCAAAGAACTCAGGCTGTTTTCAGAGCAAAAGGACGAACTAGCCAGTATTAGTATGGCGTTCCTAATAAAGTGGGCAGTGAGTATATTTTTAAAGTATTAGTTTCACATATTTTGAAAAATACTTATTTGCTTTCATGCCAAGAGTTAAATGAGAAGATAAATACCGTTCTTGTGTCTGAATGCTAAATATGAAGCTAGTGCCAGCAGCTGCTTAGCTTAGCTCAGCATTAAGCCTGGAAACGGGGCACTAGATAGCCTAGCTCTGCAAAGAAATAGTCTGGTATAAGCCCTTGTGAAACCACCACTTTGTTAATTGTGGGTTCTATGTGTAGGTTCTAAATGTAACATTCAGAAAAGCCTTGTACTTAATGACAATGGTGGCCATTAAGTAAATGTCAGTCAGCATCCTGCTGGTGCTCTCTAGAGGTAACTAAAGTTACACTGTTATTATAGTTTGACTGTAAAATATATTTGATAAAACAGACCATAAACCGATCAACCACAACATTAAACCAGTTGTTGTGGCTAGTCTATGTATTTGAGTCTTCAGCGCTGGCACAAGTTGTATCTTAGTCTGTCCAGCGGCCGGTTTGTCCGTCTCATTCATGCTTTCCTATCATGGCAGACCACGCTGCTGCAGTTCTGGGAGAAGACGGCCCACGCCATGTCAGAAATCCACGAGGCCTTCCAGGGACACACACCTTACCAGTTCACCACGCTCAAGGTAGCTCCCACCGAAGAGACACTACTGATCCACACAGGATTCTTGTTCCTACTTAAGGTTCACTGTGACCCAACTTCATGAAGCTGAAGTTATGTGTCAGTGTGTCAAATTACATTTAGAGGCATTTATCTCTCTCCTGTAGGACCTGAGAGATCCACTGGAGCAGATAGACTCAGAGAAACAGGCGGATGAGAAGGAGGAGGCTCCGCAGAGCAACACAGACAGGTGACAACACATTGAACACACATCGAATTTTTAAAAAATAATGTATTTTTATTTATTTTTTTTATTTTTAGGTAGTTTAGTTTGTGTGTGTTCTGCAAAATCCATCTGTCTCTGTTTTCATGCCACTCCTCTCTTCTTCCTTCCCTGTCATCATTGACATTCAGACACACACGCTCTGTCCTTTGTGTCTGAGTCTTTTCACACAATCACCTCAGC
Organism: Istiophorus platypterus; assembly: GCA_016859345.1. Classification (NCBI taxonomy): domain Eukaryota; kingdom Metazoa; phylum Chordata; class Actinopteri; order Istiophoriformes; family Istiophoridae; genus Istiophorus; species Istiophorus platypterus. The sequence continues at coordinate 2,241,805 of CM029131.1, forward strand.
TCTGTCTTCGTCAAACATGAGGCCAGTGGAATGCCCTTGTTTACTCAGCGTGTGTGTGGCAGTAGTTCGCTGTGTGTAGTTCAGGGCTTTAGAATATCAGGACTCAGGCTGTGCCTCATAACAGCAGCTCTGAATCAAATAAAAGCTACTGTATCGCTAAAAATAGTAAAACTGTGTCTCGCCAACTAAATGAGGTGCTTATTCATTTTTCCCTCTCCTTCTCTTCCCCCCTTCCTTCTTCCTCAGTCTGGTGTCCTTGGATGATGACAAGCCATCAGGAAGTGCCTCTAACACAGGTATGTACTGCCCCCTGTAGGCTTAATCACACAATGAATTGTCCACCATAAAATTCATGGTCCGTACATTTTGAGCATTCCAGAAATTAAGATTTACTGTAATTTTCTGCTTAAAAAATAGGGTTAAGATGGATAGATACACTAAAATATGAAGCAATGGTGGGTAAAATTTCATAATGACCTTTACCATAAGTCATTAGACTGTGAGTAAATGCTGGCAAATCACTTAGATGCATTTTAAAAAATATAAATGTATTTACAATTAATAATAGTAGATACCATGAATCTGCTGCACAACGTATCCTAGTCACCTCTATCCTGTCACATTGTTCGGATTATACTATTTTTTACCTATAATAGTGTTCGATAGAACGTTACACACAGAAACACACACAGATGGCTGTGGCGAACATCTCTGTTGGAAACAAGGACTTTATCTTTCTTCCACTGTTCAGTTTCCCTCTCAACTGCACCACCTGTTAACTTATCTGGGGGAAAGTGAGGAAGTAAACCATAATATAAACACATCATTACTGTTAGGTAAATGAATGAATTAAATAAATCTACAATCTACAAAATCTACAATTTGAAGCATAGGTGATGCATGAATACAGTGGCTTTTTTTTTTTTTGCTTGACTAGGGAAATTAAAAACTCTGTGTGAGCTGGACAAGCAATTTAAGTTTGATTAATTATTTCTGAAATTATTTTTTGTGACTGACTCAAATCATCGCTGTGTCAAACCTCCGTTTTCCCTTAAACTGTGAGGTTTCACAGAGCTTTTATGAGACAGCATGTGCTCTCTTTTATGTTTGCAAATGCAAAATAGAGAAAAACGTTTGGACTTTTTTCCTACTCTGAGCTGCTTGATTAGATGAAATTTTGATGATCCCCTCTGGGGAATCAAGAGAATAACTAACTGTCAGTTGTTCCTTCTTTGCAGTCAGAATGAAACCATACACAGAGCAAACTAACCTCTGTAGTTCCACCTCAGTCTGCTACTCTGTGGATAATAATCTGAGATAATGAAGGACCAATTCTAATAAAATTGAAGGTTTAGCCATCAAAGCATATCAGGCTTAATGATCAGCACAATTCCAGTATGTTGTATTTTAGAAGATTTGTTCCTTATGCATTGTTATGCACCTACACAGGTGGAAGCAAAAGATAAAACTCAGATCTGAATTTTTTTTCTGTCATTAGATTTTGTCACGTTATCTCTGTTTAGCTTGTTAATTGCAAAATAAATACACCTGCAAACACCCACACATGACCAGAAGTTTAAGATACTGTTTAGCCAGAAGCTGCTTTTTAACAGAACTTGTGTTACATGGGCTGGATATCTCCATTGATGACACATTGTTTTTGTCAGATTAAAAACCACAAGCTCTAAGCTCCGTTTCTGATGTGCCGCCCTTTCTAGACCCCGCTCACAGCAGTGAAGGACAGAGCCAAACCAGTAACCGTGGTAAGTGTGTGCAAGTGTATGTGTGTGTGTTTTGTTAATGAGTGGCATTTTCTGTAGCCAGCACTTGAGTAAACAGTTTGAATGTGTACACTGGGATTGCTGTTGCTTACTGTGCAGCGGATATCTTGGCTTTCTGACACTTTGATCTCAGTGAACCAAAATGCTACCATACATGATTCAGCCCTGCATGATCTGGGAGGACTGTCAGCGGGCTCTGACGACAGCCTGATGCTCGCGGCCTGTGATCTGCCACAGCCACAGCTCCCAGCCCCAACAAGCATCCAACTCCAGCCCCAGCTCCCTTCTCCCCCTCAGGCTGGAGACCAGAATGAGCCGTGGGGCTTTGGAAGCCTCAACTCCAGCCTGTTACAGCTGCCTGCCACTGGTAAACTGGCCGACTGTCTACTAAATCTTCCACCTGTGAATTCTAACTTCAAGCTGCCTCATTGGTTCTCAACTTTCCTATTGACCTTTTTTATTTTTTTGACACAGAAATCAAACTCCTGCTTCCTTTTGCACTGCTATCTGAGTTCAGTCTGCCTGGCTGGTGCAAGAGACTTTGTCTTTAAGGAAAAACTGTTGAGCATCTGCTTCGCATTCTGCATTTACTAAGTATTTACAGTGACGCTACAGCAGCCTTATGAAAAAAACCCCAATGTCATGTGGAAATATAGTCTGCTCAAAAGAATAGTTTAAGATATTGGTAAATGCACCAGTTTGCCTTCTTAGCCAGACTTGCACAAGAAAATTGATACCACTCTCATACATATTCAGTAAATAAGTAGTTTAAACTAGCAACCTGTTAGCGTAGCATATAAACTGGAAAGGGAAAAAGGGCTGATATGGCTCTGCTCAGAGGTAACATCCACCTTCAGCACCTCGATAGAAGGGGTCAACTGATTATTGGTGTGGTCGATTTATTTAATTATTTGTGAGATCCGACAGAAATCCGCCAAGAAACGATACCGGTAACACAGAAATGCTGGCAAGCGGAAATGAGATGATGTGCATAATGCAGCACATTAAAAACAACATGAACGACACTCACTTTGGTTACTTGAAAGAAATTTTAGTCAAGTAAAAGCAAAATTAACCATGTAAAAATGTACTCGGACAAAAGTACAAAATCAGTTAAGATGTACTCTGAGTAAACGTTAGTGTGTTATCTCTAAAAGGAGGCATGAGAGTTAAAAATGTTATATGTTATTGTTAATGTTATTACATTAAAGAAAATCTTGATGCTACCAGGTGTATATGCATTAGTACTCATCGCAGGTGAAAGTCACCAAACGAAACTAATAATTTCCAATCAGGCACTCTGCAGCCTGTGCATACAACTGATAACTCCACAAATACACTTAGGTGGCAGTTAATTGGTTTATTTATTATCAGTTATTATTAATTTACTCTCACTTTTATTATATCTAAAACTAATTCAGTCTGACAACACTCCTGTGATAAATCCTCCTTTCATGAAGGCCATAATCAGTGTTTATTAAAATTGTTTTAGCTTGTCATTGAATTAACTGTATGATCATTTTAGATCTAGTTTGTGTCGCTGTCTAGCTGTACTGTATCACTGCATTGGTGTAAGTGGGGTGGAACAAAAAAGACAGAATCTAGAGCAATGGTTCTCAAACATTTTCTGTCTTAGTCCAAGCCAAAACAAAACTTGCAAATAAGAGGTTCAACTTATTGGGTTTTTACAAGCAAAGGACACAAGGCTCTGACACTATATTGACGGTAGATTAGAGATTTAGGGTTTTTCGGTGTCAGTCCGTCTTATCCAGTCCACTGTATGTGTCATTTTGCTTTCTGAAAAAAAATCCCTCCTATTTAAATCTGAAGCGCCTCGCTACCATTGAAACACACGATTTTGTTTCCCATTCTCTAATGAATCAGATTCATGCAGCTTTTTCACAGCAGAAGCCTCCACTTGTCACATCAGAAGGAGCACAGGTTTCACTAATCATTATTTATTTACATATTTTCTTCACTTAACATAAAATATTTATGCACTGGAAACACATGAGTGCATATTTTTTCAACCCCAGATTTTTTGATGAAGAAAAAAACAGCTAACTTGCATGAAAGTTTTTAATTTGTGTGCTTTTTAGCCCTTTAAGTCATCATTTGTCTTGTAATTTTCTCTCTCTCAAGGTTGAACTTAACCCCTTTTAACCGTCTCTGTTTCTGCTTAGATCCTGATCTGTAACAAACTGGTCCTCAGTCATATTTGGCCTTTTCAGAATCAGCCGTGCCTGGTCTTACAATGTGACCCTCTTCTCTTTCCCTCTCCCCTCTCCAGGTGGTGGTCTGCTCTCAGGTGGTCCAGCCCACTCTGCAGAGATAGGGCCGGGACCAGAGGAGGAGGACAACGAAAGGGGCGACATGGCCTTCCTCAAGGATCTCCTCAGCCCGGGTCCGGGGGCCAGCGACGAGTTCAGCAAAGAGTGGCAGGATGCCTTCGGGATGTTTGACCCCCCCAGAGTCCCTCCTGTAGGCACAGGGGCACCGAGCAGTGGGCTAGCAACACGCCTGCCCTCCGACCCCCCAAGCCCCACAGGCTTCCTGCCCTCCCAGCTGCTGGATCACAGCCTGAGCCCCACAGGTTAGTCACACTGCCCTCTGCTGGAGGGATGGGCTCACTGCAACACGTCGACTGATTGTGATACAGAAGCGTTGGCAGAAAGAAGACCAGGGTCTTTTATAATTCCTACCATGCTTTCTCTTTTAGGCTGGGCAACCCCACCTATGTTTCAAGCTCCGCCCCTGCAGCCTCCTCCTGGTCAGAACCAATCAGCTCAGTCGGCTCCAAGTCCAGCAGGTAATGGTCAGTGTGTTTCACTTTTCATGGTCAGTTTAGTTTAGTTTCATGGTCAGTTTTTAGATGCCCCACACGATAGTCTCACGTATTGAATATGTGACATTTGCTGTGTTATTTTTGTTTTATTTTCAAACCTAAATCTAACTTTCCCCTAATGAGCTGTGTGTGTGTGTCTGTGTGTGTGTGTGTATGTGTGTGTGTATGCATGCGTGCGTGTGTTTGTGCGTGCACGCAGCTGCTACCGGTGGATCCAAGGACATGTCTGCCTGGTTCAACCTGTTCGCAGACCTGGATCCTCTTTCCAACCCAGATGCCATCGGACGCTCCGCGGACGAGCTGCTTAATGCCTGAAGCTGTGTGTGTGTGAGTGTTTGTGTGTGTGTGTGTTTGTGTGCGTGTATGATTTCTCTCGAAGGATCCGGATTTCAGCAAATTATCATTTCAACAACCAAGTAAATCAGCTCAGATTAATAATGACACACACACGCACACAGACATTATGCGCCTACATTTCTGTTACAGTGAGAGATGTGTACATGACCACACTTGAAAATGCTCATATTTGTGCTACACTGGAACATGATATTTCACACTGACGGTTGCTAAACTCTCCTCCTCAGCGCCTCACAGCTGCTGTCTGCAGCTTTGAACAAGACTGTTAACACAACATAAGAAGCCAATGACTCCTGTGCGCACAGCAAACCTCACGTGGTTTGCGTTAGTTTTCGTTATTAGTTACCGCAGCTTCTGTCAGGCAGAGAGTATTTGGGTTACAGGTGTGTTTTGGATGGCGTGCTTTTCTGTCTTTTATTATTGTTTGCAATGTTTGGGTGTGGTAGGTTGCTGTGTGTACACATCACAAGGGACCTAGGATATAAAAAAAAATCTATTTACTCTACAATGTTGTTTATATGTATTAGCACATGATTGTCACATATGAATGAAGAATATATATATATATATATATATATATATATATATATATATATATATATATATATATAGACATAGAGAGACATAGTGTTTAATGGGATAGGATGGGACCCTGTACCTGTTACTGTAATTGCACACGAGCAGCAGTGAAGCTCAAACGGCACTAAAGGCCTGTATCACAAAGCAAATTTGTATAGGTTCACATCAGTTAGCTGTTAGCTCTGGGTCTTCCAGTCCAGCCGTAAGCATGTTCATGTTCATTAGCCAGACTTCTAAATTACACTTAACATCATCAGGACTATATTGGATTGTATTTAACATGATGTGGGCTTTAACAGTGACTCTGGTGGGAAAATGTGATTAAAGTCGCAGCACAGTTTTATTCTGCAGGGTGAAAAAACACCATATAGAAACACAACTACAGCAGAATAAGAAGCTGTTGAAATAATTCCCAAATATTAAAAGCAAGACTGTAAATACGTATATCATGAATTATTATATAGGCCTTACCTATTAATGATAGTGATATTCCTATCAACATCAGCTGTACTCTTTGTTTAGTGCTCATTAGCAAATGTTAGCATGCTAATATGCTAAAATAAGTCAGCGAAAAGGGTAAACATTACCTGCCAATCATCAGCATGTTAGCATTGTCAATGTGAACATGTTAGCATTTAGCTCAAAGCACAGCTACGCGTAAGCACAGTCTCTGTTCAGAGTAAAGTAAGATAATCTACACAAAGGGACTGAACCTAAACCTTATCTGGAGAAAGTCGTTGGCTTCATGAATACTAGAAGGTTAAGCCCAAAGATTTCTGGCGCCAACACTAATCTCACTTTGTGATACAGATGCTTTGACAAACTCTGCATCCTGAAGACTCTATCAGCTTGATAAATCTCACGATGCTTTAATGATCCCTGTAAGGAAATTCTAAGTGAGGGATTCAGTCTAATGGTCCATAGCCAACGAGGAACTGTGAACACTTTTGTCCCCGGAGAGGACTGACGGTGTCAGATTACAGGCACAGTGGAAAACTAAGATGTCCAAACTCTCCTTCGTGGCTTTTGTGACGTCAGCAGCCTCTTACTGACTCACTACCTTCATCCCAGATTCTGCCTGGGTGAATGGACTGACATTAAAAAAAAACCCAGGATGTGTTTGAAATCATCTCCCGTCCCATCTGTCGTCTACATTTCACAATCTGCAAATCCAAGGCCAAGAAAAATGTCTGAGGGATGAAAAATTTATTTTGTAATCATGTCCTCTTGAAGGGAGTTTTAAAATAGGACAAAGGGATCTTATTATTTTTAGTGGGTTATTTAAGTCCTGGGACCTAAGCTGCAACAAAATGTATTTATTTTCAGATTATATCACTGTCAGTTTGCAAAATCAAATCTTTATTTTGCAGAACACTGTCAAGACAAGTAACACTATTAAATAACACTGTAAAATATTTTTAGCCCTGTGTGTCGTGTATTTTGAGAATGCACAGATGGATTTTGTGAATATATTATTGTTTTATGGGAAGGAATCGACACTGGAGAGCTGTCATCATCTCATGGAACGGATTTGAGTCACCTGATTTGGATTTCATTCCCACTGATTTATGTTTGTTTTTGAGGGGGAAAAAACCCACCAGGACTGACCTTTATGAATGTTAAAATACTGTCTAGGGCAGAATGAAGATTTCAAGTTTCAAGTTTCCGAAAGCTTTATACCCATACTTCATCTTTTTTCTTTTTTTTTTTAAATGGAAGAAAAATCACAAAGGGACTCTATCGATGCTCCTATCAGTCGCAGAGGAAATTACTGTATTAGTATATCTGTCATCTTATATCATACTTTTTACTGTTGATTTACGCTCTTAAAAAAAAAAAAAGAATGTATTTCTCAAGTAAATCACAGATGCTTAATTTAATTCAACTATGCCTTTTTATTTCACTGGAGGAGTTTAACAGATGAAAACTTGGCAGTTCCGTTTCCAATAAACTGGACAAGCAAACAAAGAATCGTCTTGAGTTTTCTTGTTCTCATTCCAAAATGCTTGTTTTTATCCACTTTGAAGAAAAATAGAAGTTGGAAATAGATGTGTATTTCAACATATATTAATCTGCTCTTTCAAACTACTTTTTGTAAACGTGTCTAAAAACGACAAATAAGAACATGTTGCTGCAGGTGTGATTGTTTTTCAGCCAGTGGATATTTCTCATTTTGGAACAGAACTCTTCATTTCTTCGCAAACAAATTTCGTTGCATAACTGTTTTTCGCAACCGGTCGTTACTTCAAATCAGGTCACTGAACAAATGACTTCCACACATCTCTCTACGTCTACTCTGCTACAGGTTTTTACATCATTTTGGGATTTCCACTGTGTGAGGCTACAGAGATAGCAGCTGTTGGTTTGCGCTCTTAGAGTAGTGTCGATTTGTTAGTGTGCGCTGAGAAGTAAGTTTCTCTTTTTTTTTTTTTTTTTGTATGCGGTTCACTACGACCTGAGATGGATGATGTAATCTATTCTTGATTAAAATTCTCTGGAGACCCAATTAAACTCCTGTCTGATAAATAAGTACATAATTATTCACAATAATGAGACGTAGTAATTCACAGTACTCAGCTTGGGAAGGGGAAGGGGGTGAGGGTATTTGGGGAGGGGGGGGTAATTATATGATACAATTATTGACTCACTCAGATACATATCTTTGTCAGCTGATAATACAAACACAGTGTGCCTCTATATTTACAAATCCAGTACATTCCTATCCCACCGGTACAGGCACAGTCAAGTAGTAATGACATATACAGGAGGATGGGCCGGGGCATGGAGGGGCTGGCCACCAAACATAACCACAGTATGACCATGACTTACTATCAGACTTCTGTTGATAGATCGGCAACTTTCAATCAAAGTGATGACAAAGTCTTATGTTGCCAGGATCGATCGATCCTTTGTTGCTTATTTAGACATGGATATTTAATGAAAACGGTAGGTGGGTTGTATCTCGTTTGTACAGTGTGGTATTTGGGTTCACCGACCTCTCAATGCTCAGGGCCTCTGCAAGCCAGAGGAGGCCTGTCCTGCGTGGGGACGAGGCGCCTCTGGACACATTTCACAACAACACAGTTTGAGCAAAGACAGAAGGAAATCAGCATTACAGTGGCAAGTGAGGGAAAGACAAGGAGAGAGAGAGAGATGGGGGGGGCAGAAGGAGGGCGTGGCTGTGATGGAGGTGGAGTAAAAAATAATAAAGGACACTGAGCAAAAAGGCCGGCGCTTGGGAAGGAGGGGCGAGCAGACACAGGTAGAAGACGCTGCAAACATCATAGCCCTGGCCTGTGTTTCCCCTTAGATACACACCGCCCAGGAGGGGCCCAGTTCACCGCTGCCTCTTAGTATAACACAGGCATCGGCTTGAACCGGTTTACTGTCAGCTCTCACTGTAAATGGCTGATAAAAGTACAAAACAGATGGATTTGGTTCACAGGTTTCTAAGTTTGGATTCTGTACCACCTTGCTTGTGTATTTCAAGCTTGGCCCTGGGTTCAGTATGTATCTACAACCACTGTAGTGCAAAGATCATGTGTGATGCTGAAGGTTGATCATGTGATCAGAGCACTGAGCTGGTTCGGGGAAACTGAGCGGTCTAAAATATCAGGCACATTTTTTTTTTAACTTCTCCTTGTCACGACCATTCAGGTTTTGCTACGATTAATCTGGCAGCACCAAAATTAGCCTCTATAGTCAATCTCTTGGTCGCCAAGGAAACCAGCAGCCTTTTTTTTTTTTAATGGAAGGCATATTTTATATCAAGAGAAATAACTACAGATAGAAAAAGAGATGTCCGTGGAAAGGCGCCATGGTATAATACGATGAAATAAAAGAGTCTGTCCTTTTACCCTTTTCCACCCAAAAAACAGTAACATAACCAGCACTAAAGGTAGAAGAAAGCGATGAAATGTTTGTTGCAAACGTCCCCGCGGGGCTGCAGGACTCTCACGTTGTAGTTGTCTGAGGAGGAGAGGCAGTGGGAAGCACTTTTTCAACAAGATAAGGACATCAGAGAGCGTAGCTGGCATGCTGAAGGCATTTTTTGGAGCAGAAGGGTTGTTTCCTAGTTTCAAATGTTTTCCGATTTCATGTGTGGTTTGTTTTGGGGGTTTGTGGCGACTTTAAAAGCCCCTTCAGAAGCTCTCGGGCTCCTCGAGGAGGCAGGGCTGGGTGGAGAGAGGCACGAGGGACGGGGACAGGCTTCGCAGGCCCACCCCGGGGCGGAAGTTGAGGTCCGGGGCGGGGAGTAAGGGCTTGAGGATGCTGACAAGGCAGAAGGCAGAGCCGCTGTTGGGGATGAAGTTGACCTTGTTGCGGTCGGGACACAGGAAGGGAGGGATCTCCTGCAGAGGTTTGGGCCTGGAAACAGATGAGATATAAGAATAAGAATGGTCTGACCCGAAGCGGCAGAGGCCCAGATAACTTCCGTTAGTCCCTTCTGTGTTCCACCTTACACTCATGTCTACACGCTAGATATGAGGCCAGGGCGGAGATATGAGACGCTTAGCTTAGCAAAAAGAAACAAGGGGGCACAGCCCGCCTGCCTGTCCTGGATTCCTGTCATCACTGTGACGTTGGCAAGTACATACCTGAGACCACAGGAGGTCACTGCTCTCTCTAAGGAAATAGTTCCAAATATAACTCATAAAACCACAAATCACAACCTTTTCTTTTTTACATTTCACTTTATGTACAGATTAAAACATGACATAACAGGTTAATGAGCGAGCTCTAGAGACGCTGGTAGGCAGGTTTTCTAATCTAACTCCCTCCCCCTGCTTCCAGGGGGAGAGAGATTATGCTAAGCTAAGCAGCTGCTGGCTGTAAATTCATATATAATTAATTCTTATTTAACGGACAGATATAGATAGTGGTATCAATCTTTTCATCTAACGCTTGGTAAAAAAAAAAAAAAAAGAAAAAAAAAAAAGAAAATGTATTTCCCAAAATGCAAACCTCCATTATGCAGCTGTTTTCACAGGCTCGTGATAAGAAAACTGAAGTTCATGTGTAAAATTAGTAGAGTACTCCTTTAAGGCCATCCTGAGATCTAATCTAACATATTGTATGTTTCTGTTTTTCTACTCACATAGACTCCTCGAACACTTTGACCTTCTCGCAGCCCTCCGGAGGTTCCCGTTTAAACGTGTAGCTGTTGTTGGGTCTGGGGGACGCGGCGTACTTAGGCAGCGGGGAGCAGGGGCCCAGCTCTGAGGGGGGGACAGAATCAGATCACGTGCAAAGAGGCTTCAGCAGGGCTACAATAAGCACACGGTGAAGTAAGCGGTGTATGCGTCTGTGTGCCGCTCACCTTTGTCCTCATAGGGGCTGCCTCCACTCGTGTCATTGAGGACGGTGAGGTAGGAGGGCGAGATGGAGTCAGGACGGCTACTGCAGTTGCTGTGGTTACCGCTCAGGCCGCCCCCTGAGGGTGTCTGTGTGTCGATGCTGCGGGTGCTGCTGCTGCGCTGCGGGGGGACAGGTGGGGGTGCACGGTGCCCATCTGGGATATCCTGTGGCTGTCGTACACGCACACAGAATCGAGGTCACAATAACAGCGTCGTACCGAGGGCTTAATCCCCGTGACGGTGGTGGTTAGTTAGGCAGTGAATACAAAACACATTTAACAGCACATTTTCACTCCAAACTGGAAATCTTAGTGGAACTCACAACAATGGTCTCATCCTTCTCAGGGGTGTCTCGGATAATGATGCGTTCTATCTCCTGGTTGAGACCTTCCACGCTGTTGCGGAAACGAGGGGCCGACGACTTGGATATAGGGATGGGTATCAGAATGGTTTTGGGCATAGGTGACTGCGAAAAAATACATGAAACAATTTTTTTTAATAAAGCTCCTGAACATGTTTGCATATCAAGCTGCAGCAAGTTAGACAAAAATGTTAATACATGCCTCATGTTTCTGGGTTTATTGCTCAAGAAAAAAATCCAGCTGCCTTTGTTATAGCAACATTAATATTTATGAATAGTAAATGTTGAAATGTTGAAACAAGTCTCAGAAACAGGAGACTCAGAATTATTAACACAATATTACATTAATTTAGCAAAGGGGACATTGCACTGTAGCTCTATTAGTAGGTTTTCTTGCTCCGTCCTTTTCTTCCCGGTCTTTTGTGTCGGTGAATGTGCTTGTCAAGCGCGTGGTGAGTAAAGTTGTGTGATGTTTCAAAAGTCCCTTTTTTTTTCTTTGTCTCATAGGGAGGCCCAGAAAGCAGAACAGCTGTAGTCCAGCTCCACAGGGAGCGTATGACTGGCCACCGCCACATCACACAGTGACAAGACAGTGGGCATTACGAACACGTATGCGTGTGTGTCTCTGCAGTGTCAGAGGGATCCAGTTTAACTGACTTTGCGCTGACCAGGGGCTTTTAAAAACCTGTCACACTTTAATTTACCAGAAGATGCAGACACACACACACACACACACACACACACACACACAGCAGAGGCAAACAGGGACATGAGGAAAACTGGAACATTCTCAACTCTCCAGATCAGGGCAACAACCTAGTTCCTCTCAGAGATGGAGCCCTTTGGCAGACACAAACACTCTCTCTCAGCACACTGTCTCCATTGATCACCTGCGACTGGATGATGGTGTGGCTGCCATTGAACGGGGACTTGCGATCTTTATCCCTCCGATGGCGGCTGCTGCGTTTGCTGCGCTGAAGCTGCTGACGCAGCTTGGCAATCTGGAGAGGTTTATTGCAGACATATAGATGTATTCAGGCATACATTAATGGTGGTGCATTGAGTGAAATATGACGCGCAATGCTCCGAAACACCATTTATTTACAGCAAAAAAGAGCATGTTTCTCTCCAGCTGGTACTTTATTTGGTTGCTATAATCTAGATAAAACTCTGACCTCCTTGAGCTGGTCGGTGCTCCCACAGGAGGCCGAGCGTTTGTGAGAGCCCCTCCTCCTCTCATCTGCCCAGGCCCTGGGGGTCTAACACACACACACACACACACACACACACACACACACACACACACACACACACACAGATTAGAGCCAAATATTATACACACAAGAACAAAACAGCCACATCAGGAGAAATATGAGGAAAACAGTTGCAGGAAAACTGGACCGGAGTTAATAAATTCATAAATATTGCAATGAATCCATGTCTGTTTTAACCTGTCTGGAGTCCTGTAGAGTTGGGGTTATAATACTAGAACCAGTCCTACCACCCTAGAACTCAATTTTCAACATGTTTAAACCTGCCGATATTTTGTACTGTTCAGTTTAAAGTAATGGAAATAAAACAGTATGAATTATGAATGAAGTCAGGTGGAAAAATACAAAAAGAGAAATTTGTTTCTATAAGCAGTGACTTAGCTGATGCTAATCAAATACATCAACATCAAATATCTGCCGACAGTATCTCTACTATCTATACTTATATAAGGCAAAGGTATACTTATGTAGGACAATGGTTCCCCAAGGGGGGGTTGGTACCCCCACTGAGCCCTCAAGATAATTACAAGGGGTCAAAAGATTACTGTAAATATATCCTTCTTATCGTGTCATTTTAGTTCGTAACTGGAGTATTTAAAGTCTTTTCCCCTAAAACATGTGACAAAATCTGCCAGTACACTGAAAATATTTCTAATTTTTTCTTGTGAATCAACTTGTTTCAAGTCATTTCATCATTCTAGAGCAAGTTCCTTCATCTTACTTGTTTCAAGACACAGCAGATAATTTCTTAAAAACTCTTGAAAGACACTGATATCTATTGCAAAACTTTCAAGATTCAAAGGTTTTATTAGTCACATGCTCAAAGTGTGTGCACCTATGATCATCACAAGATTAACATAAAAAATTATAAAAAAAATTAAATAAAAATGTAAGTAAGTATTAAATTAATGCTGGCGAATATTTTGGCCCAGTTTGCAAGTAAGTTGTGTAATTTTTTCAGTATATAAAAATCTACATGTCATGGTACAATAAAAGACCAACAACCCCAAAATTAAATATCCTCTGTATTTGCAGAGGATTTTGATTTGTTTTAAGAAAATTAGGCTGTAAGGATTTAGTCAAGGACAATAATGATCAGTGATGGTCTGAGGGAAAAATGGAAAAAAGCACACAAATCATGTCTACACATCCTAAAAAGTTTTTGAAACACTCTCCTATGAAGGATCAACAAGCTCTAAAATTCAGTAAACAATCACAACGGCCCTGTTTATCGCTGTTTACAGCTTCTTGTCAGCAGCACTAAAGTAGCTCTACTACATTTAAAGATCAATACAGAGTTATGATTGTTATAGAACAGCAAAAGTGTGTTTGGGAATAAAATATCTCTGTTGCCATGTTAAAAACTGAAGAAAAACTTGTAAAATGTTTCTAGTTTCTTGATCTGCTGTTAACTATCTTACAGCCTCTGTTTAACCTGAGTCTGGGGTGAGTCACTCACTGATTGATAGTCAGAGGAAACACAGCACGATGATGTAACCGTCAGCAAGTGCTCTCAACCTCTTTGTATTGATTTCCTACTTCATAAACACACATACATCTTGAAGCGTTCAGTATGTAACGCGCTAAAAAACGCTCCCGGCTACATGGTTACGCTTTTCTTATGCTAACAGGATAAACACAGATGATGAACATGGTTAGACATTAAACCTGATAAACACCCGCAGGTATTACCTAGGTAAAGGTAATCAATAAGCCTTTTTCGGTCGTTCCTCTCTCTGCACATATGTTTTCATTATTTTGATGCAACACTCACCTAAGCATCAGCCCCCCCCAACACAAACACAAACACAAACACACACACACACACACACACACACACACAACCACGCTCACGCGGCACTCACCTGCGTCGCTTTGTCCCTCATGTAGGGAACGTGTTGGTGCTGGCTGTCGTCCTGAGGCCAGGGACCTGTCAGGTGAGAGCCAGCGAGCGCGCCCTGTGAGGGCCACAGCTGGACGCGATGGCAGGAGACCGAGACGAGAAAGAAGAGCAGGGAGCTCAGAAAGGGAGGGGGGGGGCACCAGAGGGCAGAGGTGAACCGCAGAGAGATGTGGTACGTTAAGGCCACAGATGCAGTCTGAGGAGGAAAGAGAGAGAGGAGTCGAAATGAGTTAGGCCTACCAGGACATGTAAACAACTTAGTTATCAACACATGGTAAACACATAAACAAATCAACAGACACACAGTTGGCCTGCAGGATAAGCTCATGGCTGTCGTGCTCTGTCTGTCTAGGCTTGTGTTGTGTTTGTGTGCGCGCGCATTTGTGTCTATGACAGCGTGTGTTGCCAGATTGATGTTAATCCGCCCCATACTGGGTAGAGCGGATATGCCCCCCTCTAAGTCACATACACCCCCCCGGCTAATGGTATTAGAACAGCTTAAAGGCATAGTGTGTGTGTGTGTGCGTGTGTGTGTGAGTGTGAGAGTGTGTGTGTGTGTGTATGTATGTTTTGGGGGTGGGGGCCCTGAGGGCAAGTGCCTGCTTCTGCCCGACTGACCCGGATTCCGAGCTGCAGCGGCATATTTTGCATCAGTGCAGGTGCAAAGACACACTCGTTGGTTTTGAGTCAAAAATGCACATTTTTTTTCCGGATACAAGCTTTTGATGACAATGTTGATTTGTTTGCTTAAAGCACCAACAGGAAGTACAGTAACAGCAACCACTGTCATCTATAGTAACAATTATGGGATAATGGTAATGCTAGGACACAGTAGCCTAAGTAGAGAAGACATAAAGTGAAAAAGAGTCTCACTTAT
The DNA here is from genome assembly GCA_016859345.1 of Istiophorus platypterus. Classification (NCBI taxonomy): domain Eukaryota; kingdom Metazoa; phylum Chordata; class Actinopteri; order Istiophoriformes; family Istiophoridae; genus Istiophorus; species Istiophorus platypterus. The sequence goes on from CM029131.1 coordinate 2,257,136, forward strand.
GTCAGTTATAAAGCAACATCTATTTAGAGTGCTAACATTAGCTAATATTAGCCACTCACACCAGGGTGATTTTACTGAGCTGAGAGAGTGTGTGTGTTATTGCTCCTCAATTTTCTATTTCTTTTTTCTAACTAAAACTTCCCCGATCACAGGTTTCTGAAATTATCTCTATCAAGCCTCTGTGTGCAGTGTTCTTCAATTTACAGTTTACAATATGATACTATTCTAAATCGTGCTAAATAATCAAACTGATGCTCACTGCATCCATCTTCATTGTAACCAAACCAAGAAACAATCAAACGAAGAAATCCATTTTAATATCAATATTCTGATATTAATATTCTATCAATAAGTTACCACTTATTTTGGGAGCAATTGCAAATATGCACAATACAAATGAAGCAATACATGTAGCCACAAACTACAGAATCCATTGAGATATATATATATATATATATATATATATATATATATATATATATATATATATTTATTCATTTTTACCATAGGTGTTTCCAATGGGAATTACCCAGTCCTGTTATCAACATACTGCGCATGCATACAGACACAGCACTGACTTGCAGCGCTGGTCCTGGAGCTAAATTTGGCAGGGGCCTTGACCAGCGCACATTGCTGTTGCTAGGGAACGGAGCCCACCGATCTTCATCAACACACAGCCAGGCTTTTGTATGTGTGTTGTGTGTGTGTGAGTGTGTGTGTGAGTGTGTGTTGTGTGTGTGTTGTGTGTGTGTGTGAGCGAGTGTAAGTAAACACGGGTTTTGGCCCTCAGCAGTCTACAAGCAAAAAGCCCCGCTCGCTTTATTTTGACGGCTGCGTTTCCTGTCTCAGCCTGTGCCCATAAATCCGCAGCCTACTACAATGAACTGCAGGCTGATAGTGATAGTAAAGCTGGTAGTAGTAGTAGTTGTATAATGGCTCAGCCTGCCATCATATTTCTGTCAACATCAAAGATCCACAACAACACAGAGTCAAAATACTGATTCTTCACATATTCAGAGACTTTACTCGGCAGCATCTTAGGGTTTATGTGGGAAATAAAATCAAGTTCTTCTGAAGAGCTAAGCTGATGCCACAGTGAGGTCTCTTCATAGCTGACAGCCCATTACACACACTATTCTCTCCATTAATTGTTTCTAAATATGCTTTTTCTGTTGAAACAACACTAAAAAGCTAAAAGATATTCAAGTCACAATTACACCATTTACAATTCATTAGAGTAGACTGAGGAAACCAGGACTAACTCAAAATTAGAGACTGGGAACAAGTAAGCAATTGGTACTTTTTAATGGGAAACGATTACAAAAATAGAGGCTGCTTGACTCTCTGTTGATTGATTGACATATTGATCAATTTCAGCTGTGGTTAACACGGCTGTCTTTGCATGTCGTAAGGAATCAAAATGAATGAACTACACCTGATGGAATATAAACAGGTCTTGCATCAATCTCGATCTATCAATGTGATTTGTAATCAAAAAACTAAATTTCCTCCCTGGATATTAACGCTAATGGATAAAAAACAACAACTTTAATTCGTGAAAACACGCCGACTGCATGGCAGCTCTCCACGCAGCAGCCCGCACCGAGTAATGTAGGCCAAGCGTGTTTACTGGCAAACGCGTGAAGCCCCTTTCCACACGGATCATCTCCATCATCAAAACACCACCACGCCGGTGCCGATCCACGGATCCACCGGATCCACGGATCAGCACCGTCCTTCGTGCCTCGGTTTAAACGCGGGTAGGGCCGCGGGGAAACGTGCTCACCTCACCTGCAGAAACGCGACCTAGGTGCGCTGCGTGCGGGGGAGCGCGGAGCCCCCGGGCCGCCCGGCCCCGGCCGACGCCCGCCGCTGCTCGGGGATGCTGAAGCGGCGGAGACGAGTCGGGAAAAGCGTCTCGGAAATCAACATCCGGACGCGGAAAAGACCCCGAAACGTCTCCGTGGATCCGGTGGGTGTCGAAATGGGCGTCGCTGCCCTCGCACCCTGCCTCCCCCTCCTCCTCCTCCTCCTCCTCCTCCTCGTCGCGGGTGGATGTTTTTCTCTTCCCCCGGCTGATGCGGCACGACGGTCGGAGCGAGCCGCCGAAACGCGTCGCGGTCGAAAAAATGAAGGGGAAATGAGGCTGAGGCGAGGGGAAGGGGGGGAGCGGAGGCGGAGGGTCGAGTTACGGTCCCGGTGGCGGCCGTGAGACGTCGGTAAACGCCGAGGGGGGAGAGAAACGAGAGAGAAGGGAGCGAGGGGGAGGCGGTGATGCTGCGCTGGCGGACGGCGACGCGATGGAGAGGGACCAGTGTGAAGCCAGGGGCGGTGGGGGGCGGGCGCGCTTCCGGGCGCCGCTTTCAGAGTAAAACGTCCGCGGGACACCCGCGTTTTTTAAAGAGGCTCCGGGTTCACCGCGGGCGACTGATAAACTCCTTTTTAAATCTGCTCAAGAGGTAATAAAACACAACACGAAACACCAACTGGCTTCTGCACAAGCTGGTGTTATTGCAGCGATGTGTGTTATAAAACGTGACTCTGAGAACAATATTTCAACGCCTGAGTTGTGGTTTTAAGTGTTGCACCGCACATCTAGGCCAAGAAATCCGAATAATCCAGATCCAACTACAGATCGTGTTCGGCTACCTGATAGCTAAAACCCCACCGCCGCACTGATTAGCGATCCTTTTCCTCTGAAGGCGGCTTCGGCCGACTTCCGCCCCCGCCCCGGCTGCGTGCCGCCGGCTTGACGCGGCCGGAGCGGGGCTCTGACGTAGCGCGCCGTACGCCGCGCCGCTCGCGCTGATGCTGCAGTTGCTAGGGCGCGCGGAGCAGACGGCGGAGAGCGAGGCGACGTAAACAGGGCGCGCGACGGGAGATGTCTCCCCCGTGCGTCGGCTCCGGCGACTCGCGGGTGGTTTGATGGAGAAGAACCGTAATAATAGAATTGGGGATTTTATTTGGAGCTTTTGAATCGTTTGGACTTAAGGGGAACAGATGTTACATCACACAGATGTGGTTCTTGTCTAATACAATCAAACACAACGTCACCAAAAACGTGGTCTCTCTCCTTCCTGTTCATACATTTCAGGTCCTACCTTAAATAACGCGGTTACTCTCAATGGCCCGTCTTGTCGTGCAAAAACGAAAATGTACGTTTCATTAAAATGCTCACCTGAGAAATAGAAATAGGCAATAGACTATTTATTAGAGGAAAAGTACGAGAAAGGGACAGTCTGGGGGAAAGCAGCATAGAAATATGAGAGTCCAGCTATTCCTTTAACACAGTCTCAGAAACAAAGCTCTTAAACTTTATTTGAAGCAACTATCTTGTTAACTGTTTCATAAAATTTCAGATTTTTTCCCTTATTACAATATTTTCAGAATATAAGGCCTGAAACCCAGATGAGACATGTCCTTAACAGACATAAGCAACAATTATTTCATACATTTATTGATTTTTTTTTCTTTCATATTGACTTGAAAATGTTTACAGAAACTGTACCGAGCATATGCATAGCAATGGAATCAAAGGCCATGTCCATTGAATGCAAAAACAGAATTCCATAAAAATGCAGATATTAATGCATTACACATACATGTTCTTTTTTTTTCATACAAATTACAGATTACAAAAACATAAATGAGATCTTTTCATATGCCCTGAAGCAGCACTGAAAAATACAGAATTAGTACCATGACATTTCAGCACGCCTGTACAGCGCTAGGCCCCGATAGTTCTAATGCTTGCTGATGGAAAGAAACACGACACGTGCACATTCACACGCACACTCACTGAATCAGTCATTCAAACACCAAAGGATGAGACAACAAGAAGCAGAAATAATATCCAGCGTGCTTCGGAGGGGTTTGGGTTTTTTTTTTGTTTTTTTTTAATAGACTAGTTTCTGATTTCCAACAGAGTTCAAAGAGCAGAATCTGGGCGTTGTAGTGTTTCTGGTCTTTTCAGTCAAATACAGACAGCAAAACAGTCAAAACAGTCCACAGTGAGGTCAGGTGATAGCGGTACAGTGATTGAGTCGGCCACTGTAACAGATCCCTCCATAGGTTCGATTCAAGCGATTGTAGTGTTTAAGAGACCCCCAGAGTTTGAGCCATTCCTGGTGTAATTGTGCAAGCAGAGAAGTTCCATGAAAACCCAATTTTTTTTTTCAGTCCACTGGGATCAGTTGTTAGTGTTTGTGCCCCCGTAAAGATAGTCCAGAGAAGAAGAACCGAGAGGAGGATTGTCATCCGTTTTCTCCTCTTGCGCCAGGGGGTGATAATGTGTGTTGGGTTGTTTACAAAACGATTGTAACTATTCATAAGTGCAACAGAGATTAAACATATTAAAATAATGACGGGATAAAACAATGACAAAATAATGGAAGCGATAAAAACATTGAAAGCTTCTAAAAACTACATCCTATTGCACAATTAAAAATTATGATACAAAAATGGATACAGTCAAAAAGACAAAAATTGGTATTGCATACAAATCAAGGAAATTAAAAAAAGTTAAAGTAGTTTGTTCTGTCTTTTAAGACCGTCAATTCTTTTACAGAGCCTGCTCTCGAGTTGCTTGATACAGCAAAGTACGAGAAAGAGAACGCTCAAAGTGTTGATTGTTTTTCATCGCCTTTTTAAGTTTATTGACCACTTCTAGTCGCGGTCGCAACGGACAGGATTTCTAAACACTGATTTTAAACGGTTCAAAGTGCACATAGAACAAAAAAAAAAAAAAAAAGAAAAAAGGAAATCCGTTCAAAACATTGCTATGCTCATGAGGATGAAACATGAAACACACTGACAAAGGAAGGTTAATAAAAACACAGAAACGGAAGCAGATGAGAATGCTGCATAGCTGGATTCCATTTAAAGCAATGCCATCATCAGAAAGACACAAAGGAGCGAGACAAACCTAATTACTGTACATCAGACTCGACTGTTTGTTCACAAGATACTCCATAGCTTCCTCTTGCTGATTCAGAGCAGAGAGCTCGACAGACAGAAACCACACGCTCTCTGGTTAATTTTTAGTTTAGTCAAAGGGTCTGAGCTCAAACGTGTGTGTCACTGGGCTCGCTGGCCAAGCCCCCCCCCCGCAGGTAGATGGCCGAACTGGACTTGGGCCTGTTCTGACTGTGACCTTGACCGCGGGTGGACCCGTTGTTGTTGACCTCTGGCCCCCTGGTGTCTGTGGAAATGACCCACGTGGTTGGTCGCCACTTTTTCAGGGAATAAGGTGTTTTGACACGCTTCTTGATCTTATCTCCCGTCCCTAAGGCTCCGTCCGGCTGCACTAAGCCCGCCCCTGGAAAACAGCAAGGAACAGAGATCAGCGTTCTGTGGCAACTTTCTACACCAGGACATATGAAACATATTTAATACAAATACTCAAAAAGGGCTACAATATCCTGACTTTAAGTCTCTAGTCAAGCTCTAAAAAAAATTGGATAATACATTTCCCATAATGAAACAAATTAAATATCTGGGTATTCCCTTTTTAAAAAAAATGTGACTATATATCTGTGAGTTGGTTTGTAATAGTCCTCAGCAGGAACCAGGGGGCGTGGGGCCAAAGAGCCACAGACAAAAATTTTGAAAGACAGATTAAAAAGTTGTAGGTTTTGGTCTTTGCACAGGATTTGTTGAAAACAAATAAAAATTATATCTTTACAATAGGTCCGTCCTTATTCTCAAACTTTACTGAGATAAAATAAGCGCTTGGGCTCTATCGGGAGGGGCTGGTGTATTAAGTCACCTAGTGAGGCCAGGTCCTGTGTTGTGAAGGACAGGTCCAGGGAGTTGGGTCTCTCAGGCCTGCGGGCCCTGGGCTGCCTGAGCAGGGCCTCCCCTCTCATCGTGACCGGAGCTTCTTCTGCGGCACCAGAGCCAGACCCCGAGCTTTCTGCGGGGGGCCCCGTAGTTTCCCTGCTTCCTCCTTCTCCACTACCCTCCTCCTCTCCTCCGTCACTCTCTCCTCCACTCTCGCCGTCCCCCTGGCCGTGACCGGTGTTGCTGTTGTTGTTGTTGGTGTTGGGTCGGGCCGAGCGGAGGGCGGCGACGCTCGAGGACGTGTCTCTCGGATCGGGCTGCTCCCGCTCTTGGCTCAGAAGTGGTTCGTGTTCGTCTGGGCTGGCTGTGATGACGCCGAGGCTAAGGCGGCTGTCGTCTGACCTCAGAGCTCCGGACCCGTTTTGAGTTATGCTAGAGCCTCCAAAACCCGTTGCCCCACCTGTAGCCACGGATGTCATTCCAGAGCTGGCATGACCGTTGACGGCGCTATTTACACTACCGTTGACATGCATGTCTCGTAGGACGCTTATGTTGTTCGTGCCTGTGCCCCGGTGAGCCTCTACAGCTGTGTTCGTGCCTGTTACTGCACCAATGTTCATCTTTGTTCCCTCCACCTGTCGCAGGTTGGACTTGCCTGAGCGTCCAAACTTGAACCTGAGCGAAGATGACGATGACTCCTTCTTGGTGGGCTTGTTGCGCAGGGGCAGACTGGACGGCCTCTTGGGCAGGTTCTGCTGCTTGGGCAGGGGGAAGATGGTGGTGGGCATAGGAGCAGCAGGGTCTGACGTGCCTGAGGCCTCACTGGCCATCTTAATGAGAGGATACAGGAGGCTGGAACTGCCGGGGCTCAGTGGGTCTGGGGAGCAGAACTGCTTCTGTGAGTGCTCCATCAGGTTCTCATCCGAGCTCTCCTTCAGGTTCTTGTCCACCTCTTTCGGGTCAAGCTTGGTGGTTTCCAGGTCTTCCTGGGTCAGGTGGAGGCAGACAGGGACTGTGGCAGCCCCTGCAGGTCCCTCGGACTCAGAGATTATAGTGGTGGTCGTCGTGGAGGCTGAGGGGCTTCCTCTCAGACCCATGCTGGTGCTGCTGCCCTCTGGGCTGGGCAGGCGGGCGTTGGCTTGCTGCTGGCGCTCCTGATTGATGGAGTTCCTGTTCCTTTCCCCTGTCCCAGCCACAGCTCTGCCACCCACAGAGCTAGTGGTTTCAGTCTGTGTGTTCTTGGCCACACCTTCATGCTCTTCGATGTAGGTGGATGGATGATCTGTGTACGGGCCAGACTTTGGCGTCATACGATTTCTGATGTAAAAAGATCAAGAAGGAAACAGAGGAGAATGTTAAGGAAAATTTGGGAAAGAATACTTTCAATCTAGCGTTACAATGACAGATGAATGTGTTGGTTTACCTCTCGTTGTGTAGTGTGGTGGACATGGGGTTGAGGGTGGGGCTGACAGACTTGGAGCGATCCCATATGAGGAGCAGCTCTGCCAGTCGTTCCTCAGCACACTGTGCTGTGAGGCGGGCCTCTGCATCCTGGTCCCAACAGTCCTCCATCGTCTCTTTCAGAGAGCGAACCGCCTGACAAAGAAACAGCATTAAAGGATAATTCTGGTTTATTTCAACTTGCTGTGTTTCCTATAGATGAGGCTATAGTGGTTATATAGGTCATGCTAACTATGACCTCCGCACCTCCATTATAGAGATTCAGGAAATGAGAACTCGCAATAATCAGTTATAGCCTCCTACAACTTTCCAAAGAAACATGATTTTTACATAAATCATTTCAAACATTTCTCATGAGTCTGACTGGAAGTGAAAACATAAATTAGCCACCTGCAAGGGCCACTATGCTAACTTACAGCTAACTTACAGACAAGGAGCTGAATCAAACAGTTTGCTGCAGAGAGTGGGACCTGTTGATTCCAGACTTGGAAAAATAGATGTATCCATGGACAAGAGCAATTCCAGTGGTGTATTTACAATAAATGATCTTGCAAATCCCCCAAATCACTTGAAGAAAGGAAAAATGATCGGCTCTCACTATGGTAGGAAAAAGTGAATACAACACGTAAAACGCCATTTGAGGGATTTACAATATGTCCCATCAGCAAACATTAACTTCTGATAAGAACTGCTAGACCCATTATGAGCTGAAATTAAAATGGTAGCTGAGAGAAAAAGTTGGCCCTGGTAAAAAAATATCCAAAAATAAAAAGAAAATTGCATCTCAAAGTAGTGTTATGTAGGGTGATGAGGTCACATAATGCCGATACACATGGAAGAAACCGATGTATTTTACCTGAAGAACATAATTGATCATAATCTCTTTGGCTGTAAACATTTCCCATTCAGAGTTTATGTACAGATGAGATTTAGGGTTTTGTTTATTTTTTTTTTTTAATTTCTTTCTGTTTATAGACAATAAAAAGTCAAGCTCTGAATCTACAACCCCGGAATGTTAAACTTAGGCCACGTCCTCCATAGTTATGTCTTCCAGCAGCCAATACCTTTTTGAAGCCTGCTCATGTATTGATTGACAGCTGAGGGCTCCCGCCCCTGTCCTAGGCCTTCTCTGATTGGTTAGAAGGTGAGACTCCCTCAGAGGCAGCAGAAGGGAGCCTTTGACAGCAACACTCCACATTCAGATATGTGTGGGAGCATATTTCAATACAAAACTATTCAAAAAAAAGTTAGTCTTTTATATTTAACCTACAGTATGGAAGTTTGAAAAAGACAAGCTTAGTTTTTTATGATCACAGAGTAATAATTTATAGTGTGATATATTTTGATATTGACTGATCTTGGGAAAAAAAGCATAAGAAAAAAAAAACTGATGCACTTTTTTACCATATTTCTCAGTCCAATTCCAGACAATTCCTCAGCTCCCAGGTATTTTGGTTGGGAGCTTTTTGCGTGACTATTAAAGTAATTGACTGTTAAGTACAAAATATGACAATCGTATCATTTTTCCAAGCTTACCTAGTCATGGGAAAGTGTTTATTTCCCATGACTTTAAAGGCCTTAAAGTAATCAAAATGATTTTTCTTTTCCAGATTTTCTCAAATGATTGAAAACCACAATCTGCTGACTGTGTTATCTTTGGTTATTACAGTGTTATAACTGGAATTCTGGCTCTGCTCTCTCAGTCACACACAAATGTACCAGACTGTTCTCTTTCCAGGCCTCAGGGAATTTGGGCCGCTGCTTCTCCCTGGACACCAGGACCTGCATGTCCTCAAATGTCGGGTGGTTCCCTGCCTCCGCCTGAAAGGCCATCTGGTACTCTGGAACACTCTCTCCTAGAGGTGGGATGGGGTGGGGAGAGGAAGGAAGCATCTTTAATGCAGCAGAAATATTGATTTAACTTATAAATGTGCTCTATTCACAATAATAAAGATTCTGTCTCTGCTTTTCACTATAATAAATGTGGATTTTATTGAATTCAGCCTTGGCCTTGCCTGGGGGGGGGTCATTCTTGTGTTGTTTATTTTTGATACTCATGGTAATAAAATGTATTTAGAGAGGTATAGCTCATTGGATCCCTATGGTAGAGGTAACGTAATCTACTCTAAACAGTTCTCACAAAATCTTCACTCTTCTGTTTGTCTGTCTCACCAGGGAAAAGGTCTGTACATCTCATGAAGGTCTCCCAGTAGACCAGGCCCAGGGCGTACATATCCACCTGCTTCAGAGCTGACTCGCAGTCCCTTAAGTTCACTGCGCCCTCGAGCACCTCTGGAGCCATGTAGCGGATTGTTCCCACCTGGTAGCCCGAAGAAAAATAAATGGAGGTGTGTGGGATTTAGGAGAGAGGAAGTTAAATTAGGTGATGTGATGTTAAGTGATGAAAGACAAGGTGAGATAGGAAGAAAGAAAAGAAGAAAATATAAGGTGAGGACATGAGTTACCAGGTGCTCTGTGATACACACCTAAAATTATTCACACTGTGAATTTGATTTTGTGCTTAAGATCTATCACTGTTTGTACAGTGGCAAATGTAAACTGACACAAAAAAAAGAAAAGAAAAAAACCAGAGGAAAAAGAAAACAACGAAAAAAATTGTTGTAGAAATCTCATAGATCAAATCAAAACATTTAAGCAACCAGCATTATCACACTCTAAGCGAGGTAATTCCTTCCTACAGGCTGCTTACCTTATTTTACTTGGAAGTAAAATAACAAATTTTACACTGTAAATACACACACACAAAAAAACCAAAAACAAAACAAAAAGGAAACACATGGCGTTGTTAGAGAGCACAACACATAAATCAGCTGGCAGATTCGTCTGTGGTAAGGAGAGACGGCTACAACTCCACCCTGGAACAGCACAGAAGTCTACCCTGTGCTTTCAGACTACGGACTGGAATCTGAAGTGAGTTATTTTGGATGCAGCAGTTTGTTACACAAGCATTTGTTGTCACTGCATAACAGATGCGAATGAAATGAAGTAACAGAAGTGTCGCTTTAATCTTTTATCAATTTTGCTTATTTTGATAGTTGTAAGAGGTATGAAACAGTGCCTATTTTACTTTTTTAACTTTCCTGTTTTAGTAAACAAATACCTAAAACTGTTTATACTTGCAAAATGTTACAAATATTGGCCAGAGTTATAATCCATAATTTTACACAACTGAACAAACACTTGTTGCATATTTAAGACAGTTAATTGTGATACTGTTACTGATGGTCTGTATTACACTGAAATATAAAGATTTTACAAGCTTAGATATCAATTCTGCTTCCTCCTGAACACTCACCTCACTTATAGCAGCATTTTCCTCCTCGCCATGACGCGCCGGCCTGTTTCCTGTCAGCTTCATGGACAGGCCGAAATCGATGATGACACACGTGCCATCCGCCTTGACGAGAATATTCCGGCTGTTCAGGTCCCTGTGGGAAACCGCTGGCTTGTACAAGTCTTGATGGATGAAAAATGAGAGAGAGAAACAAAGAGGATCAGGAGAAGACACAGAACAAAAGAATTGGGCTAATTTGTTTTATTTAAATGTTACGCCCATGCATCCCTCTCAAAATTCTCTCCTTTCCATATGTAGTTTACTCAGACCATTTTTGTGCTATTTGCTAATGAATGATAACGTCCACAAAATCCCTTCATATAGATTTCCATTCCCTCTCATTACTCATTGTTCATCGAAGCAAGCTGCACTGTCAACAGGCACTCTAAACCCTCTAATCTAATCTACAACAATGGGATTAAGACCATATCACAGAGTACCCTCTGTCTGTAGTATCTCAATGTCCAGCAGAGGGGGTAGTAAGGATGAGGGCTCCTGGAAGTTGTGGCAGTCACCACAGTTATCTGCTGCCTGCTACTGAGTGGGGGAGGATGACAACTGTACCAAATCCCAAGAGATTCTGCTGTTACATGCAGAGCTGTTGATACCAGATCTCTCTTTCTCCACTGTCACTTCTACAATCTGCCCATCACTTTAGACTTGCTTGCAGAGGGACAAAACAGACAGAGGGACAAAACAGGAGCCGGACATATTCGCACGAACAGAATAACCTCTGTTCCTTTAGTGGTCTATACTGTACACACTATTGCAAGTGAGCGCTCTTCCCTACTCACTTCTGTGCCTGTTTGATGTGGATTTGTGCTGATGAAGAGAAAAGAGGGGTAGGGCAGGGTGCAACCTCTGAGGCTGAGGTTTGGTGAAGTGAAAAAACAACAAGAGTCCAGGCTCGGTTTAGTTGTCACTTTTGCTTCCTAAGACTGATTTCACTGGGCCATGGGAATATTCACATGTCATCTGAATCCCTATCTTGCTTTCGCCTTCCTTCCCCCTACTTTGTCCCCTGTCACCATTTTTCACTCTCTCTGAGGCTAGCTGGAGGCCATTCTATAAATACCCTTGGCTTGGTGTGCACGCAAGTGCGAATGTGTGTGTGTGTCAAAATGCAGGGATGCAAAGTGCTCCAGGCCAAACAGACCCACGTGGAGCTGCAGTGTGCAAGTTGTAAGAAGGCTCAGTGAGGAAGTGAGACAGGATAGAAGGAGTAACACACACACTATTCAAAGCCTTTCTAAATAATCTAAGATAACTGAGCTAAAGACACAAAAAGCTTTTCCATTTTTCATCACAGTTCTTTGTATGTGTTTGTGTTCCACTTACAGATGGAAGCAGCAGCCTTTGAACTTGAGCCTGAGTAAACTGTGAGCAGTTATGTAATTAACTGTGTGTGTGTGTGTGTGTGTGTGTGTGTGTGTATGTCTTTCTATGGTTGTGTGGACAAATTATAGTTTCAAACCATCGCTGTGAGGACATTGTGGCCTCACAACTTCAATGGGCTGGTTTTAGTGTTCAAGTTAGAATTAGATTTTGTGTCGGGTAAGGGTCTAGGGAATGCATTTTGTCAATGAATGTCGTCACAACTAGGGTGCGTGTGTGTGTGTGTGTGTGAGTGAGTGAGTGAGTGAGTGAGTGAGTGAGTGAGTGAGTGAGTGAGTGAGTGAGTGAGAGAGATCCTACGCCCTCTGGCTCACCTCCTTTGAAGAGCTCTGTGTGCAGGTATGCCAGGCCACGGGTGACTGAGTGAGCGAGCCGACAGCTGCTGACCCAATCGTTGATCTGGACACTCAGGTAGCGATTTAAAGAGCCCTGAGGAAGACATTAGGAAAGGACAAGGGACAGGAAAGGGAAGAACGTGTGGAAAGCGAGGGGCAGACGAGGGATATATACAGACCAGAATAAAGATAGAGGAGAAGGAAAAAGAAGAGGAGTTTTGACAGAAATGTAAGGGAGAAGTGGAGAGGAATACAGAGAAAATATCAGTAGGAGAAATTGCTGTCTTGGTGTCTGTCATTTAAAGACAAGTCAACAAAGCGAAGCGTTGCATGTTCATATATTCGTGTAAGGATAGTTGGGCCTGGGGTCACCAATTTGGAGCAAGCGCCAGCCATTTGAAAGACGAATTATGAATGAAGTTTTAGCTCAGGGGAGGCCAGTAGAGGGCACTCAGCGAGCAGGTAACAGTTTGCAACAAGTCACACTTACAGAAGGAAACTGACGATATTAAGCTAGCTAACTTGTGCGAAGGCAAAATAGCCCTCTAGTTCCCAACAGATCACTGCACAAACAAATTGAGGAGTGTACTCAGAGGTGCCCTGTTCTATTGTTGGACTCAAAATCGATAGTAAACAACACAAAGATTGAGATCAATCCAGCAGAACCAGAAATATTTTCTGTTTTTTGTCTTAACCCATGCTTTCTTCCCTCCATGTCAAAACATTATGCCTAAATTTTACACAGTGCAACTCAACCACCGACAATTTGGTAAGAGTGCTTCAGATGTCTGGTGAGCTCACTTCCTTTCAACTCCACAGCCCCCAGAATCCTTTCATTGTCAAAATTTTAGGCTTTATTCAGTGTTTTTCACATACGCAGTAGCACTCGCCAAAACCTGAAAACACACTTAGATGTGTAACATTGGTGGACTTCCCCTTTAAGTTGTCCTTGTGCCACCCAGCTATGAATTGGTACCATTCTACTATGTTCAACCTCATCTCACACACTCCAGAGGCAAGCTAATCTTTGGGACTTAATTATTAAAATTCCTTTGCATCTCCATCATCAATAAAATCCCAAGAAGGTTGAGCTGAACCATAAAGCGAAAAGATTTTCCTTCACATTATAACTTGCAGCTTTAAGTAAGACTGTGACCTTGTGCTTTAACCTCCCTGAGGAGGCAGTAGAAATTCACAGTAAAACTGACATACAGATTATTTTATCACCACCCAATAAAGGCCTTGTTGTTGTCTTGAGTTATGAAGCTTTAGAGGAAAAAAGCATGAAATGTGCAATTCTGGTTCATTATAATTAATTACATTGGATATTATTCATTTCTTTCCTTGATTATCTCCATCAACCTTAATAATCTTTTACTGGACGGGCCCTGACATATAAACAAACATAAAATCAAATACGCACATATATTCAAGACTGGAAGTATTTGGACAGTTACATATTTTCTGTCATTTAAAACAAAGTAATAGCTACTGCATTCAAAACTGAGCTTGCATGTTCTTCTCTTTACTCCTCCTATTGATAGAATAATCCACCTCAATCTAGATGGCAGTCAACTCTGAGCTTTTTCTGTGCATGAACTAACGTTGAAACAACACACAGCTGCCAAAAATTTTTCTAATTTCTTTTGAGCGCCTAAAATTTGGACAATATGTTTGTAAATAGCGCTTTTCCCCCCACACAGTTCTTTATATATTGATGTAAACCTATTCAAACTAAAGCTGAGTCTTGGCACTTTACTGTAGTATCCTATTTTATTTCAAATTGAATGAATAGAAAATAAACAAAAAAAAAGTGTAACTGTTCAAATACTTCCGGTCTTGACTTAATATGTGCATACAACTTAATCATATCTCTCAAAATCAATCACAGGGCAATTTGTGCATCCGCTATTAAAGAAAATTTCATTAGATCTTTTAATTTTAATGAATTCTATTATCATTTACTTGAATGCATTATGTGTCCCATTCTCCTGGCCTGGCTTGCACTGCATTCCCATGACAATGTGTATTAGAGTAATGGTTATGATGCATAATAGGCTCCTTTCATAGGTTGGCTGGGGGTCAGCTGACTTGTAATTATGAGGCTGAAGGCTTGGAAAGCAAACTATTCAGTTCTGATGTATCTCAACACTCATACTGAAGAGTTCCTGAAGGCAGCTGTGTGCAGTCAGTATACACAACATCTTTCACTACACCAGCTGCATGTTAATTTATTTGTTGGAAAGGCTGAGATGGGTGAAATGATTATACTTTTAATTTACATTAACTCTGCTCTGTCCATCCCTGAAATGTTCAAGTTTGCAAACTCCAGTCAGACCTGTTGAGCAGACATTGATGAAGTATCTCAGTTTGACTGCATCATTTTTTGTGTTTAAGTGATTATGTTGATTAGGCATTTGACTAAACAGAAAATTAGTCCCAATCAGTCTTATAAATCTATTAATCTTTTCAGTTATATAATAAACATGCTGAATGTTTTATGATTTTTGCTTCACAAATGGGAAGGTTTGCTTTGTTTCTCTTTTTATATTGCTATAAATTAAACATCTTTGAAGATTGGACTTTCAATCAAACGAAAAATATGTGGATGTCACATTGGGCTCTGGGAAATTATGTTGGGCGTTTTTCAGCGTTATCTGACATTTAATAGACGATACAATTAAAAAAAAAACAAAATCAACAGAAAAATAATTGCTAGTTACAGGCCTCATAGTTTTTTTCTGTTTTCTGCCCTGTACTGAGATTTTTATGTGCTTCCTTCACCATTTTGCCATGACTGGCAGCAAAATAACACAGACAGGCACTGCATAGCTTTGCACCATTAAACAACAACCTAAAAACATCATGCATGTAAACAGAAGTCGGAGTTAAAGCACAATAGCAGTGATGTGTCCATCAGGGGCATAAAAGTGATAAAATTGCTGCATTTCTTGAGAGTTGATGGACCTCAAGTTGGCAGAGGATTTTACAAAGAAAACAAAAGACGTGTCTGTTTCAACACACATCACACACTGACAACTAGAATTACATGCAGAGGTGAACTTTGCTCTCTGAAACGCTGTGTTCAGTTGGTCGCCGCTATCATTGGGCTGGCTTCTGACAAGCTAATGTTGTAGCTCAATTAAAGATAAATGCCATAAGGTCTTAACAAAATTAAATGCCCCTTGTTTTTATTATTTGTGGTTGTTCATTCATAGCCATCCAATATAGTTACATTCTGTAATTATGTCTATATAGGAATATTGACTGTTAGTCGCAGTGTCCACTCCAATGCTCGATCCAGATTGCCTGCCTTAGCATGACAGATTTACAGGGAAATAATGCATGCATGTAAACTCAGCACAATTTTAATCAGAGGTCAGCATCACTGTTTAGTGTTTTCCATCCTACAGTCATATCAGAGCTGGATTAAGTTACTGCTAATGCTAACTCATCATTTTCCTTCTACTGCTGCTGCTTCACATTCAACTGGATTTAACTGGACACACAATGTATCTGACACCAAGGTTAGAGCTGACAGCAAGCATTCACAGGACAATGGTCATTTTATTCAGAGGATCAGTTTTAAATATTACAGGAAGTAATGCGACAATAAAGACAAGCCACTGTGAGCTACCAGATGAAGAGTTTAACCTCCAACTCCACATTGATATAACAAACTATCTGTGCTGTGTCCTGCTGCTGTGTTAGGACATGCTGTGGTGTGCAGATTGTGGCTGCTCTTGGCATGATGGGGAAAATAACCATGGATAACATCAACTCAATAAGGACTGAAATCTTAAGGATTGTAACAGCAACCGCAAAAGAAAGGGGTTGGTCTGTATGCTCAGCTCACAGACACACACACATACATCATATTTAAAAATCCATACAGCCCCAGAACTCACATGCGGGTAGTAGTCCATGACAAGCAGGTACTCCGTGCGTCCCTCTGAGCCTGTCCGCTCGTCGGCAGCCACGAACCGAGCGATGTTGTCTTGCTCCAGCAGCGGTAGCCGGTAAATGGAGCATTCGTTTAGGAAGTTCTGACGGTTGGCTGCGGTGAACACCTTCACAGCAACGGGCCGCTCATCCAGAGAGCCACAGTACACGCTGCCATATCTGCCACGTCCGATTAGCTGAAAGAGGTCGTGGTAGGATAGGAAAAGACTATTAATAGACTTCTTTGAAATACTAGACTTCCAGCGCTTGCTGGTCTAATAAGAAGAGAGGAATGAAATGATAGTTTTGTTCTTGCTACTTTGAAATGTCACAGAAATATTGACAGGAAATACAGGAGGACTGCTTGACAAATACAAAGAGGCCAAAAACAGCAACAAATGAAGAAAGGTAAAAATGGGGGAGATAGGAAATTAAGTATATTACAAACAAACAGCAGGATTAAACAGTTTAAAATGCACTAGATTTGTTTCAAATCATTCAAATAATATCCTGAATTAATCAGAGCACAGCCTGCCATTAAGGTCAAGACATTCTGTAGAAGTGTAATGTACGCGGGACTAAGAAATTAATTCAGGAGTGCATTTATTTTCACCTCCATTTCTGCTAAAAACATTTATCTTTGACTATATAATATACTATGAAAGAACTGGAGGGCTGTTTTGTCTGTGAATAGGGCTCCCTGGCACCCCCTCCTTGCAATGAGTTTGATGTGAAAGAACGTGTGCCTGCATTTGATAAGGCACAAGGACGGCATTCTGAATTCAACTCCTGCCTGAAAAGATATCGCTCTCCATGCTCTGGTCTGAAAAGCACTAAATAGATGTCAAAAGAGGGTAAAAAACATCCATGCATCTCTCGAGTTGGATCATTTCGTTCAGTACTGATTGGTCGGCTCCCTTTCCGTCTTGTCAAGAAGCACAGCAGAAGCATCATTCTCTGAGACAGCTAACATTTCATAGAGAAGAAATCATACCATTCATTTGCATTTTTAGCCAATTAGAGAAAAATCATGTATATCTCTTATCAATGCCAACCATTTTTGTAAAGCATACCATGCAGTTTTTGATATGCCTTCCTGTCAGTCACTAGAATTTGCTTTACCTTGTGTCTGTATTATAACCAACTTGCACAGACTTGAAAATTGCTTGAGACAGATAAGACAACTCAGTGTTTGGTTGCTGATTTTGTCAGTAATGTTATTGTTGTGTGGCAAAGCAGCTGAAAGCAAGGATGCATTTGATAAAATTGCTGGTCTGGTGCATTGTAGAAATTAAAAAATGTAAAAACACCAGCATGATCCTTGAAAAGTAAACATGTAGTTTTGGCCCACATCTGTAGTTCACTGTACAGATGTGGGTAGCACGACTACAGAAAACATATCAGGGCAAGAGACATAACCCTCTTAAAGCTTTCAATTTTACCTAAATAATTTAAATCTTTTTTTTTCTTTGGAAGGCTTTGTTTAGGGTACCTTTAGATAGTGCAACAAGCCTGTAAGTTGACTGCATGTCACACTGTGCAGGATAAGTCATATAAAATCTTGGTTGCAATCTGTGTAACACTGTGCAATGTCAATGTATGTGAGAGCAGAGGCATTTCATCCATCTGCACCACTCTTATATTTTGAAAGAGCAGTTTTGCAGGGTCTTCTTCTTTGTCAGTTTCACGAATTTCTTTTGAGTTCTGCCTCCATCCAACAGCACTTACAAATGCCTTGCCAGCCAGTGTTTTCTTCCTCATTTCATGTTGTATTCTGAGTGGTTTGTTTGTGACCATGGGTCAGGGGAACAGTTACAATGGGAGAATTTCTGAATTTCTGACACCATATGGTCTAAGGAGCTCCAAAATGGGCTCTTACTGGACTAGTCTGTCAAGGAGACTAACCAAGATCTTACCACATTTCTCTCATGAATGTCAACTTTCATCTCAAACAACCCAATCTCACAGTGTAAGGGTAAAGGTGCTAGCAGTAATGTGCAAAAGTTTGGGATCCCCTGGGCAAATTATATGTTTTGTTGATTTTTGAAAGGAAGAAAGAAGTAAAGACGTACATACAACCCCTGCAACAAACAGACATATCACCAATACCCTGCAGAAAGTCAAGAATGTGAAAGTGAAAAGGGGCTGGTTTCTATAACAGGTCAATGATCCAAAGCGCACCTCAAAATCTCCCATGAACTACCTCAAGAAACGTAAGCTGAATCTTTTGGAACGGCCCCACAGTCCCCTGACCTGAACATCAGTGAAAATCTGTAGGTAGATGTTGAACATGTTGTGTGAGCAGGACAGACTAAAAATATCACAGAAGTTGAAGGGATCTGCCGGAAGTGTGGGTGAAAATTCCTAAATCAAGAATAGAAAGACTGAGCTGGCTACAAAAAGCATTTGAAAGCTGAGATATCTGCCAAAAGGTCAGATAATTCAGTACTGAATTAGTGGGATGCTCAAACCTTTGTACACGCTTGTTTAAAAAAAAAAAAAAAAGATAACAGTGCAGCAACATTTAAAGAAAGAGTAATATTTAATTCATGTTTGTTGGGTGGGGTTTTATTATTTCTTTTCATTTCATATATCAACAGAATATGTAGTTTTGCATTCCAATGTATATACACCAATGAGCCACAACCAGTAACTGGTTTAAAATACACAGTTCAGTCCATAAGTATCTGAACTGTGACACAGTTTTCATAATTTTGCCTTTGTACACTACCACAATAGATTTTAATTACTTCTGAACCTCTGAAAAATGAGGGATTATTTATTGTTAACAGTTAATGCAATATATAAAAATAAATATAGTAACAGTTAGGGTTTAAACCCACTTTGTTTTTGTAGCAGAATAAACTAAAGAAAAAAAACCCACAAACAACAACTCATTATTAACATGAAAAATATAGTGTTTTAAAGCCAAAGATTAACAACATCCTTAGGTACCACTGCTGCCAGCCATTATATTGCCCATTGGCCCAACTGTAATTAGAGGTATAATAATGGACTTAGTGAAATAATGTTTGAGTTAAAGTTAAATTGTACTTTAAAATGTTACAGCTTCCATCATGTTGTATCCTCTGGCTGGTTGTTTTTATTTAAATCAGTGGCTGCATTCATTTATCCTGCTTGCCACCTAATGCCTTCATTCTGCTTATATTCTCATTGTGGTAGAATATCATCCAGACTCCAATGACTTCCTATCACAATATCAGCTCTGTCACTTCCTTATCAGGATTTCAGGATCCTGTATCAGGGTAGCAAATTCCTATTTTTATGCACCAGGACCTGACACTTAATGCGTTCTGCAATGATCGAATGATAAAAGTCACATTGAAATAACAAAATGTAACCGTAAACCTTGATGTATTTTGGGTGTACTTTTTGCCTCTGTGCCTTTGGTTTCTCCTTTCTGTTTGTAAATCTCGTTTGCTTCCTGCACTCCCTGACACACTACACTCCCTGTGTGTGGAGATGCAGAAGCCAGCAAAGCCAACATGATGTGCCTGAACCAATGATATAAGCTTTCGACTACTAAAAACAAACAAGTCAACAGGGGGAATGAAAGATGTTAGAAATGCTGTCATGTCTTTTTAGATGCTTTTTTTACCATTTTTACATCATTTTATATACATCACTACCATTACCAGTAAGAACCAGCAGTAATGTTACTAAATCTTAATTAGTGAAACTGCTATACAACAATTTACAATTGCTGCTGCACTGGCTCTCTGTTGGCTCATTTGGAAAGTGAGTAGGGTGTTACGCATTGTTGTGCTGGCACTACACCAAAACACTAAATAATTCGGCTCCTTCCTCGACCAGATAAAAATGAATCAAATGATTAACGGATGTCTGTTAAGAACAAAACTAAAAATATTCAAGTTGGAGCTAGTCTAGACACACAGACAGAGATAGAAAGAGAAAGAGACAGACCACTATGGACACTGACCTCCAGCAGCTTGAGATTGTCTAGGTCCAATGAGCTCTCAGAGCCAGCAGCCTCCATCATATTCAGGTTGTGAAGGCCTTGCTTACCATCTCCTGTTAACATAAAAAAATGGAGTGTTCAGAATTCAAAGAATACAAAACATGTAGATGCATTTAAACAAAGGATCAGTGCTGAATTGCAATTCTACCAAAAACATTTAAACAGCCTTGAATAATGAATGTCCTCTGCTCTTCCTCACAGCGAGGCACCATGGTAACTCACCGTGCATCATGCGGTAACCAAAGAAGGCTGCTACAGCAACCACAGCCATCACGGAGACTGTTGCCAAGGTGATAATTACGGTCTCTTCGTAGTGCAGCGTGTAAGGTTCTAAAAGGGGGGAAACATCAAAAACAAAGTACAAATCCAACTGTGACCTTTATGAAGGGGGACCGAATGGCTGAAACCATGCACTGGCCTTTCATTTGTGAGCAGAAGTCAGAGGAGCACCTTGCACCACAGCTGATATCCAAACAGTGAGTTCCCAGTTTATTAGGTACACCTCTACAATCTGATGCAATCCAGTGAAACAGATTTAAAATAAAACCTTGTGTTGATGGAGTCTGTCTTTGAGTTTGGCATTCATATTGATATTGCGCTTTTAAAGAGAGCCTCTCGAACTAAAGGTAGAAAACAAGATTAGCTGAAACCATATATTAATAATTAATTAGCTTGGGCAAGTACACACTATACAAAATCATTGGATTTCCAAGACACAAAAGAGATTCATTAGTATTTTGTTTAAGTTACAGGGAACATACAGATTCCTTTTTTGGTTTTTAGAATAAAGAGAAGGTTGTTTAGTTTTTAAATTGTTATTTCAAAAACAACCAGCCTTCTGTTGTTAATATTTCAGCATATTTAGTGCCATACACAACTACTGAACTAGGAATAGTCATCAGCTATGGCCTGCATTTTCAAAAAACTTCAAATATTTCGGGATGTCCCAGAATCTAGAATTCAATCCCTTCTAATATTATTACCTTTTACCAGAGTGATAAAAAAACTCCTCATTGCCAACTATTAGCTTGTTTTATCTAGAATGTACTGATGAATTGGGTTTACACAGAACTTTTGTTTGTTTACAAGAAATCTCCACAGGGCACCTTTAATCCTCACGATGAACCACGCCATAAGCCTCTTGGCTTTTTGGCTTTGTCTGCACATGTTGTTACTGCAGGATTCTTTCCTTTTGGTTCTATCAGTTTTAATTTGCATTTTTTTTCTTCTATTCTGGATTGTGCATGTAAACATTTTTTGAAGTTAGAGTCAGTCTGGGGTAATACTTAAAGGTGACACTAACATCTTCCACTTAAGGCTAAACTAGTTTAATTAAAATGAATAGCTTTTAAAATCCCGGCTCTTGTGCAGGTAAAAACTTGACTGGAGCACTACAGTCTTAACAGGTCTATTAAGCACTTGTGAGTGCAAGATTTTAAATAGACTGGCACTAACATTTTAATACACTGTGCAGACAATCAGACATGCTGTGATCTACATGAAGGGAAAAGCAAAAAAAAAAAAAAAAGATGCCCAACAACCATGAGGCATTGTCAGCTAAACAGAGTAAAAAGCTGCGCAGAAAGACAGAAACAGAGGATGTGTGGGAAGTATTGGAGAGAGAGAACACTAAAGTGCTGGTCAGATGAATCTGGTTCCAGTAGCAGGTAGGAGCAGTTAGCTGAGGTGGCTGCAGTTTCAGCTGTCTAGTATTTTTGATTAATGAAACTGCATCAGCTATACGCGCTACTCTGGGGACAAACACAAAATACCTTAAATATACCAACCCTTGCCCTGCTCTCATATACTGCTGCTCGTCACTCTGCAGAAAAACAGTATAGAGTTCCAGGGCAGCTGCCTTGATACATATAGAAACACACTCTACTGCATCAGTTGCGTCAGTCAACACAGCAGTGCTGCAAGGAGATACCAGATTTATCAATAATTGATGGCCTCGAGAGCCGAAGGGCAGCTTTGACTGACATATTAGCATGAGCATGCATGCACACACTCTCTGGCACACATGCACACAAACATACAGACACATGGGAGTTGACAAGGCTTCCTTCAAATGCCAAGGTCAACGAGTTCATAATCAACAAGAGGGTTGTACAGGAAGTCATCTGACAAACACAAACACACATGCTGACACACCCAAACACACACAAACACACACAAGAAAGCTGTTTAAAATCTCCTCACTATTGACACTATTGCCTACTGTTATACCACCAACAACTCATATCTGAGACAACACTAAACCCCAGTGGTGCCAAATTGCATTTAGTTCAAGTACTTAAGTCAAATTTTAAGGAGATTGTACTTTAAATGAGTATTTCCATTTTAAACTACTTTAAACAAAATATTGTATCTTTTATTTCAAATTATTATGCATTAGAGATTGTGATTTTATAAATAAAAGATGAGATGATCTTATGAACTAACACTTCAAATAAGAATTGTTTTCATTGTAAATTAATATGATAATTTTCTTGACTGATTAACCATTTGATTTATTAAATGTGGGAAAAAGTGTGAAAAAAAAAAAACAAGAAAAGCAGCTAATCCTCAGAGTGGAAAAAACTGATTTGTCAGATAAATGTTATTTCTAAAAAATTAAAATAATCAATTGAAAAAATAGTAGAGAGTTTGAGGTATCCTGAGGAGTTTCTGACCACTAGCAGTGTTACAGGGCATTGTTTAGATGAGTAGTCCCCTGTTTTGTATCGTTTTGTTTGATTGATTTTAAATCTTTTTTCTTAAAATCTTATTATCTAATATTCTATTAGGAAGGAAATACATTCAACATATTCATTAGACCTCAGGGACACACACAGTGTGTTTTGGTTTGAAACACTGGATGTAAACAGGACTTTTATTTATTTACAAGAAAATTCGACAGAGTACTTTTAAAATTGGCTCTAATCCGGCCAGCTCCACTTTGCTTAGTAAGGGCCTTTACTTGTAGTACTTTAACTTTATTTTATGGCTAATAATTATGCTATTTTACATTTTGATTTTAATGTATAAATTTTACATGTAACATGTTACTGTTCCACCTTACTAGTACCACTTTAACTTAAATAAAAGATTCAGGACCTATTCCCATCAAATGACCCAAATGTCGTCTTCCATGGTAATGCCTTAAGATCCCTCTGAGAGCCCAATAACTCAAATAATCCAAATAATACTGCCACAAATGTGCCAAGGCATGTCAGGAATTAACCATTGAAAGTAAAACAATACAACCAAAAGCTTGAATCTCACTGAGATCCATTCTTTAACACCAAATGGTTATTTTTTCCTAACTTTTTCCTGTCTTTGTCTCGTCATCGGTCTACACAGTCGACCAGTCACCGACACGCCCGCAGACAGGAAGATAGAGCAGACGCCTTGTAATCCGTGGAATGCGGATAGACGACATGGATGGTAAAGAGTGTGTTTGTGTTTATGTGTAGGCAGGGGAGATGATGAGCTCCTTCCACCAACGCTCCCCCCCCCCCCTCCCACCGCAGACATTGCTTTCAGAGCTGAACCTTGAGAGGAGGGAACAATTAACAATACAGCTGTTTGCCTTGTCTGACACCTTGCTAAGAAGTTATCTGTCTGTGAATGCAAACCAATTCATAAACGCAATTCACAGTTGTCATTGTTCATAATGGATGACATTTCAGGGCGCTCAGTTCTAAGCCTTGTGGCTGAATGATGAACTAGAGGAGGAGGAAGAGGAGAAAGTAGCTGCAAGTAGGTTTAGGTACAACATCTCTGGTGACTGAAATAATCCATTTATGTTTTTCTGCCTATAGCTTTGTTTCAGAACTCTGTGGGCCTACATTTTATTCACTTAATGGGTACCTAATGCCCCCAATTATATAAGGGATGACTGTAACTACGATGCAACTGTTAGATTCTCTCTGATACATGAAATCGCTCCATTAAAGCCAAGAATATTTTCCTAGGTCATTTTTTGTCTAAAAAAAGGATGATGTAAAACTACATGTAATGAGCATAACGATGAGTGAAAAATTGAGTGTGAAATTATGTGTCCTTACGCTCGGCCGGTTCAGTAGTGGGACTGGGCAGTGGGAAGTCCTCCGTAAAGTTGATGTTGCACATGTCACTTCCACAGCAGCAGAAGTGGTATGTCCCATTCTGGATCTGTGGCGGGAGGTTCGTTACCACACAGCGGTCATCACGACAACCCTGGTGGTCACCCAGGTGAGTCCAGCAACCTAACAGAGAGGGATGACACAGGAAGATTGAGGATCATGGCAGAAACAATGCAGTTACAATGCTCATTTTTAGATTTTATCAGCTGCATGAACATTTATTTTTTTGAGATATCAAAACTATTAAATGAAGCTGTAAAATGCAAGCGATTATTTTTACCTAAAGATAGTTTGTCGAGGAGAGAAACACCACTCAATATTGTGTTAAAATGTATAAAGTTAGAAAAAAATGTTTTTTGTTGTTCAACAAGACTGGGTCAAAACCTTGTCAATGCTGGACAGCAATTTACCTGTTTGCTTCTCTCCTACTCTCTGAGCTCACATATACAGTTATTAGATACAGCTCAATTATCACTTAAGCTGTTCTTATTTACAGGTTTTTATGTTTCTGTTGTCACACAATGGAACAAGTATGAAACAGTGATTGATTGGAGCTTCGCCCATAAAAACAACATGTTGCCAGCAGTCACTTCCAAAGCATTTCTATGCTATGGACTTGCACTTCTAGAATCCCTATTTTATTACCATGTGTAAGTGCAAGTAAAAAAACCCTAGCAGCCAGGGGAATCTCCAACACTCAGCTGGCTGATCAATGGTGTAATTTCCTCATGCACTCAGTCAGTCAGTCAGTCATGAACATTCGTGTTTATAGTGCTGGCCATGCTGTTGTGGTCTAGCCAAAAACAGAGTGATGAGTTTGTCTGGGTGTCAGCTAACTGAAAATTTTCTTTTCTTTTCTTTTATCCCGATAGCTGGCAGCTAGATAGAGTATGGACTAATGCTAGCATATAGCAGTTACTTGGTTATACTTTTAAACACATACATTCGCTAATTTTAGCTTAACAGCAAAAGTGGCAACTTAAGAGCTGCCAACAGGATCAACTTAGATACTATCTAGTGTGATAGGGTCTAATTGATGAACAAGATTTTCCAGCAGTTATTAATTTTTTTCAGTAAGAAGACATCTACACAGCAGTCATCAGTAAATGTGATGCTACTTTTGAATATAATGATTATAATAATGAAAAAGTAATTTTAAGTATATCCCAGTAATGTAATTATCATCACTAAATATGAGCTCAATTCAAGTTTAGTTTAATAAATATAGTTAAAATGTTAAGTTCTTTGAAGTTGTCTTCAAGCAACATACTGATAAAATATTTGTCAGTGGCATATTGAAGCCGTGGCAGAGCCAAGGAATGTACTATTTTTGACTGCCCTATTTTTCATGCATATGGTTCCCTAAAAATTTTCATTGGTTTGGTGTAATCATTAACAAATTACATGTCTCATATTATGTTCATATTATTTTGTGGCTCCATATGAGAATACAGTTTAACAGTTCTGTTTATCTTGCCCCTTGGATGGAGCTGTGACCCCTGAGAAAAGAACTAATGAGACCATTTGACCCCCTCCCCAAAAAAAAACTGGCTCAAACACTGAATGTGTAAATAGAAGAGCACTCAAGAGGACATTTATAGTAGCTATAGGGATGTGTGTATCTTTGCTATAAAATTATAGTCTGTGTATATTACTGACAGGAAAACTTGTCACTTTACTGGCCATTTAGACTTTTTCAAAAAAAAGCCCAATAATGAAGCCTTTTATCAGCCATAGTGTTGAGATGCATAAAGGAAATACTTGTAGCTTAAGTTTAAGGCTGCAAATAACAAGTACTTTCATTATCTATTTATCTGCGGATTATTTTCTCATTATAGGATTCAGTCTCTAAATGCCGATTTTAGATAGTAAATGCAGAAATGTAGATAGATTATTTTCTGTCTTGATTATTTGATTAACCGATTAATTATTATAATATCGAAAGCCTCTTCCCACCGACTTAAAAAGATGTATTTTTTCCAAAGCAAATCATTATTTGTAATGGGGCACTTTGCCTTTTAGTTACTCTGTATGTCTGGAGTAAAATTCCATTTGTGTGTTTTCCACGTTTGTATATGTACGAATAAAACCACAGTCACTGTCTCTCCCATCATACCTTGTTTGACCAGTCGCACTTCACCTGGAGGACTCTTCTCCCATAGGCCAAAACAGTGGCTGCCCTTGGCACATCGGATGGTGGTGTTCTCTGGGGAAACCCGGCCTTCGCCCCCAGCCACTCGTTCGACCTCCCACTGCTGCTGCTGGTCTGTGAAGGCACATTCCCTTTCCTCGCCCTGTGCTGCTGTGAAAAGACGTAGGGGTTGGTGCTGAGTGAAATCAAATTTCTGAAAACAGGGCTGAGCTTTGCAGTAGCAACAAAGTGAATCAAAGTCCAATGATAAGAGGCAAGTGTATGAAATTTTAGATGGAGACTGTTATGGAATTTGTGTTTATGAGCAAGTATAGCGAAAGGAGAGGCAAAGAGACAGCTCAACTGTTTCATTAATTGTATGCCATTTAATTGGATCTCTGTTGATCGTCTCATTCCACCGACACACTAACACTTTTAATATGAACATCTCAGATGAAAAATTTCAGCCAGATGTTTGTAAGTCCCTCCTATAGTCCTAACAAGTCACACGCAACTACAGACATATTTATACACATTTCTTGTCTTCTAAATCAGCTTGAGATAGATTGATACCTTGGCTGTGTCTGTCAATAAAAGAAGAATCCACACATGCATAATAACTGCCAGCCTGCAAAGACTGCTACAAACCAAAAGATCAATAGAAACACCAATTTAAACTCTAGCCTGAAGGACAATACAGAAATGCATATAGAGGAGCAGAGGGAAAATGGACAATAGGGTTGAACACAATCATAATTAAAAACATAAACTGAAACTGCAGGAAGACCATGAAAACAGAATGCGGAGAGAATGACAGCATAAAATGGCACATGTTAATGCTCTCACCTCTGTTCAACTGATTTATAAAAATTCAGGAGTTGTCAAATTGTGTATTTTGAGAGAAAAGAAATGCCATGGACACTGCTCATTGATTTGCAGTGAATGTCTAAGAGAGTGAGAGCCCTGCCATGGTGGAATAGTTTGAGCCAATGTCAGTGTGTGTTTGTGTTCATGGCCTGCTTTGTGGGTAATTTCAGATAAGGGAAACATGACATGCCAGTTTGTTTCTCTTGCTCCCAGCCCCTCCCTTTCCTCCATCCGGGAAGGGGGGGTTGAGGGTAGGGAGTCTGCTTTGGAGGGGGAGAGGAGGGTGGATGTGCTCTGCCCAAGGTCAAGCTAGCCTGTGTGGGCAGAGGGTGATGCGATGGAGTTGTAGCTCTGCTGGGCACAGCGCCAACTCTCCTCCTCTGCTCCCATCTACAGATAAAGCTATCAAACCTCGGCTGCCCTCAACCTGTGGGCCTTTACTGCCTACTGTTCTTTGGGACTGCCTTTGCCTACAGGGGGAGGCACGCTGTGTACATGCGGAGTCGGAAAGGAGTTCAAACTAAGGGTTAAATATGTGGAGGAATTTTCATTTTGATGAGGAAACTGAATTTCAATGGGCTGGCCACCCCACTGCCAGGGTTGGCGGTAGGGCAGATGATCACTACTTGCATTTCTTTCCAGTGCATCAACAAGCTCTGGGTTGAAATGTCCACCAAATGTTGCATACATATTATGTCATGCTGTTCATGCTATTATCTTATGTATAAATTCAATTATATGTCCCAAACTCTAACAAACCAACGCTATTTGATAACAGTACTAACCCTACACCATCCATGAAATGTGAAAATAGATATGAAGCAGATGAACACAGACACAAAAAAGCAGTGGTCTCCCAGAGCTGTGCTCTCGTTCCAGCTCAAAGCCACTCCAGCTCCTAACATGGAAGATCTGAAAAATAACTGATCTCAGACGAACCGAAAACTTTCCCCCAAAATGAACCGCACGTCCACCATTAAAACGTAAAGATTACCAGGGAGACATAACGGGCAGATATTCATTCATATTTTACCAATTTTTTACCCTCTACAGAGGGAAGAGTAGCTCTGATCTATTGGAGTTAGAAAGCTGATAATAAATATTAAGAGAAAATGTAGCCAAAAAACTGCAGAAATGTACTGTCTTTATTATAAATACTGAAATAAATACTGAAAAGCAATGCCAATTTCCATTAAAAATCTGTAATACGAGCCTATAAAAACACCAATTTATCATGATATAACTGTAATTTTCTTTAAATAATGTGAAACGGGTGGTTGCTTACCTGCAGAAGAATACAAAAAAAATTCATGGGTTCTCTTTTTTTTTTTATCTGCATTTTGTACTACTGAAAGTAGGAAATATATTGAGCTGTCCTTGCTACTAGAGGACGTGTTAACAGACAGATGCAGACAAGTGTTCTCAAGCAGCAGAATACAAATTTTATTTATGTGTTGGACAACAATTTTGGTTCTACTATCATTCTAATCCTTTTAAAAAGGATCCTAAATATAATTAATTCTACCAAGTCAATTTTAAAAATTGTCCTGAAATGTACAGGGTCCAGGATTTGTTGGCAGAACAGTGCACATATCTATCAACTGACCATTCGTGCAACAACGATTGTAATTAGGTACTGCCAAGAGAAAAAACTTCAGTGAACAGATTAAACAGTGTTTGTCTGCTCAAACATAAGCTACAAACATTAACGCACCTGTGTTCCTACAGCAGCAACCCAGTATTAGCCCCCTGGCCTGCCTTTTGTACTACATTATTTTGTGGGGTTACAGGTTAAATTAAATAGAAAAAAAACGCCAAAACAACAAAAAAAGCCCCAATTACAACCAGCACAGCCACTGTGAAGTATTTCTCCACTGTGTGAGAGCCAGTAATAAATGCTACTATGTCAGATTTTAGGCTAACATTAGCATCTCTGTCTCTAGCTACCTCTGCCAAATTCATTAAAAGAGAATACATACTGTACCTGATAACGCAAACAATGAATCAGAAATCTAACCTCTGTGGTATTAGTCAAAGGAATGTAAGCTAAATAGCTAATAAAGGTTATATTAGAAATCTATTCTTGTTTTTTTTTTATATCATACTAATTCAGGCTATACTAATACGAATAATACTAAATTATAATAATTATGCTGTTTCTTTATTTCCGGGACAATTCAATATAATTCAATATAATGAATTGATTCAAGTCAATTCAAAACAATATAAAGTCCGTCAGCAACTCAATTTTCAAACATTTCAGCTAATGTTAGCTTAAATAGCTAACTAGATTCAGCTGAGAAAATATGCTAGCAACACTTGCCATTTTAGCCAAAATAAACTTACAGTCACCAGAGGCGTATTTTTGTCTACGGACGTCTGAAATCAAGGTACCACTGTTTAAAAAATTACTGAGAATTTCTATTTAAATCTGATCATCCATCACAAAGACTTTAACTCTGAATTTGGTCACTTTTAAATTCAGCCACTGCTTAGTGGTTATGAGACACAATGAAGTGTCCTTGACTGTAACACTCAATCTCTCGTGCTTTTTAAAAAAATTACCTGATAGTAGCCAGTACTAACAAGATCCAAGGTTCAACAAAACATCAGCCTCGACAATAATCTGCCCCGAATATGCTTCCTTTCTAATTACCCAAACCTAACAATCAAGGGGTGTTGGCAGCGAAAGTGAGGACATGAGTTGTAGAGAAGGAACTCTAGTAAAAAGAGGAGAAACATAAGAGAACAATAGAAGGAAGTGCCGAGCTGGAGACAACACCCATAGACGGGATTGGGAGAACAGAAATCCATAGAGCAGAGTATCTCCCGTATTTCTCTGTTCACTGAAATTATTAATATTTTTACTGCAATTCAAGGCTATGAAATGAAAAACCCCATTATTATGCTCACTCTACAAGAACATTTTGGTGTAAAAAAAACTGAAACAGCAGATAAAAGACTTATTTTTATCTAGAAATTGATTTGGGGTTTTCATTCATGAGTACAATGGATTTTTGCAATTCATTGCCATAAGGGACAAGGTTAATTCAGTACATTTTTGCTGCATTAATACAAAGGAAAAAAGTAACGCTTTCATAGAAACACTACAGAGTGTGTACTAGGTATCAATATTGTGATAATAATCTATTTGAGGAGCTCTCTGGTAGTTCAAACCTTCATCCTCCACTTTGTCTTGTGTCCCCCAAGGCAGAGTGCAGTGCCAAGAAACATGTCCACAATCCCCTAACCCTTCACCCCTGCCCAACTTCAACCCGTGACCGGCTGTCTGACTGAAATAACATTAAGACACAGTGACTGACATGCAACACATTGAAAAGATTCACTGTGCTGGCACGGTTGCACATAACAAGCACGTATGAGATAAATGGAGATCACAAACTGATCAAACAGCAGCTCTATTAATTCCCAAATAATTCCTGATTCTTAACAAAAAAAGGGGGGGCTATGCATTCTCTCTAAATTATATTACTGGATTTAGCAGCTTGACACAGTATGGCATGGATGGAGTTTAAACCCTAAGAAACCAAGATTTACTCATTTATAGTCTAAACCATGGAAGCACTCTTGCAGTTAGTTTTCATTGGTTTGTCTGCAGCTCTGCTTGGCTGTGGTTGGTTCTTTGACTAAATTCTCTCTTTCTGGTTGGATGCCAGTCTCGTTGTTTATCTATGATTGGCCATGGCAGGCTCTGTCCCTGGTTCTGCTCTGTAGAGCTGTAGAGCTTGCTGTGTGATCTTGGCTTCCACTACAGTATTGGATTGTGGGTCAGAGTATGCAGGCAAGGCCAGTGGAGTGAGGCAGATTCGGGGGGTGGTGGGGAGAGAGAGAGAGAGAGAGAGAGAGAGAGAGAGAGAGAGAGAGAGAGAGAGGGAGAGAGAGTAGTCACATTAAAAGGCTTCAGAGTAGTTTTTTGCTCCAAGCCTGTTCATTGGATGATGGCAGACACTGCTGAGTGTTTACCCATGGCCCAGTTATTTGCTAATCCCCCCCCAATTGGCCTTCAGTGCACCCTCCCACCCACTCGGTCTAGCCCCTTCCCCTCAGCCTCGCTGCTAAAAAACAACAGCGATCTAATCTGGCCCTCTCCTTCCTACTGCCAAGGCCCACAGGAGCGATGCAAGACATGGCAGTCTGAGACTTGATTAAAAGTCACTCAGCGCACTGATGTGTTGATCGTCCTCTCTCCACAACCGGTTCCGAGTTCATATCCAAGATTAGAGACAGAAACAGAGGGTGGGAGGAGAAGAAAAGGAAAAGAAAAAAAAAAAAAAACAGGAGGCTTTCTTGACTGAAGGCTGAAACGTGCCTGATGCACCCGTGCACGCCCCATCTCCTCTGCACACATGTGTGCACTATCTGCAGCCACTGAAGTATACAAGTTACAAGTATACAAGTTGTGCTCTCTTGCTTGGGCTTTCACTGGGAGAACTGCCGTAATGCCGTTACGTAGGGCCTTTGTACAGCTCTGATTCTTTGTCAGCATCAGAAATGTACGCTTTTAAACATAGTCTTGTTTCTCTCAGGGTTTTGTTTACTTTTTCCAACGAGCACACACTGAGAACACACTGAGAACCTGCTACAAATAACGTGCCATCATGCGTGGCGGGTGCTTCCACAGGCAAAAAATTGTTCAAAATGCGGAGAGGCACTATCTGTGCCCATGTGCAGGGTGCTCTCATTATCGTAAACGCTCAAGCTGCTGCACACTGACAGCAATCAGAGGCATGTATCTGCCATAATCGTGCCTGCTGCTGCTGTTTGGGTGTAGGCTTGTTGCTGAGGTGGGATGGATGGGATTCGAGGGTATTTGCTGACACCCCCAATTTTCCAAGTCCCCTGGTTGAATTTAAAGATGTGGGAGGGGGGCGAGTGGGATTTAATCTTTCCCATCTGTTGCCCTCCAACTACCCCCCCCCAAAAAAGCACCACCACTCTGGCTGTGTCTGTCTGGGTCTGGTACAGTTATGCTAATCCTGGGGGCTTATACTACCCTCAAAGCTTAGAGGCCTCCACTATTGACCATGATGCATTTATACCAACCCCCCCACTTCCCCTCTCTCTCCCCTCATCTATACCTTAACTTTCCTGTATATGTGATGAAAACACGGATGACATAGTGACTAAAAGTGGAATTTTCTATCACAGCATGGGGGGTATAATCTCAGATTATTTATGAACAAGCAAAAGTTTTGTTTTAGGCTACGCCTTAATTAAGTCTTTGTGTATAACAATACAATTTCCTTGTGAAATGAAAATAATACATACTATCTTCAAAGGCTGATTTTTCTTATACATCCACCCACTATACTGGAGACCTGTGTTTATCTGGTATGAAGGGTTTTCACCTGTTCTGTGAGAATTAAATAGTGTTGTGGAGTCATGGAAATCTCTTTAAAAGCAGGAAAGATGAAACAATTAATCAGTGAGATGATCAAGAGACAAACGAATTGCAAACTGGTCTGCTAATTATCAAATAATTTTTATAAGCAATTAAATTGTGAGATTTCTTGTTTTTCTTTTTCGTAAGTCATAGTAAACAGTATCTTTAGGTTTTGGATTGGGACGGGACAAAAAAAATTAGATGAAATCACATTGGGCTTTATGAAATAGTAAGTAGGATTTTTTATTATTTCTAAACATCTTATATTAACTTATTACATTTTATATATGTTTACGCTGTAAAATTTCCTGCTCAATATGTATCTATGTATCTTTTTATAATTAAAAAAAAATAACCCCTGTAAAAAAAATTTTTAGATTTTATGTGTTTATATTTTAAAATATCACTATCAACCTGTATCTTACCAATTTTTTTAAAACTAAGTATTAAGATCTGACTGAAAAATACAATAACACAATAACAGTAATAATAATAATATTAATGTATGTAGCAATTATAATTATCAGAGATTACAGTGATTTACAAGGACAAACTGAAAAACAAACCCAAACATAGGCAGGTCTACATTCATCACACCTGAAAGAGCATCTTCTGCTCTCCTCGGCTGTTCTTCTCTTTCCAAGATGCCTCCCTGAAGATTTCCGTAGCTTTCACCATTTGTTTCTTGTAATACTGGTAATACCATCTTATTCTGCTGCCAAAACTATTGTAAGGTAACTTGGACAGAAACATATAAAGTTTATGATATACATGGTATACAGGGTACAATTAAATAAACAGAGAAATAGCCACAGATTTGTCATCCCGGCTACCAGAGAATATAAAACAAGACCAATCTTGCCTTAAAGCCTTGCAATTTCTAACAAATACCCATCTTTTTAATACCTCTCCTCATGAAAAACCCCCAGACCAACACAGTCCTGTCCATTCTCTGAGCAAAATTTATTGCATGCTCTAGACTTATTGTCTCTGCTAGTCAAGGAGAACACTTCGTGTTAATCATAGGCTGTCACTCTGAGTTACCATCTCAAGGCTGCACCTTTTGTTTTCTAAAACATCCACTAATTTCTCCATTTTTCCAAACCAGAAGGTCGACTGAACACTGTTCTATTGTATCGCGCTCTGGTGTTACCTCCGCTCGGAACTCAAACCAAGGTACTAAGAGAAACGGACATTGATTTTTTTTCATCTAATCGAGTACAAGACTAGTTGTATTAGAGACCAAATGGCCTCCCCCAGCCCCCCTCAATTCCTCCATTCACTGGCCTGTTTCTAGCTGGAGCCGGTGTCATCTCTTCTCACGAAATAATGGATATCTCACGCAGTATCTCACAACATGTACTGAGTGCAAAATACTGTTGAATCAAAGTAAGTGCAGTGATTTTATGTCCTCTTGCCTTGACCACAACTTCTTTAATTTACAGTCTAAATTCCACTGCTCCTGTTGTGCAAATACTATTGCAAAATTGCTGGCTCAGAGTAAGCTCATATCATCTCATTAACTCTTTTTTTACTCCTACACATATCTGCCTGGAAATTTATTAACTACTTGTTTCCATTTACTATCATTGTTTTCCTCCAAATGGATGATGCACCACATCCCAAAAAGACCACAATGCACATTCAGCAGTCTAGCTTTAGGGCTAATGCTTATGCATGTTGATATTGTGGGCCCATTGGCTTTGGGCTAAATCAGTGCCATTCACTGAAACACACACAATTAACATCACACACATGTCCAAGCTACTGATGCATAAAATTAGTTTCTACTCCCTGATTTGTTCTAATTTTTGTGTTGCATTCTTACAGTCTCTGGCTTTCATTATAGCCAACAACACAGCCTTTAAAATAAATGCATAGATTTGCTGAATCTTAGAATTACAATTGTGGTAAAAGCTGGGGGCTTCACCTTAGTGCTGAAATAATTAGCTGATTAATCAATTAGCCCAACCACAGAAAAACAACCTGAAATTATTTTTATAACTGTTAATTGAATACATCCTTTTCAAAGCAAAAGTGATCTAGCTCTAGTTGCTCATAATGCCAGAATTAGCCGCTCCTCTCTGATTTAATCTTTAAAAACTGATTTTGTATTGTATTTCAGAAAAAACTTTGAATGCCACATTATTTGAAGACACCTCCAAAATCATGAAGAGCATTTTTCACTATTTAGTGACATTTTATAGTCTAAATGAGTAATCAAGAGAACAATAGTCAAATTTAAAGAGTAACCAAGCAATTTAGCATTGCACCCCTGTATTTGGTCTGACTCACAAAGGACAATTAAAAAAAAAAGTCAAAACTGATGCATCAGAACCAGAGATAGGCTTTTTTATTCCACTCATTCTTCTTCCTGTCTAAAACCTAGTGCCTATATTACCCACAAAGCAACTAGACCACTAACATTTAAGTAGGAGATTCAGTTGTCTTATGCTAGAGCTGCTAGCCTAGCAGAGATGAGGAACAGGCTACAGAGGTCTGGTTAGCTCACTTCCTTCTAATACTATCGAGGTTTTTTCCCAAACCTGTTTTCAGATTCAACTTCCACTGACGTAACTGACATCACATGAGGACATTTATCACTTCAAACAGCTCCTTCTGTACACACAGAGGTCTTTATTTGACATTTTTCACATATGTAGCAGTACTCCCCAGTGCCAGGAAACAAATTTCCTTAAGAAATTGGTGGAGCTCCGCATTAATTCATAATGCAAATTTGTTAATTGTGGTCCAAAATACACCAAATATATTTTTCCTGTTTTTTCTAGCCCTTGCTTTCCTTGATTTTAAAAGGTCTACTTAAATTTGCCTGCCACTAAGGCAAATTCCTCAGCATTCATTTTACTTGGCATTTAAGTAATTCTGATTTATCCTCATCTT
Organism: Istiophorus platypterus; assembly: GCA_016859345.1. Lineage (NCBI taxonomy): Eukaryota > Metazoa > Chordata > Actinopteri > Istiophoriformes > Istiophoridae > Istiophorus > Istiophorus platypterus. The sequence goes on from CM029131.1 coordinate 2,292,817, forward strand.
TTTCCTCTCCAACGAACCTTGCCACTGAAAAGTGATTAGATGACAGGGCTGACTGCAGTCTGTACCTGGCTCACCAAATTCTGTAGGTTTCAATCTAAAATATCAAACTAGCAGGCAATGAGCACGAGTCTGTAATCTCAAGCCAATAACTTCACTTTTTGTTGAGCGGCTGATGTGACCACAGAGCTGACAGCTTGAGTGAGCCCCCCCCCCCAGCCCAGGGCGGCTGGAGAGAGACGGCCCAGTTGGCTAACAGTGGGCCTGTCAACGCCACAGTATGGGGCCCACAAGACACAGCTTCAGGGTTTGGACAAGCAGAGCAAATAAGCATTTCTTTTTATGCTATGGCATAATACTTCTGCTCTAATCCTCTTTGGATCCCCAAACCTCCCGCTTACCTGGGACAACGGTAAAAACAGGGCCTGTATATGGGTTGTGGAACACATTTTGAGCATTATTATGCTACAAGATAAACTTTACTTGATAAGAATTTGGACTAGATAAAAGGCGCAAAGTAACGGTACTGCTTGGGAACACCTGTGGTCCTGCTGCAGGTAGTGTCTGCAGGCTTGTGCCATGTTTGGAACTGTTTCTACTCCAGATTCTGGAGCAGCAGGCATCCACCCACTCACTGATTAGTCAGAGGGGACAGGGAGCGGAAGGACAACCCAGGCTCAGCTGCAAACAGGTTAAAACGCATGGCAGTAGGAAGGAAATTAGTAATAATTTGAAAAAGAAATTAATGCATGTAATAGGGGAGTCCAGGAAAGGGGATGACAGGAGGCAGTAATGTTGTTGGAGCTGAGAGACAAGGAGAAAAGGGAAAGTTGCCAGGCCAGAGAGATGACTAACATGCTCTTGCAGATTATTACGCTCTCTGCTTCCTCTCATCATCACCATTGAAAGTATCATCCCAAGGCATTCGTGAACAGCAGCATAGAACAAGGGGTTTGTCTCTTGTCTCGTTACAGTCATTATGCCAAAAAAGTCTGACTGCAGCTCTAATTAATTTTGTACAGTACAATTATTTGGATTTATTGGCTGTTCGCATGGCACGAATACATTTAAGTATCCATTAATTGTCCTAGTACAGATTATTGAATGAATATGTCTATCCTCTTCCAGGCACCATAGTTGTTAAACTGCTCTTGGGGACTACTGATTTGCACGTAATGTCTTATAAAGGTGATCATACCGGCACAAGAATATTCAGTTTGTGTACTGAGAGGAAAAATTACAGCAACTTCACATTTTGCTTCTCGGAGTGACTGGGGATGAAAATTTGACCCCCCACCAATGATTCGTCACAACCTCTTGACAGCTCATTTCTTCAGGAGATGCTTCATGTTCTCGTCTCACCGCTGAATCACCCCTCTCCAAAACCTTAAAGCACGTAAGCTTTCCTCTGCTCCACTTCTCACCCCTCCAGCAATGCAACGTTGACAATTACAGTTCTTGTTTGTCATTTTACTTGAGTGGGAATTAAAAAAAAATACCCAGACTACCACTTGTCTGTTAAATGCAAATGTAAATGCAAATAGTTGCAAGTAAGAACATAGTCTCTTGGCCCTATCAGCGTTAAGTAATGAGCACAATCACATAGAGTGTTCAAATTACGCTCCGCACTCACATACTACCCGCTGCAAAAGCATCTATTATTCCGGGTTTCTGATAATACCCTGTCTATGAATGTATGGAGGAGCCACAACAATAACACGCACTTTCAGAAATGATTATACATTATTAAGAAGCTGTTTACACTCGTTCACACCCTCAGACTGAAAATCCCCACCGGAGGAGGAAACCATGCTACACAAGACCACCTATTTCCTAACACACTGCCAAAGCCTGTGCACCATGTTGAACCTCTATCACCTAAATGACCAATCTTGTAACATACCTTCCCGGTCTTCCCACACATTCCACTTTTTTTTCCCCCCTTGAATGCACTGTTCCTCCATCTCTGTGCAGCCCTGCTACTATCTTATCATGCTCAAGGTCTCACAGAAGCCTGGCTTTAGCCCAAAGTCTTGAACGGGGGGCACAACTTGGCAGACAAGGACTGCGGTATGTTTGACAGTGTTTTTCCAGGCCTTTGTACACTGAATGATTAAAAGGATCCAGGGGTGCATTTTGCTGCTCTGTTCGAGAGGCCATATCTATGAAGGTTTACTTAACTAAAATGAGATGAGCTTCACAAAAATGGGCAGGGAAGACAACACGATGGGAAGGATTGATAAGGGACAGGCAGACACATAAATACACAAGGATCATATAATAGTTTTAAGAAAATGAGGGCTGATATTGTCTGACTACGAGGGAGACCGTGAGCATTCAAATGACTAAATATTTATACATAATAACACACCGTGAAGCTGCCCCGGGCCAAAAACACAATTTAGGTAGAAATTAAAGTAGCTTGCATTGACATCTGCATCAAACCGGTTGTGTGGACGGAATACAGACAGCGGGAGCCGAAGAAAAAGCCATCAAATATTTATGAGAAGCACTTTCCCTCCTTCAAAAAAAAAAAAAAATCTATTTACTAATAAGCCACTTACCAGCCACAGAAGTCAGGAGAACAGCCAGGCAAAAGCCAAATTTAGTGAGGGATTTCATCGTGAATCGGCCCACAGCCATGACACTGTACATCGACTCTGATTTTGTAGTAGGAGCTCCTCCAAATTAGTTTTTTCTCTCCGGTCCTCTTCTTTTTTCCTCCCCCGGCCACTGCTTCTGTGTTTCTCCCGATATTTTCCTCCTCACGTCAGCTCAATGGCTTGAACCGCTTCCTCGGGCATCGAACAACGCATTGAGGACCGATGCAAAAAGGAGGAAAAACAAAACCAAAACAAGAAACAAAAAAACAAAAGAAGAAAACAAGGCGCTGTTGTCGGTGGGTTCTCTGGAAGTGATTGGGCAATTAACGCTGGCTGCCAACAAAAGTTAAGTTAGCCCCGCTGTCGACCCCGGCGGAGACCAGGCAGATGAACCGAGCAGCTAACTTATTTTTCGGATCTGCCATTTACAACTAGTCAGCGAACGGCGTCCATATCTGCTAGCTAACATGCTAGCTGCCTAGGGCGACTGTCTGGTACTGTAAAACTTGGGCAAAGAGGGTAAATATAGAAAGAGGGGGGGAGAAAAAGCGACGCCCAACTAATTCAACTAAACACACACCATCCTCGGCTGTGCACTTGGAAAAGAAAACAACTCCACTCTTGCTAAAACAACAGGCAGGAATCTGGAATATAAAACCTTAGCCAGTCGGCTCGGTTGTGTTACAAGCTGACTGCTAACGGTGCTAACAGACGTTAGCCCAAAAGCTAGGCAGTTAGTTTTTCGAGTCCCATCGTATTTCGCGTCGTTATCCTCGTTGTAGGGGGAAAAGAAGAAGAAAAAAAAAATATATATATATATTCACGAGTGAACCGCGCCTACATGGAGCTTCTCTGGTTAGTGAATGGAGGAGATCGTCGCCCCGGCGCTGGCGGACGACGGAGGGCGGAGATGCCTTCGTCTGATCTTCGGCAGCGTTTCGGGCATTAAACGGTCTGGAGCTCCGCTCGGGGCAGACAGACAGACGGGCGGGCGGGCAGGGCGGCTGGGAACGCCTCGTTTGCAGGGTTGTCTGGACCGCTCGTCTCCGGTATCAGGTTGCTGTGGGTTGGTGTGGGTGGGTGGTGGTGGAGGACGGTCCTGCCCGGGTCGGGAGGGGTGTTACGGCGCCGCTGTGCCGTAGACTACGGGTACGACAACCCGGGGAAACCGTGCGGCGTTCGCGGCTCCGGCGTGGGAATCTCGACGATCGCCGCATCCGACTCGACGACGGGTCGAACACGTTTATTCACAGCGCCAAGTCATCGCTGAGGCGTTTTGCAGTTTATAAAGGCGTGTTTAAAAAGTTGTAAAAACAACGGGAGCATAAACTGTGACACAAAATAGGCAGAAGAACTTGAGCCTTGATAATAATATTAACCCAATAAGCCCGATGCATTATTATTTATTATTATTATTAGTAGTAGTAGCAGTAGTAGCAGAACTAACACTTTTCATTTCGCTCTTAAAAACACTGAATACCCACCGTCGTTGTATTTTCCGATTACCAGTAAAGGCATCGCAGTTAAGCGAGCGGGCGGCGTTACGTTACTGCCGCTGTGTGGTCGCGATAAATAAAAGGCTCGAAGCCCAGAGACTGTGAATGAGACAGTCGTTGCCCCAGTAGGTGCCGCTGTTAGTGTGTGCCCGGTGCTGCTGGTTCTTATGTAACCCGCAATCTATTTGGCTATTTAAGTGCTGCTCATATATTCAATCTGCTTTGTTTTCATGCAGTCAAAGCCTAAATCGCCCCTGAGTCTCACAACACTACCTGTTACGGAAACTTTACATTGATCCAGAGGATGGGAAACGCCACAGATGCACAATAAAGTCACTGCTGAGGCGCATTTTAGAGACGGTGCACGCATGCTTGTGCAGTAGCTTTTATTCCATCCGTGCAGGATCCAAATGTGATGGATGGATTAGTTTCCAGCGCTGCCCAACGGGACGCTATTAGGCTGCGCTGAGGGGAGTGGGCGTGACGGTGGAGCAGGGGACCTCCGCTGACGGGACGGGGCGCAGCGGGCGTCGGACGGTGCTCTCCGGTTGCTCCCCTGAGCAGGCGAGTGGGCGTCGGGTATCAAGCGTGGCGGTGTCTACAGTGACTATAAAGTTGCAGAGGAGCCCGATGGCGGGATAAAACAGCGTCGGTGCGCGCATTTACGCACGTCGGACAGCCCCGAGCGCGGGATAGCAGCCTCCGCAGCGGCCGCTCGGGACAGCTCTTAATATCCCGGTCCTCTTCATGTCAGGTGGGCTTTACCATGGCTTCCGCTCCACCTGAGGCGAGGAAGTTTACCCGGGGGCTCAACAAACCGGGCACCGCCGCAGAGCTGAGGCAGAGCGTCTCCGAGGCTGTCAGGACGTCCGTGTTGATGGTAAGAGAAAGAACTGCCGTGCGCCACGCACTCAAACAAGAGGACTGGATGCACACGGCCGTGTGCAATATAATGTATAGCATTATTTTTAGTGGCTCTCTCTCCATCCGTTAGGAGGTCAGCTGGATTTGGTGCAAAATCCGTGGCTTTGCTCAAGGGCAGTGCCAGGGGATTTAGTTCAACGTTGGACCATCTGTACCATGTCAAAGCGTGCGAAAGTCATCAATAATGACATGTGAATGTAGAAATATTCCCTGTTGTCTGGCTCTGCAGGGTGTCTACTTGTTACAACTTTCTCAAAGGGGTTGCAAGGTAACAGAGATGTACTCTGCAAGCTCTAAAGGGACCACACACACACGCACACACACACACACACACACACACACACACACACACACACACACACACACACACACACACACACACACACACACACACACACACACACCTCTTAAGTTTATCCTGTCATCTGAGCCCCCCAGATGCACCTTGCAACCAGATAGTTTTGACAGAAACATCCGACCAAAGCTGTTCCCTTAGAAGTTACTTCTTGAATGTAGCCTCTGTTTTACTGTCTCAGTTAGACGGTGTTTGTGGTTCAGTCCATCTTCCGTAGTCAGCTCCTCCTAAGAGACTTGTCCACAGCACTGACCTGACTAAACCCGTGGCTGTGTCATGTTGCATAATGGAGATCAATATGCCATTTTTCTGCATCTAATGGGTTTTGCCATTTAGTTGTGGCTGCTGTCTCTCTTTATGGTCCCAGTGTGTCCACTGATGTCATGAAACACTCATCCAAAGGCAGAGATAGTTTAATCTCAGTTCAAATTAGACACGAGTGAAACTTGTTTATTTTTATGCAATAAAAGTATACATGCATTTTTCCACCTGAGCTTGTACATGCAGAGTTATTTTGAGCTTCAATCTGCTCCCCTGACCTCAAACAGCTAAATAAATGGTTTAAGCTGAATTGATATTTGACTTAGTGATATTTTACTCTTCCTCAAGTCAGTTGAAACTACATTAAGTGTGTGAAACCAAGCATCCAGCAACCTAGCCCACGTGGTTTCAACTGGGCCTTTCTCCATACCTTGTGAAGCCAATGGGTCATTCTCAATACAGATATGGTACATCATTAACCCAGTAGTGGTACAGTGAGGGTGTAAACTCACAAAAAAAGTCCAGAAGAAATATACATTCTGATTCAAAGAAGTGGGTACTACATTAACTACCTGGAGAAATAAAATTATGTCCTCCACACCAAGCCCAAAATATTTTTTGTTTTTTTGCATTTTGCTTTTTTTCTCTACCTTAGCTTGGCATGAAAACCAGAGAAATGGAGAAAGCAGCCCTGGCCAACAAAATACCTGGAATTACTATGAAGACATCAGGTTTTTTTTTTTTTCTTAGATTTGACAAAGCTCTTGCAAAACAATCAAAGATATTTTCTAACCATTTTCACAAATAGAGTAGTAATCCCAATGATGAGGAAACTGACTTGCTGGAGACTTTTAACTGTCTTCGGTACATTTAGTCAGGCTGGAGTAGCAGAAATTGACACTTATCAGAAACTAGTTTATCTATTTATGTTATATATTTGCGGTGAATCATAGGATGTGGGGCCTAGTTATGGTACAGCTGAGAAAAATGTGCCTCTCTTATACCCCTATTTTTGACTGTGTACGTCTGGTGCAGCTGTTTCCCCTGCCCATTTGACATGGAGCCGACATGCTGGTATGGTAAAAGCAAATATATACTGTTTAGTGTGCAGGACATCAAAGAGTCTCCACAACAACTCAAATTACACCCAGCAAAAAGTAGGTTGGCTGGTTTTGCTTTGTGGTATGATGTTTAACTGACGTGATGCAAACCTATCAAAATGGCTTTTTTTGGGTTTAACCAAAAGGATGCAGTAATGAGAATGTAGGAAGTATTTTGTATATGAGGCACAGGTATTAAATATCCTTCATGCTCCCCCAACTTGAATACACAGAGCATGATGCATTATTTAGTCTTAATCTTCACCTCCACACTTGGCAATTATTTCATAGCAGCCTATTAATTCTGTCTTAGTCCACAGTGTGGAGTGGTATAATGGATGTCAGATCAGATCTCTCGGCCGTATTTAATATTGGATGAGATGACAGTAGGTGTGCTGGCTATTTTTAAACTAGCTCTCTTTCTCCTCTCTAACATGGTGTCACACTAAGTGCCCAGGGGATCATTAATTATGAATACCTGCATATGTGGTAAATCATCTAGATTCAAGACTGAGGCCAGCTCGGGGACCGAGTTGGATGGACAAACCGTAGTTACTGCAGGTGTGGCCGGCTCTCAGCTATACCTTAGTAAACAAACTGAAAGCCAGGCAGTAGAGCGCTACAGACGGCCCCTGCGGTTTTAATAATCACTTCCAACTGTGGGAAATGCTTGCTTAGAGGTTTTTTGGGTTTTTTTCTACCTCTTTCTAATGTCTCCTTCCTTGCTGCATGAGTGTCTTTACTTATTCCTTCATGTAAAAACACACACTTATGCTATAGAAAATTCATCCAAATTCAAAACACTGATAACCTGTCTTTTTTCTTTTTTATGCTTGGTTCCTTGCCAACTCTCTTCTTTCTTCTGTCTTTCTTTACAGCTTTGTGACTCAGTCAGGATTTCACTCCTATACACTATACACCTAAAATAGACATTCAAACCTTTGGGTATGAGAAAAACTAACCGCTTAATGTGCATCCTGAGACCTTAATAGCACCTCCCATTTATAAAAAAACAGTGGCTAAAAATGTTGAACTCAACATAAGAATGAATTCTACGCCAGAGGATTTGGTCTGATTATACCATAAAAACCTGGCAGAGATGAACTGGAGATTTGCACATGCTTTAGCATGGTTGACCTATATCTGTGTCATGATAGGGAAGCTGCAATGAAGCTGGGCACTCGGTTCTCTGATGGGGTTTTTGGTCCCGAGTCCCAAGTCACTGCTGCTGATAGAGCTCTTCTGGCCATATGGTTGCCATTCCATCTTTATATAGGCTACCTCATGCTCTGTGTTGTTGCCACCCTTACATGGATATCAACACCTGTGGCCAGTCATGCACGTGTGTATTTGTAGATGAAGAGCACCATTTGTCTGCCCATGAGGCTCACATTGTTTTTCTCCTTTATGAATGACAGAAAACAGCAAGATTCTACATCACTATAATAAAAAATTCCTACTTTATGACAAGATTTTGACATGTTGCCAGTTTCCACCAAACAGGGCTGTCATCATTCTTCAGAACCCGCAGGCTCAAAAATGAAAAAGTCTGTTCTTGTTTGAGTAACACATCATTTTTATTGGATAGCTGCTGCATGTTGTTGTTTCTGCTACTTGGCACACAGTGTTAAATCAAATGAGTGTGTAAGGGAGATTTCAGCTTATTGCAACATCCTCATTGCTGTTAGGTTTCTTTGTTGTTTATTTGGGGAATCTGTCTTAGGCCTAGCAGACAAAAGTATTATGCACGGTTATAAGTTAGCAGTAATTAAGCAAGCAGTTGCATAAACTTAAACTGCAATCCCAACCAAATTTTGTTGATTATTGTTGAATTACTGCAAAAAGTCTGTTAAAAATTTAAAAAAACTAAAGAAACAGCCAAGATCAGTACATCAATGGTTGAATTAATCAAATTCAGGGACAGATGTGACATCCAAATTGAATAATAATTATAGAGTACTTAGACTTCAGTAAAAGACTCAAGATGCAACATTAGAGTTTGGGAACCACATCACTATAGTGTATTATCGTGACTGATATATGATATATGATTCAAGAATCTTGTGTTACCACCCACTACTTACTCTGGGTTAAAATGTTTTAATTTACTATACTACTGTGTCTTATTTTGCTCCAATTTCAACATACCAACAATAAGCCACCTTGTAAATGTCAATTCTACAAAGAACATCATCTTGAGCACTTTAATGAGAAAAAATTGAAAACAAAAAGTTTAGCAGACCATGGACGTTTATATATTTCTATTGAAACACAGCTAATGCTGTGTCCCAAATTTAAACTACATACTAATTCTAGGCAGGGTCTTGGTATGTAGTGTGGTCACACTGGGAAAGTGACAAAATGTATGCTAAAACCAGACATTCCTCCAAATATTGTTGATTTCAGAGTGTGCTGCTGACTGACACTATCCCCGCATTATGCAATGCACAAAGAAATGGGGATAGATGCTGACAGCTGAAAAACATTATAGATAATTGTGGGAGGTGGTGAGACAGCTCCAGAGACAGAGTTTAGAAAAAAATGTATTAAATCTTAGGAAAAATATTTTGATGTTTTTGTGTTAAGTGTAATTGCCAGTGACATTCCAAAGTTGCAAGACTTCCGACAAAACATGTAATGTGTAATTTCCTGATTTTTACGTGTGGATTATATATATAGAATGAGTAAAATTACTACACCTTTCACCACTGCTCCTTCAGTTTATAATTCAGTCTTTCTGCTACAAAGTTATAGTTTTCACAGACTTGACAAAGGCCCTGCAGAACCGGAGAGTTATACAACTGCTTTCGCAGGCTTACTGGGACCCCTCTTGACAAATAAACTGATTTTTATGTGTAAAACTGGTGGATAACTACTTTAACTTTGTACTGATTATTTGTAGTGGTTCCATTAGTATAACCATAATTAACAAAGCCCTTGCTATTTCAATCAGCTGTGCAGCCAGCTCTGTCTGCAAGAAATGGGCAGTGACCATAAAAATTTCCTCCCAGTTGACCCATTTGACACAATTACACACCCATTTCAGTGTTGCATGTCTAAAAATAGCCATTCGACTTTAGGGTGGAAATCAGGCATGGTCCTTTTGGCCACTTTAGAATCCTTCCATGTGAAAGTTAGGCTGACGTAGGTTGAATTATGCACATTAACAAGCACCTTAGTTAGAAAATTAAAGGCAGCAGCAGTGTGCTAGTTTTTCATATTAGTTAGCCTTAGAGTAATGAGCACAGCCAAAATCTCATGTCTGGGCAGAGTTCCTCCTTTTAATCAGTTTGCACAGGACCCTATTCCAGTTTGCCATATTACCTGCAGGCCTTTCATGAGCTACTCAATACTCAAATCACATGATTGTAACCCAGATTCTACACTACAACATTCATTATTTTTAGCCTGAAATCAGGTCCCTAATGAAAGCATTGACACATTTGCTCAAAATGAGGAGAAAAAAAAAATTGAAGTTGCATAGTAATAGTTATATAGTAAAAGCTCAATGAGAGCGTGAACTGGGCCCTGCACTATTAAATGAGACTTGAAGAGAGATCCTTTAAGAAGAATGTGACTTGTCCTCCTGTAGACAAAACTGAACATAGTTTTTGTTTAAAAAAAAAAAAGATTTATCCAAAAAGTAATTGCGATCCACTGATCTCCAGCCAGACTCCTCCATATGCTTTGCACATACTAATTTAACCAAATCCTTTGAAATTGTCCATCTAAAAGGAGAGAATGTTGTGAATATTAAAACGCCGTAGCGTTTTCCTGCCTGTTAGCCTGTCGTGTTGACAAAATTAATTGAAAAATCCCAAATTGCGTGCTTCTGGCCTCTTGTTCAGGCTTGCAATTTGCTTGGCATCATTTCTGTTTGCTCTGATTCATGCTGATGTGGAGGGAGGGTGCCCAAAATCTTTTTCTTTCCCAGTGAGTCATCAGGCTTCAGTGTTGTTGAAGTGTTGGGAGCAGCCTGTGGGAGGCAGCAGTGATGCATGTCTTCTTACTCGGCACTAACTATATCTAATATCCTAGAGGTAACATAGAGAAGTAATGACCCTAAAAGAATCTCAACATGTAAAGACAAAGCCTTGTGCTTTCTTAAAGCTTTGGAGACGAAGTTATCTTGTGTGTTTTTGTTTGTGTTTGTCCTTTTTCTTTTTTATTGTGTCAGCATTTAGCTGAAAGCTGGTACTTTCACATTCATTAGTTATGGAAATGAGAGTTTCATTTAGTCTTTCACCCTATAAATCTCTATACGAGTCTGGTTTGACGTATTTATTTTTTGAAATGTGAAAAACCGTGATGTATGTTAGCCTGAGCTGTGGCTTTCCGCCAAAAATATCCTTCATTCAAGTCTTTACCTACTCTGACATAACAGTTGTTGCCTGGAAACCAGCCTTGAATTCACATAATTAATTGCTGTCTGTTTTTCTTTTCTTCATAATAAAAACCTGTATTTTGTGAAGGGTTCACTACTCTGAAAATCATTTTTTTTAAATCTACATTTTGGTCCAAGGCTGCTAATGTAAAAAAAAAACAAAACAAAAACAAAACCATGACAAGACAAAAACCTCGTAGACATTATGGAGTAATCTTATGGTCAAGGAAGAACGTACTACTCTGTTTTGTGGATTTGAGGCTGCATCAGAGAGGAGCATTATATTTTATGGTTTTCTGGTTTTATGTTTTCCACTGCATTCTTTGACCCATTTTTGCAACAGCACATGGAAACAACTAATAGATATGTTTTGTGGATTCTGATGAAAATATTTTTGGGGTCGGATGCGATGTCTTTCTGATTAGCGGTTTTCTGTGTGAAAAGGTTATGGGGTGCATTATCGGGTGCAGTTTGGATTTCATTAGATTAATGCAACCTTTGACGACCAGCCCTAATGTAATGGAGAGAGGCGAATGCTGCCAAGGCTTTTTGAATGGGTTTTAAAATATTACATGAAAGAAACTGTTTAAGGCCTTGAAGGGGAACTCCGGCATATTTACACGAGAAGCTCAGTTGTCCTGAGGAGTACTACTCAACCTATGAAAATATGAAAATACAAGCTTAATATCTTCTGTGTCTCTGAAGGAAGTCTAGCTGAAGACACCATTGAGTCGCAATGTGGGAATTGTAGTATCCAGTGTTTTTTGAGCTTGAGCATACTAAGGGACGATTAGTCAGGATATCTTGGCTTCTGTTGCTTCGATTTTGACCATTCTTTGTTTTTAAGTGACAACATGTCAGTGATATGTGTACAACTTTTTTGTTTTCCCCAAGTGTCAAAAAATCTGTTAATACAGGTTGATGAATACATGGAGCATCAACAAACGGAATCTGAAATATACATTTTCCTGCAGTGTTGACAAAGAGAATTGTTTTGGGGTAAAATTCACACCTGTGGAAAAACACCAGCTTCCAGGAACAAAAAAATAATGGTCCAAGATTTAGGGGCTTTTTGTTAAGTTGCATATTATTTTATATTGTAAAAATATTTCTTCTTAAAATTTTCTGTAACTTTAACCTCACAGTATCACAGTCTTCACGAACCAATAAAAAAAAAAATGCACCATTGCTCAGTTGAATACACTCAGGGACTATGCTGCTACAGCTTCCCTTGGCCTGGGGTAACATCCAAATCCAAATACTGCTTCTACTTTTTTTTTTTTTCTTTTTTATTAACTCTATTTCTTCTTACTTGTTTTCCTCCTATATCCACCAGGTAGATAGGTGAGTGTGTCAATGGCTGATGAAATATTTACAAGAGCTACAGACAAGGAATTTTAATGTGCATCTAAAGTAGCTTTACATAAACAAGCCTTCATCTAACACCCTTGCTTCAGGAGAGAGGATATGTGGATACCGTGATATTAATTAAATGATGTGCAGAGGGTTGTCGGGTTTGTCCTGGTTGTCCTATGACGTATCAAGGTTTAATGGGTCCGACCAATGAAGTGTGAATGGCTCTGGGCCTGGCAACAGGGCGCAAGTGTAGTTAAACATTTCTTTCTATGCTGAAGTGAATGTAAATGACATCAGAAAGATGACTGCATCGCTTGTAATTTCATTGTCAGTATGAGAAAGACGAAGAAGGGAAAGGGTAAAACATTGTCTGCAGCAGTCGGTCTGTGTGCCTGTGTGTGGGTGAGTCTGTGTGTGTGTCTTTGTTGCCAACAGTATGCTTTTACTGTTGACAAAGCATGCAGAGTCAGAGAAATGACTGAGCTGTGAGAGCGAGAGAGGGAGAGAGCCTGCTGGGAGAGAGAGAATGAGGGAGGAGGGAAGAGGTGAGAGTGAGAAGCATGAGTGACTGACAGCAAGGTTGAGAAAAGAGGGGGAGAATGCAAAAGCCGTGAAGAGGGAGGCAGGAGGAGAGAGCAAAGTAAGAGCATCTGAGCATCCTTATCCCCCCAGCAGACAGAAGGAGGACGGACGCAGAGTCGAAGAGTCAACGCCCTGCTGCGAGTGAGTGAGCAGCTCAGCTTCTCTGCTCAGTGCGCTCATCCCTCCATCCCTCCATCCCTCCGTCCCCGCTGAGCAGCACACGGGTGGATACGACTCAGCGGCCAAGCACTTGAAAAGAGATTTTCTTGCGCAGATAGTGGTTGCGTCTCAAGCGGAATGATTGGGAATCCTCCCCGGCTTTGGAAAATAAATCGACGCCTCGGTGAAATTTAATACCTGTGAGCGCACCAGCATGAGGACTTTTTCTGAATGTGCGAAAGGTCAAGTTTGAGAGATCAAGTTGGGACAACTTCCCCTTCCTGGAGCTGATATTAAAGTGTTAAGAAATAAGGTTCCAGCAGCGAGATCCTTTTTTCCTGCATGGTGGCTGCGAGTGTTTGGTGGCACCATGGGATGCACCACCAGTGTGGTTCTGTTGGAGGGGCTACTCTCCATCTTTGAGAAGAACTGTGGCTACATTAAGGGGGCGATGGAACTGGGGGCTGTGGAGGAGGAGGGGGAAACACTGAGTCTGAGGGGATCACAACTCTGTATTCCCACCACCGCGGTAAAGCCCACTTCAAATTATAACCTCTTTGCTGTTGTGTGTGTTTCTATTTTCTAATATTTTTTCCCACTGTTTTGTAATCAGTTGTGTTTTTGATTAAATTCAACTCCAGTTAATCTTTTATGCAGTGGTTACCACAAAAAATTGCATGTCAAAATTAGTTTAAATCGGTAAATTAGTATATTTCAGTTTCCAGAAACTCTTGTGCCCTTGTGCTTTTCTGAAGGAATTTGATCAATGACCCCAATGGCTAAAATTATAGAACATAATTTTTCTCCACGTAATATACGATGTCTTTTTTGAGAGAACGAATAATTTATAGATAGAGGGGAAACGCATCGGATAAAACATGAGTTACTGCACATATCAGCAGATTTTAGGCTAATAATCCTCCTAATAGACTCCCTGGAGGAACTACATTTAGAAGTCGAGTGTATATTTCAGTGCCCCCAATAAGACAATTACTGGTGTAGCACATCAAAAGCTTAACATTTGGCTGCAAGCAAATATAAGATAAGTCTCAGGATTTGCGCAAGTTTTATTTTACTGAGAAGGGAAAGTAAAATCTAGGTCTTGAGATTATTTTTTGAGATTTTTTTCCCCCCATATAGCTACATTGTCCGCCACTCAGATTTATGCACTGCTACATTAAGCTACTTCCCTCAAATTAGCTCCATTAGCCAGCAGCTTGCCTTGTGTTAAATCAAACATATTAAATGAACAATCAATAACGAGGGGGTTAAGTAGGATTGCTAGTGCAAGCTGAGTCAAGGACATTCACTACAAACCACTCTCACTTTCAGACGCAGTATTTCATTTGCAATTGTTAAGCTGTGGTTGTCCTCCCATAACCTTTCCATAAAAACAACAATTACATCTGCAGTTGCAGAATATATATCTTCCCATTGATGTCTTAATCTAGTGATTTACAATCTAGAAGACACAAGCTGAAAGGGTTCAGGACTGAGCCTTGGGGTCAACCCCCCCCCCAAACAAATATATATATATAATATATATGCGTGTATGTGTGTGTATGTTTGTGTGTGTGTGTGTGTATGTGTGTGTGTATATTATATATGGTAAAAATGTAATGGGATGTTTCTTTTTGTCCTTTTTGAAGCTGGAATTCATAGGTTATGTTATCATAGTCTTTTGACTTTGATCTCTTCTGCTAGTGGGGGCATAAACCTGATGCTGCAATGCCGTTGGCATCCATGTATACATTTTAAAGCCTCTGAAAACTTGCTTTTAAATGTGAAATGTTTTTCTGTACAATGAAATATTCATTACTGAATAAGCAACAATCCAAATCAGTGTTAGAAATAACACCCTAGGGTGTTATTTATTGCAGGCCTGGCTCACCAGCAGTTAAAGCAGCTAAATTCCAATGGAATCACTTCATATAGGGGATTCATTCGCAGGGAGAGTAAATTCCATTTGTTCAACTTTGACACACAAAGTTGGACCATTGACAGTGCTGCCAGTGCTTCACATCCCCCTTTCTAGTGTGTTTAATACTCAAAAACTCTCAAAATGTGAATCTGCTTCACCAGGACTTTTTGGGTGTGGTATGATCCCAAATATGTGGTTCTGGAGGCTTGGTGGGGTGGGGACCACTCATGGGTGCTATTTTGCAAACTACTGTCGCCTGCGAGCAAATCACTGACACTAACTAGCTTGGATACTGCTACTCAGTCACAATATCTCTCTAAGCCTGTTTGTTTTCTTTATACACTTTTTGTTTTTGCACCATCGACTCCTGTCTCGTGATTGTCTCTTTTATGGATCACTCTACACACTGATAGAGGAGGGGGCAACAAACTGACTGGCAAACCGATTGCCTCAGAAGTCACCACTGTCAAGATGGCTTGCTGTTGGTCAGCACTTTCTTAAATGTCACTGTAACTGGGCCTTACTCCTTCACCACTTATCACATTACCATGACTGTGCTAACATATCACTTGATACAAGATCATATCCAGGGTTGGATTCAGTGGATCCAGGCCTCAAGTCACCTGTAGCACTTTAATTTTGTTTTCCTATACACTGTTTTGAATATTTACAGACTAGTTTTGTCATATAAACTTATCAGTATCGTATACTGGAATGTACACTCTCATGATTTCAGAAGTCCTGCTGCACCGAGACAGAGCACAAACTAAGGATCATTTTCACTTTCACACACTGTCAAACCGACAGGAGACAGAATGAATCTCAGTGAGTGAATACATGTTTTTTATCTACGTTTAAGACTGGATCCCATCCAATCCTATGGATTAGTCCCATCCAGGGCCTTTCGTCACTTCAGCTGATGTTCCTGTACAGTCTTGAGCAGAGCTCTCAGCACCTCTGAATGCTCTGACATCATTGCAACTAAGGAAACTCCCCTTGAATGTATCATATTTAACTTGTCCCATATGTTTTACCTGGAGGAAAAGTAAGATAACACTAGTCATAAGCCACACCACTGACCTCTGTGATTAAAGGACATTCTGAATTTTTTTTAGTTTGTGTGGCAGACAATGGCTTGTGACCGATAAGCTAGGTTTAGGTTAGGGAGTTAACTTACATGTGGTTATTGAATCTGTGTGTGCAGCATGTGTGTGGAGGGGGATCAGGCTGAAGGGGGAGTTTCACTTTTTTTTTCACTTCAGGCAACACCCTGACACTTCCTCTCTCCAGGGCGCCTGTTGCAGTGGTTGGCTCCCAAACATTACGTCAACCGGCCCTTATGCAATTCTCCACAGACTTGTGTGATGCTCTACGTTTATATATATGTGTGTGTGCGTGCCTCTTGGGAAGGGTGTGGAAGGCTCACATGTCCTAATGGGCCCAAGCTGTGTAAAAACAAATGGACACCATCCTACTCCACCTCCTCATTCCTGACTCTCTCTCTCTCTCGGTCGACAATTATTTCTTTACGTCAAGCTCTTACGCAGATGGCCTTGTAAACTAATTTGCACTCCCCTCGTACACATATTCAGATACTAACGCACGCAGCATTGTGGTATTGCTGGCATGTTACCAGTGATGGCTCCAGGAAGCGTGATGGTGTGGGACTGCTCCAGAGATGTGGGTGAATGAAGCAGGATGACCTCAGAGCAGACAGGGTCTTTGACAAGAGGCTGATTATCATGCTGAGCTGGTGACGCCGTCACTGAGGCCTCCGTAGGACGACGGGGACACAGTACAGTCAGCAGTCGATTAGAGACTCAGGCCAGGGGACAGTCAGAAACCTGCGTAGGATTTGCTTTAGATACTTCAGCCCAAAATATCCTTCAGAACTAACATCAGGTTTAGGTCATTTAGGTTATTTTCACAACCTTTTCCAACATTATTCAAGTTAATAAGGCTGTGAAAAGGAGCATTAAATGTTTACAACCAGCTTGAGCATCAGAATCCAATTATTTTATAGAAAAACTGTTTCATAATGGCACAACAAATATGTTACAAACTTGCATTTTGGGTTTTTTTTCCCACTGTCTAGAATATACAAGGGTACACTAGAAAGAAATAGTTGATTATGGATCAGTCAGTTGATGGAAAAGTAAGTCATTTATAAATCAGTCATTTATAAATCAGTCACGAGTTCTCATCAAAAAAAAAATCTGCATGTTAAAATTGATTCCTCTTACAAATATATGGGGATTCATACTGGTTTTGAAAAAAAAGAAAAATCCAGTGTTTTCAAGTCCTTCAAGGTCAGAAAGAAGCTTTTAAATGTGCTCTATCAGAGTTTTGTGGCCTGTGTCCAGTTTTATGTTGTTGTATGTTGGGTAAACAGCATTGGAAGCATTGATATAGGAATAGTAGTAACTTTATTAAAACCTATCCCAGCTAGCTACATCATGAATGTATCCCTCATTTGCATAAAGCTGAATTTTCTGCTTTTCAACCCTAAATTTTTTTGCATTGTTGGTTAATCTCACATTGCCTGGGATCCTACAATGCCTTGTAAAAGGATTTACTCATCTCCCGCAGGGAATGAATGGTGGCGTGTCACTACCTTCTGTGGGTCTTTACCATAAGACTCTACAGTCACACTAGTGGCCCTGCACTGAGCTAAATGCTAACATCAGTATGCCAACATGTTCCCAGCAACAATTCTAATATGCTGATGATTAGCAGGTATAATGTTTACCATGTCAATTTTCTCAATTTGTTATTTTAGCATGCTAACATCAGGTATTTTGTCATAAATCTAAGCATCAGACAAATGATTATGACCTAATGCATTTGTGAAAAGTGAATAGATCACCACAGCTATTACAATCAAATCTGAGGGGAATATGAATATGTTTATACCAAATTTAATGGCAGTATATCCAAATAGCTGAGATATTTCACTCAAAATCACAAACGTAAACCTCATGGTACCTCTAGAAGAAAAGTTTGAGTAGCACCAAAGTTGGTAGGCTACAGCTTCTTGGGCACCAGTCCAGCAGTCCAGCCAATGATTTTTGAGCTACTTCAGTCTGGACTAAAGACCCAAAAGCACAACAGAATCATTGATGCAAGTAATGAGTCTTTCCTTGAATGTTCAATGCAAGGTACAAAGGGCTGGGAGGCAGAATTGTTTTCAAGCAGGCAGCTATGAAAAACAAAGGTCTGGAGGGCTTGACAATGTTCACAAAGCACAATCTGACAACTGGTGCAAGGAAACACGGAGGTTTACATACAGAGGGGATAAATAGGTAAATGGGAACAGTTGTGCAGGGGCGGAGAAGCCAACAGGTCGGAAAACCAGGAAGAGACATGAGAGTTGGTGCCAATCAAAACAGGGAACTGACAGAAACACTAGATGGAATGTGACACAATGACAAAGGTGGTGGTCACTGCCATCCTTAGAGGCGCGCTAATGAAAGTAATCATCAGTAGCAGCCCTGCAAACTTTTATTGGTAACCATACTTTATCATGCTCCACAGGAGGGATTGTTGTTCCTGTGGCTTTTTCCATCTCACCTCATCTCAAAGATACCCTGCTGGTGGAGGACCCGTATTTTCCAGCCTCTGTGCAGCTTCCTCTCTTTTAAAATAAGTTGTCTCTCTGAATGGTTCACTTCAGCAAGTCCCTTTGAAGCAAGTACAGTTAAAACAAGTTATGCAAATCGTGTGCGGTGCCTCACACATCAGAGAACCTTGCAGTCCAAAAAGTGAAACTCATACACATGCGCACACATTCTTGCCCGCCTTTGTGCTGCATCTTGTTGGAAGTAATGATGCTGAATCTGCAATGGAGAGATGATGGCCCTTTGAAGTCATCCTGACCTGTGGCATGTCATCCCGTCTCTCTGACACCCTCCAACCCCCACCCCAGGCCCCACCCTCCCCATGCTTGTTGAGTAGGAAAGATTCAGTGGCTTGTAAAAATCAGTGTGGTTTGGGAGTTGTTATGCAGCATAAGAGAGAAAAAAAAATCTTCAGAAAACAGGATTAGCATAAATTTACAGTAATTCCTCATTGAAAACTTTAAATGTCATCATTCTGAAACACACATGCTGAAAGAAAAAAAAAACAAGGAAAACAGCTTGGCCGAGGTCTCCCTCTCTTGTAGAAACATTAAAGGCGAGCCATTCGCCTCAGAAAGAATGCTGACTGGATGGAGAAACAAGGGGCAACTCAAACTGTTCCTGAAGAGCCGGATGGTGGGGAAAGTGTGTTTTAACAGGCCCCGCTGTGGGTGCCTGCCACAGCGGATACGGCCCAGGAACAGTTCAAAGCAGAGCTAAATATCAATGGGGAGTAGAACTTATCAACACAGATTGAGTGTCTGAATAATGTTACAGTGGCTGCCAACAGTTATTTTTAGACATTTTCAACTGTAATGCAGATGGGATCTGACGTAGGATCCATCTGACAAGGAAAACTGGTGACAGAGATGAACCTAGACCAGGATTTTGTGTCCTGTCCTATCACCACTAGGAGGTGAATGCGAATTATTTCACTTGCAAATAAATTTAAATTACTTTCACTTTTCACTTGCAACCAAACAAACTCAACCTCAATCTTTGGCAGTTGTCATGTTCTGGGTAGCGCTTATGGGCAACATCACTACTGAAACTCTACAACTCCAAACTACTTGAAACATAGGCTGCTGTACATCGGTGACAGAGATTTGCTTACATAAGCTTATTATGATCCCATGAGCTACAGCGTAACAGGCCAACTCATAACCACAATGCAACAGTCTTGAAGCAGCTGCTTATTGAGTATCTCAGTGAAATCTGCCATATACTGATTAAATAACGGTTTTTATGTGGTTCATTTTTTTATTGCAATCCATTTAAGAAGTTATGTTTATATATTATTCATTTGTTTTCCCAGTTATGCTGTGGTGTCGAATGAAATCGGTGCCTGGGTTAGGTTCACATGGTTTTTTGAGTGAATGAGGTGCTACGTTTAACGTATGTACGTCACAGAAGTGGTTAAGAAGGGTTTGATTGCAATAGGCAGAAATTGTATCCCGAGGTCAGATATTTTGACAGAAAATAAATAGAATATGTTGTCTGTAAATGTTTTACTGATATTTTCAGTGTCGAGTTCAGTTTTTTTGTATGACGTGAAAGTGATAAATGTTGTAGGATCCTTTTTATGAGATTACAGGTATTGTTAAAGAACAGATAGGTTAAGCTTATTTGTACCCTGTTACAAGTGCTAATGCTGTAATTATTTTCAAGAACCTGCCCAAACACAAATTTATTACCCCCTTATTCCTTGTATTTATTCCTTTGCACCTATAAGTATTTCATTGATACCCCATATGTACAAATACACGATATAATCTAAAATGTTACCAGAACTTTTTCCCCCTAGTGTTCTTTTCTTTTACATTTTCTAACATGTTCTGTTTTCAACTCTCACACAATAAGCAGTTGGAGCAGGCAGACAACTATATTATCTCTGGGCCTCTTCTAAGTTTATAATGGAGGAGTGGTCAAATTCTCCTCTACTCCTGCTCTCACAAATCACATACTGTACGTATCCACAGCTGTGCAGCTGTGAAGGTGGGAGGGGCCCTACCCTCCTGATGAGAGTGAGAGAGAGAGAGAGGGGGAAAGAGAGAGAGGCTGGGCTATTGTGATAGAGGCAAGAGGGAATCTCACAACCCTCAAACACTGCATGCTACTTTGTGCCATGGCAGTGTGTGTGCAGTAAAGCCCCACACCTGAATCTTAGGCTACACAGAAACAGGAGTGACCACCATGCAGGGCCGGGCAGGAAAAGCCCCCAAAAAGGAGATGGTGATCGAGTCTCCACAGCAGTACAAGAGCCTGGCTGAGATTGAGGCCGAGGTAGAGGCTGGGTCACAGGTGGCAGTGGTAAGTCTATGCTCTGCCATCTTTTAATTACGAGTAAATCAAAGTTTTTCTAAAATCTGCCCCCTCTTTTAGGAGTTTTTTGCTAAGTAGAACCAAAGTAATTTTATTGTCTAAGTTTTTTTTTTTTTTTTTTTTGGCTATCTCTCAAATTCCCTTTCAAGAATACCTTTGAAGATTTTTTTAAAGGGGTTGAGCGGAAATGGGAAATAGCAGCTTCAGGGTACACCTCTCTAGGGGGTTGAATGTTGATCTTTTTTTAGGAAATGGAGCACTTGTGGCTCCTTTTGTTCATTGATTTTCTCCTGTGCTTAGAGTCAGGGACTTTGACAAGTTGGCTGTGGAGTTGGTGCAACATTGAGAACTGCTTGTTCACTATAAAAGTACAATAATTAACTTTGGCATTTGTATATGTAATTTTTTTTTAAGATGTACATATTTCAATGGTTGGACAGGCATTTTGAAGCAGAAGAATTTTCTACTTAAAATATTTTGCTAAATTTTCAATATATCTTGTGAAATTTGCATATTGTTTTGCAAAATGTGCATCATATTTTGATCAGCAAATCAAGGTTATGAATCATGGTTTTAACAGTTAGGTAGAATTATTATGAAAATGATGGCTATAGCAACAATCACATCCTCATTAGCCTTTACAATGATTTTGATTATCACTCACTCTAATGTATTCATGTGAGATAATTACTGCAAAGTCACAGAGTTCACAGCTGCTTGTTGTTATATTCTGTCTGTATGGCAATCATCCAGTTGGAAATCAGAATAGATGATTTTCTACTTATCAGATGACGTTTACATCCAAAGCCCTGTGACATATGCAGGGATGTTTTCATTACATCATCAGGAGGATCGTTTGGACATGTCAAAATGAAAAGCTATGGTCAGACGTCTGTTTAATGGGCGTCAGCTTGTTATGTGTTCATTGGACCCGGACCAGGAGGCTAATCCAAATAATCTGGATCACATTCACACCTAGTGGCCACATTCAGGCAAGAAAACTACAGTGACTTCAAAATGTACAGAGAGATGGACAGTAAGTCATTAGCAGTACTTTGTCCAGTTAATGATTTTGTTGTTTCCAATTTTTTTGTTTGGTAAAGCTGCAGTGGAGGCAACTTTCTATATAAGACATATTTATCATATTCATACTGATCTTTTGTCGTCTTTTGGCTGATGACAGTATCAGTTGGTTGACTTCTTTGACCCAAACTGAAATATTTTAGGGACAGCTTTTGTTATTGAGATGTAGTATAGACGTTCATGTGCCCCAGAGGATGAATCCTGCTATGTGGTTGATCCCTTAACTTTACATCCCAGTAACCTCCTTCACAAATCTGGCCATTCTATGATGCTTAATGCAAAGGAATGGAAGGAGAAAAGGGATTAACATCGCCGAGTTCCGCTTTTGCTTCATTCTCAAGTATTAACTGATAACTTTATACAAGTGTCCTTATGTACACTGGAAATTGATATGCGCAAAAATTAAATCTAAGGGTATAAATAAGTTAGGGCATCAGATATTTCCCCCACATATAGACACTAATTTTTAATACAAACTGTTCAGAATATTTAACAACTAAAGTTCTGCCCTGGTTCTACTTTAAACAGATCAAAGCTTTGCTCACTTCAGCCACATATATGTGTCATATGTGAAGATCCTTTTTTCTGATATCACAATCAGGCTTTCTGAGGGAGGACATGCTGATGGATTCCCTGGGGTCTTTCTGTGGAATGTTAGAGCTGCTATCTTAAGCGTTAAAGGAGTTTAATCTCTGCTAGATCATGGCTCTGCTGTCCTGACCACTGTCAAACATTAATGCTCACAAAGCCCTCTTTGTTATAATGTAGCATAAGGATTTACTTTGGAATGAAGACTCCTGCTTGGACTATATATCTTACTGCAGTGGGCATTGGTATGAGGAGGTAATGCCCCTTCCTGGAAATTCACAGACGAGGAATTCGGGAATTCTTCAAGCAACATTATTTACAATCTAGTCCGGATTTTGCACGTGAGCTCATGACATAGTGACTGGTACAATAACACACACGACCTCTCGCTCGTCCGTCCCTCGCCTCTCTCATCTGCTATCTCCTTCTGTCTTGACCCACATTCATCTCTGTCCCTGTGCCAGCTCCTGCTGCTGTAGATGTCAGCCAGCTACTCTGTGAAAAGACAATAGCGACTTGTTGTCCAGACGAAATGAACACACTAGATTTCCCTTTGTAACAATCCATGCAATGAAACCCTTATTGTTAGTGCAGTTATGTGTAAAAAAATGAGTGAAAGGTTTGGCGTCGACTCAAGCTTGTTTTCCAAGGGAACCGTTGATAGAGAAGCTAAACCGATACCTTCATATTTTTCATTTAGGCAAAGCCGAAGATCATAGAGCCTCTGGACTATGAAAACGTCCTTCTACAGAGGAAGACCCAGATCATCAGCGATGTTCTCCGGGACATGCTGCAGTTCCCCACCGATGACTTCCAGGTAAGACATGGAGAAAGTTATTGAGCCCTGTTGGTGATTTTCTGTGTAGCCTTCCCTCTCTCATAGGTCAGAACCAGAGGCAGAGAAGTAACCTTGAATTTGGCGTTGATTAAGCCTCTGTCCATGCTAATGCAGAACTTTGAAACCACAGTTTACCAGTTATAATATTATATCGCTCATAAGAGTTTTCCGTAAACTATTAAAATGTCCAATATTCACTCTCTGTTTTTGGTCTCCACTGACCCCTGAGAAAAACATCTGGGTCTTTTAGCTGCTAAATGCTTCACTTCAACAACTACATGTATTTGCTTTGCCGGCAGACGCAATTAGCTAGTTTCTAATTGGTACTTAATGGCGCTAACTTGTAGCATTTTGCTAAAGCCTTTAATAGTTAATGAATTTCTTGCTTTTAATGGAGCTAGCGTATAGGAAATCAGTAGTTTAAAACTATCATGTAGTTAGGAACGCCTACACACAAACTTAGTGATGAATTTACAAATGGCTGTTGCAGCCTAGTTGGTGTTTAAGCTCTGCCTCGGTTAGTGTCTTTTAAGGAAATCAGGTCCAGTTCAGCCCAGCTGATCACAGGCAAATAGGCAAATTATGATATCATCCATATCCTGGGAACAAGTGTGAAATTGGTAATAGATTTCACTTCTAGCCTACATGTACTGCATTGCAATGGTTGGCTCACGGTCCTATAAACATTTACACGCTCCGTAAATCGTGTGTGTGTCCAAAGCGGCTGAAAGACTGTATCAACATTACATCACCGCAGCGCTGAGAATGGATCTCAGCAGGATCCACTCCCAGTTTGAGAGAGAAAGAGAAAACAGGAGAGGCTCATGCTCGGATGTTTGTCATTCCTTGAGTCTTGAAGTGGGCAAGTAATCAAACTTTCAAGAATAAATCTGATGATGTTCAACATTTTTCTTCTTACAAATCCCATGAATAGATCAAAAC
This sequence comes from Istiophorus platypterus, assembly GCA_016859345.1. NCBI lineage: Eukaryota > Metazoa > Chordata > Actinopteri > Istiophoriformes > Istiophoridae > Istiophorus > Istiophorus platypterus. The sequence goes on from CM029131.1 coordinate 2,317,345, forward strand.
CAGCAATTAATGGATCCTATCAACCAGTATCATGTGTATCCTTTTGTGTGACTACAAAACATGAGAATAGAAGAGACGCACCTGTTAAGCGAGTGTTCGTAGCGATGACAGAGTATGTGGTGGGAAAACTACAACCTACAGTCTGCTTTCAGACTATTTCACAATCAGTAGATGATGGGTGGTTCTCATTACAACGCCGTGAACAGTGCTCAGTCATTAGCAACCGCCCAGGACTCTGTATGTGAGTCTGTGTGCGTGTGTGTGTGTGTGTGTGTGTGTGTGTGTGTGTGCCTGGTCCTACCCAGTCCGTCCATCTGTCTAACCTGCCATATGTTTTACATCACTGGACTTATAGGGGAGAAGGGGGAGGCCAACCAGACATGTGGGTCTAGTATGTACACGTGCTGCACACATTCACGTACATATGGATACACATGCATGCATACAGTAACAGGGCGTGCAGAAGAGAGCGTGGCGGAAGGAGGTAAAATGAGGTGAAGTGTTGAGTTATGGATTGACCTTTCCTACATGCACATTCATGCAGAATACTACATATGCAGAAATATCCTTGGATAGATATTGAATTGGATGCACTTTTAATGTAGCTTATAACCAGCAAATTTCTAAGATTTTAAATCTAAAGCAGGGGATTGGGAGTTTTTTTTTATTGGACACATAAAGCAGTCACTCTGCCGTCACTTTCATCTTTCAAAGTAGAAAGAGGACTACAGAAGACATATCTTTCTCCTCCTGTCCCTATCTACTGCACCCAGATATCTCTACGTTAGAATATTTAATTCCCGCCTGGCATCACTCTGTCTGCCCTGCAGCGTCACCGCCCTTGGGAACGGGCTCCTCTGGCCCAGCGGAGGCCATCAAAGCCCTGGTTTAATGACTGGGAGAGGAATGCTGTTAATTGGCAACCAGCAGTTCTTGCTCACAGCTCTTTGACAGCTATGCGCTTTGGTCAAAGTCTCCTGTGAGTGACTGGTCGCGCTGACAGACTGTGTCTGTGTGTCTGTGAGCTGGTGAAAATGCAAACTAAGAAATAGCCTCTAAACTTGTGCTGTTGCAACTGAAGTGCCTATGAAGTGTCATACTGTGTTATAGTGGAGTGCACTAATTGTAAATTCACCCATGAATGAAAATTCCTTTATCTAATCACCCTTGAGATTTTATGGTCACAGATACAGGGAAATTTAGTCCCAGTGGTTTTATCTTATCCTCTTCACATAATATTGAAGTTAAAGCAATAGCTTGACATTTTAGGAAATATTCTCTCTCTTGCTAGAGTTTGATGAGAAGATTAATACTGCTATCATGTCTTTATGCTAATTACTGCATGAGGCTGGAGCCAGGAACCGACTTACTTAGACTTGCACAAAATCTGAAAGCAGTGGGAAACAGCTGGCTTGGCTCTGTCCAAAGCTGAAAAAAAACTGGCACTCACTAGCAACTCTAATGCTCACTAATTAATTTACATGTTTAATCCTCTCTGCTTCCAGGTTTTTATATTAACCTAAGCTAGTCCACTCCTCTCGATGTTGTGTAGAGGTATGAGAGTGATATCAACCTCCTCAGCTAACTCTTGGTAAAAGAAAAAGAAATATAGCATAGAGAAGGTTTTTTTTTAGTGTAACGCCATGATTCCAGTCTTTCACTTCAGCTAAGCAAAGCACCTGCTCCAGCTTCATATTTGTTGGACAGATATGAGAGTGATATCAATCTTACCATCTAATCCTGGGGAAGAAAACAAACAAGTGTATCTCCCAAAATGTTGAACTATTCACTGAGTAAAGTCTTTTTTATCCAACAAAAAAAAGCATGAAACGAAGTGAAATGTCAGTATTTTAATCAGTGTTTTGTGGCTAAACCACTGCATCATGGACCTGAATGAACATTTTTTCCCTCACCTCAGATGTTTTAATATCCAGTGCCAGTGCCAGTGATTTATAGCACTACTGACACATCTCTGATAGCTATTGCAAAAGTGAACTGTACAGATGAGGACAGGGGTTCAATAACTATATCTATTTTCCAATGCAAGAATGGGAGTTTTATGACAAAACTAGGTCATTGTGCCACTGTGTCCTACTCATCTTTGTTGGATGGTTCGAAAAGCAGAACACTGAGTAGGAGCGATGTAGGCTGCTGCGTCCAATAGCTCGGAAGACTCGCCACCCGAACAGTCTTGATGCCCTGAGGTGCCTTTTCCTCCGCGGCCAAGGACCCTCGCTCTCCTCTCTTGGCTGTATCGCTCTAATAAGGATGGCAAGGGGAAGAATTAGGCCTTTAAAAGGGGAAGGCTGCAGAAGATACTCTTCAGTATTGAGTTTTTTTTTTTCACCGAGGGAACTCAACAGACCAAAAGAGCAACTCCTTTCATATCTATTTAAACACACGTGCACGCACACACACACACACACACACAAAATATACATATGATTGATAACTTTGTTTGAAAGAACAGTTCAGTATTTTGGGACTAACTAGTGATGTTATGTGTGACTCCAGAGCTGTGAGGCATATAGTGTTATTTCCAAGCATTGATGTATCCTTCAAAATAGCAATAACCTTGTGACTGATTGGAATTGACATTTGAAGATAATTGCCACGAACTTGTACTCTGTCACTGAACCCACAGATAGTTGAAAGTGGTCTGAGCCACTGTAGGACACTTCATCCTTATAAAGTTCATTGAGTCAACCCATGCTTTGTGTAGCTTTGGTTTAGTTGTGTCATTAAGAGCACGCTAATCGTAATAAAAAAGAAGAACAGCCTACATTTGGTTGTTGATATAGCTGATACAACGAGTCAACAAACTCACCTGAAATTGCAGGAAATCCTTAGCAAAACTTTGTCTATGGTTTGTGACTACAGTCTTTTGGATCTCTTAAATTTTGTTTACTTGCTATTCAAGCAGGTTCAAATAAACATTATCCAAAAAGATTTATTTGAAAATCAGTGGAAAATGTCAGTCAGGAGAACATGTTAGCCCCCTGGTCACAGGTGGGAAGCAAAAGAATCCACCCTCTGCGTGTGGGAGGCAAAAGCGTCACCTGTAAGCTGTTTGCATATGAAGTTTGTTTTTTTTTCCTGATATAGAATATTCAAATCCGGAATTTCAATACATAGTTTTAACCAATAGATGGTAATGTGCAAAGGAGGCTTTTTCTGACATGATATTTCAAAAACCCTTAATGCTCTAGAAACACTAATTTCATCAGTCCTAGGAAATAGGCTCATTTGTTTTCTTAAACCTAGATGAAAGGATCTATAAACCTTTCATTTCTGTACACTAAATACTATATTGGCCGGAATATAGGACAACCATTATTGTAAGACAACCCAAAATTTGTGAAACTTGCTTATCAGTCACATACTGATACTCTCTATTCCCTCATTTCTGTGGTGAAGATGTATTTTTGACATTACTCCCACAGGTTAAACTGGGCTAAAAACAGCAGCAGGATGAATCTGCTGTGCCAGTCCCTTCTGTCAGTCTGCTTTTCATGCCTACTTTCCATCTCTCTCCTCAGATCTCCACCCTGCGGCGCCAGGGCAGGACTTTGTTCTCCACTGTGCCAGAGACTGCCGAGAAAGAAGCTCACTCGCTGTTTGTCCAAGAGGTAAAACTAATACATACCTGGACATAAGCTCGCTTTGTCCGTCAGCCTCGGCCAAAGCCTCAGCCTCTGTGTTGCGAACGAAGGCCTTCACTTTCGTTCGCTTTTCGTTCGCTTTCCCAGGTGTTTTGCCTCTGTCCAGATAATGCAACTGAACTGAACAGATACTGGAGCTCATATTTTCAGCCACGAATACCGCCAGAGATTCATCATGATTTGTTCCAGATAAAGAAGAGATGACTAGATTTCAGAGAAATCTAGCGAAAAAGGAAAAATGTGTGTTGACCACTCACATGAATTAGAGACGAGGGAAAACTGATACCGTGCATGTAAAAATGTTGCCGTTAGCCTTTATTTGAACTTCCAGTCGTGTTCTCCACCCTGACGTTTCCTGCAGTGTATTGGCCACAGATGGAGTCCACAGTTCTTTGGTGGTTCACATCATGTTGTTTCAGAGGAGCTATGGTGCTTGGACTGGTTGGGGTGCGTCCTGATAGATCCTGATAGGGGATAGTCCCCCATGGCTGCAGCCAGGAATTACATCATAACCACATCTGGAGCAGCAGTGCGTCCTTATACAGATGGGATGCTCTGTTTCAGAATTTGTTTTTCCACCTTTAAGAATTTGTTTTTCCGCCTTTAAGTAATTCCTCGCCTCACTCAACATGTGCATTTTAAGAATTCTTAGAAGTGATTTACATATATTGAAATATCACACAGCAAATCATACTATCTGTCTTTGTGTATGGTTGTGTCACATGTTGCTTCTCTCTTCTCTATAGAGATGAAAGAAGCACTCTGACATGTTAACTTGCAACCCTAAATGTGATGAAATCAAATGGTATTTGTTTGAATTGCAGAATTATAGAGGAAAACCCCATTTGGACATGATTCATTTCTCAAGGGGATTTCTGTGATTCCAGTAATTATGGGAGTTTTTCAGCCCTACTCCACTAATAATTACAGCCCCAGTTTTTCCCTCTTTTTCAGAAAACTTGGCGTGGTCTTGTAATTTAAGTCCAGTATTGAGAAATGATTTACATTGCATTTTTTAAAGTGTATCAAAAAGTTTATCTAGAGCTTGTTCAGATCAGTCAACACATATAGTTCAATGAAGGAATAAGTAAATACATAAGTAACCAGGGCAAGACTCCAAGCAGCTGGGTTGTTATAATGTCATGGAGTTATTTGTATTTAGCATTTTGTAGATTACCTCCAGTGTTTTTCATTTGTTTTTTGTTAACATATTTTTATTGCCATTTTCAGAAAGAACTAATTTATCAGGGCACAATAAAAAAAAATGTAATGTGACATTTTCCTAATGAAGTCACTCATTTCATTGAGATGAATTAATTAAAAAAAACTTTTATACAATTTTTTTATATAATAATAATGATAAAGAATCATGAGATACCACAGAGGAGAAAAAAACAAGCTGCACAGCTTAAATTACCATCTAAAGTTGATCTAGATCCATGATAAGTAATTTAGATATTATCCAGTTGCTTCTACGGTGTTAGGAACATTGTACAAGTTTGGTAGCAGTTGGCAGATGCTCCAAAACTTATCAGTCGTATATTTTGGTAAATAATTAATGTTTCCTCTACGTCATTTTGACAGGCAAATACGTAGTTTGACACTGTCTTTATTAGATTTATTAGATTACTGTTAAATCTTACTATCACTGAAAACAGTACTAAGAGGACTTTCACGGCAAAAGAGCAAATTCTGCTCGGTACAGAGTGGAGTCGTTTCCAGCTGATGGCTGTGCGAGGCCATACCAGCACACAGTACTCTGATTCTAATAAAAAAGTTCAACTAAACTAAACTTTGATCCCGAATGTGCTGACCCACACAGTTTTGCATCCAGCTGGACCTTGATATTGAGGAGAGGCAGAAATTATGGTGGCATAACCAACCTAAATCTTGCAAACTATTTGTTGTTGCTCTTTGGAGTTAAACCAGCCTGTTGTTGAGGTCTTTCCTGTACCTTATATTGTCTGTTACAGAACAAGTTCCTGTGATTTACTAGTAACATTCCATCCAGAAAGATTAAAATAATTATTCAACCCCCACTGTATTATTAATCCTGCCTGGTTGGGCTGTAAATCGATAGTCAAGGTTTAACTGATCCCTTTAATGACTTTTTTTTTGTCTGCTGTGGTTTTCTCATATACTAGATATATGTCAGGATCATTGAAGCAGAAAAACAAATATATATATTAAGACTCATCTGTTAAATCCCCTTCTAGGCTTCAAGTCCTGCCCAAAATGCAATTTAAAAGCAGTCCTTCCAAGAATATTTCTACTTCTAAAAATATTTTTTTGCTGGGACTCAAATATTTCCGAACTTTTCCAAAGTATTTTAGAAACCTGAGCCTGTCCGTGTCTGGAACATGTGTATGACTCAACTTTGCTCTTTGCTCTCTTGAAATTACTCCTCACCCCTTCCTCATTTTCTGTGCCTGCAGTGTATCAAAACGTACAAGTCCGACTGGCATGTGGTCAATTACAAGTATGAGGAGTATTCCGGGGACTTCCGTCAGCTCCCAAAGTGAGTGCTTGCAGCCCTCAGGAGATGTCTGTGTGTGTTCTTCAGCTGTATTGACAGATGTTTTGAGGTGTAAACCATTTATCCTGACAGGTCCATCAACAAACTGTTGTCTCAGAGTTAAAAGATTTGGAAGAGGGCTACTCTCCTTTACTTTACACTTCTCTCTGTGTGCACTGGCAGTGAAAGAAGACACATTTAACAGTCTATGAAGATGCAGGTGTGCAGCCAAGGTCACTGCCATGTCATTAGAGCATATGACTTGGTATATTAAGTAATACTAAGAGTCAATAGCCGTGCTAGCAACTCTGTGAGATGGAACATAATCACAGAGGTGCTTTGAGCTGAATGCTCCACCACATCAGCACGTTAACGACTTCACAATGACAGTGCAAAGATTCTGTTTAACATGTATAATGTTCATTAGGTGTTTGGTAGTTAACCACAGTAAATTTGTCTGCCATCCCTGGACAGCAGCGTCCAGGGATGGCAGCGTCGGTGGATAATAACTCGGTGGCTAAAACCTCCCTTTAAAGACATGAATGGGATTATTACCTAACTCTGTTATCTTTTGAAAAAGGCATAAATTCGCTTCTGTTAAGAAGTAAGTACATGAGACATCCATGACTCGCTGCCTCCACTTTGTGTTAAAATCAATAAATTAATTAGATTTACACCTTCACATCCAAGTATTCTGCTTTTAAAAAACTTTAAAAACCTGCTCAAATACTAACTTTTTTAACATTAGAAAATGTAAAATTTCAAATTTTAAATCTAATTTTTAAATAGAAACGCAAAATGCCATCTTGCTGTTTAAAGCACAGTTGGATTTAGTGTATATTTACTCTCTATTTCCTCTAAAGTTTTGAGTTATGAATGCATGTGCCTTCCAGCTAATTGTCTGCTTTGTCCACTGCAGCTCAGGTCATAAACAGCCCATTGAATGTTTTAGCCAGAACCCTAGAAACACGGAAATCTCTGGCTTGGAGTCTCTGGGCTCATCCAAAATAACAATAGACGGCTTCCTATGTTTTTCTACCAAGGATAAGCAGGGCTATTCTGGGAATGCTGTTAAACTGATCATTAAAATCAAAAGGAAATTCCACAATGCATTATGTGTCCTAGGTCAAGCCACTTTCCGTAAGGACAGGAATGTGCTTTACAGATGTTGTACGTCACGTTTAACACATTGTAGAATAGGAACTAGACAAGCCCTGGCCTTGGCCTTGACACTGTTTTTTCTAGTAGTTCCCCAGAGCGTGCTGGGTTTTTAAAAAGTCAAAAGGGCATCTGTCTGGGGTTTGAGCTGCAGCTGCCTTGTTTTAGCTAAAACCAGTAAAGCTAGAAGCATTCCTGAGCAGCCTTTAAATAAATTTAAATAAATTTCTAAATTTAAAAAAACCTTTTGGATTTGCCCTTTTTTGTATTCTGGTTTATAGTTTTTAACCCCATTCCTATCTTTGAGCCATATACCAAGAATGTTACCAAGTCTGCACAGATCTATCAAACACAGATGCAGAAATTCTTTCACATGCTTTCACAACATGCAGCAATTATCATTTTGAGTGCACTTTTCTTTAGTCTAACCATGCCAGCTGGTTTCGACACCTAAGTTTGTTCATATCCCACCTGTCATGATATTTTTGCATTGGCTACCGAATCAAAAGCCACCCTCTCACTTTCAAGGCTGTTTAAGGGATAGAGCCTCGCATGAAGAGTAATCTACCACTTCAAACCAGAGGAGGGCTTTACTGACGTTTTCATAACTAGGTTTAAAACTCATCTTTTTTGTATGTGCTCTGGTATGGCTGGGTAAACATTCATCTGATTTCTACTTCCTCATTTTCTATGATAAGCCGTGTTTTTTAAAAGGGGTCATTTATTAGGCACGGGATTCCCATCCAGGGTTATTTGTACCCAAAATGGTTCTACAGTAGGAAGGCTAGTAGTCCAACTCATTTGAATGAATTTAGATTATGATTTGATTTAAAAAAAAAATAATACAAATTTAAAGTCAACTGTGAAAGCATGTGTGTGAATATTAGTCAGCAAGCAAGCAGAGAATTTGTTAATTTCTTAACCTCAATCCTGCTGTTATATAAAAATTCTTACCTGTATTTTTGGGGTGGTGCCTCTATGTGTGTATATGGGTACATGTGAGTTCTCATTCTTGATTTTTCTATATTTTGGTGATGTGACCTATAAAAAACAAAGTTCTTTTTTACCTTCGCACTCAGTAAGGTGTTAAGACCTGAGAAGTTGGCAGCTCACATATTTGAAGTTGATGAAGACGTGGAAAAAGACGAGGTAAGTCCACTAAACTCCCTCACGTCTGCTCATGTAAAGAACACAGCTGACTTGTCAGCAAACCCTTGAAGTGTTAACAACAATGATCCTACAAGGACAACGAGTTCAACCTCTCTCTAGGCTCTCAGAGCACCAACAACTTTCTTTCAATTTATTGCCCAACTTTGTATTCATTTAAGTAATTTAATTAATTTTACAGGCCAACCTTTGGCTGTTTCTTCAGTGATCTATGCCCTCGCCATTTCCCAGGATAGCTAATATCGTCATGACATTTGTAGGGGCACATCCCTTCTCAGTATTAACCTTGCTTTGGGCACTGATTTAACAAAGGGCCATCGACCTTTAACGGACACATCCGGAAGGCTGAAATCCCTTGAGATCAGGGAAGTTCAGTGCTGAACTCAATGTTGATCATAATGAAGAGGGTTCTTCTAAGGACTGAACAGATTGTCAATGCAGGCCTCTTCTCCCCTTTGCCTTGAGGGCAGTCAGCAGATTTTTAAGCTCAAAGCAAAGTGTGCAATTGAATGTGTTTGTGGGAGTGTGTGTATGTTTTATCCATAAATGTGTGTTTCATCTTTTGTTCATTACAAGATTGAATGCAAGCATGAATGTGTGTCCTCTGCTTTACCTCTTGCAGGACACAGCCTCCCTGGGATCTCAGAAGGGAGGAGTGTCTAAACATGGGTGGCTGTACAAAGGCAACATGAACAGTGCAATCAGTGTTACTATGCGTGTGAGTATATTCTCCCCTGCTCTGATCACTAAAACCACAATAGCCTTTCACAATCCCTTCGATCATTTAAAGTCGACCAGTAATTTTGATGTAAAGTCTTTTGATGTAAAGTCTCTGCACCATTTTTAGCCAGTGTAATAACAATATTACTTCTCTTTAAAAAAAGACTTAGATTATTTGGTGTAATAAGGATTGTGGATTGTTCGGACTTTGAAAAACAAATGGTCAACATTTAAAGTAAGAAAATCAATTGTGGCTATAAAACAAGCCAGTTTCCTTTTGAACAGCAATTTAACTCAGAATCTTAAATTCATTAAGTTCTGTTAACTTTTGTTCTTTAAATGTGGAACCATGTCAGAACTTGACATGACTTGACTGAATGTGCAATCAATCATTTACTTAACCCATCAAATCAGAAACATTGCAAGCATATTAGCATACTTTTTACTAATTTGGGGAATATTACTGTGTAGATACATATTTATATGTGTATTTTCTTCTTTCTAATCAACAATTAAAACAAAAACCATGATGAATATGAGTGTCCACTTCATCCACTCCTCCTCCTCCCTCTTTCAAATGTTTTCTAGTCACGGATTTTAAACCATTTATCCACTGATGCCTTTTTCACTGTGGCTGCTCACAGTAAAACAAAGTGGGGAAAAGCGCTCAGATCTACCACTAGTAAAAGTAGCAAGTTGCATCACTATAGCTGAGTAAAAGTAAACAGTGGCATAAAATGGAAATACTCAATAAAGTAATTGATAAATGTACCTAAGTACAGCACTTGAGTGAATGTACTTAGTTACTTTCCACCACTGATAAAAGCTGCAGTGATTAGACAGTGTGGAAACTGCTCTTAAAGATATAACTCAGCAGTTGTTGGCTCAACTTAATTTACTATCTTTGTATCCTTCAAAGCTTTAAGTTAGCTAATCAAAGCCTTATCAAATGATTTGTCCCATAATTTCAAGTATGATAAAAGATTTGATTAAACAAGTTACAAGCTAGCGGGGCAGAAACTTTATACAAATTTACAGGGTAAGCTGACTGTGTTATTTTGAGGGCAAACCTCAACTTACCAGTAGCAGCTTATTACATTTGTCTTTCCCCCTTTGCACATGAGGAAATCAAATTGGCCTTTTGCCCACAGGAGCCCACAACTTGACGTAGTTTTTCATTTCACCTTTGAGCTTTCCCATGCCCTGTGTCAACTCCATGGTATTTTTAGAGAAAAGGAGCCATTTGGGATGATAACATTCTCTATTTCCATCCTCTAGTCCTTCAAAAGAAGATACTTCCATCTGGCTCAGCTTGGAGATGGGTCTTACAACCTCAACTTCTACAAAGATGAAAACACCTCCAAAGAACCAAAAGGAACCATCTTCCTGGACTCATGCATGGGGGTTGTTCAGGTAAAAAGACCTTATGTACAAGGGCCTTTGAAACCATAGAACACAGTGAACTAAGAAAAGTTAAAGTGTGCATTCTTTAAAGTGTTGTCTTGTAGAAAATGAGCTTCTACAGGTACCTCAGGAGCTTTAATTTAATCAAAGCTGAGTTTAAGAAAGGATCAGAATGGATCAAATAAAATGTCAATGTTTGTATTTGTGTTCTTCCAGAACAGCAAAGTGCGTCGGTTTGCCTTTGAGCTCAAGATGCAGGATAAGAGCACATTCCTGCTGGCTGCAGACAGTGAGGCAGAGATGGAGGAGTGGATCAGCACTCTCAACAAGATCCTCCACAGCAGCTTTGAACAGGCCATGCAGGAGAAGAGGAATGGAGACCTGCATGATGGTGTGTTTTTGTGTATATATTTTCCGTTTCTTTGCCTGTATTAACAGCTCAATTATTTTTCCATGTATTTATTTTCCTGCCTTATGGCATTTGTGTTTGTTTTCATCTGTTTGCCTCCATGTCATTTGATGGTTGCTGCACCCGCAGCCTATTCAATTTGTCTGTTCCTCATGGAATTATTTGTCTCTTCAGTAGGATGTTTCTTCATGGAAATCACTCGTGCTTACAATTGTATTATCTATTGTTCTTTCTCATGTAATTCTCCTTCACTTTTGATTGAGAGGGAAAGACCAACACATCATTATGTTTTTATATAAGTGCAGGGCTCACGTTGATTTCTCCAACAGATGAGGAGCATGGAAAAACAGACCTCTCTTCTGGAAGTTTTCAAGACAGCTTTCAGGTAGCCTGTTTTTCCCATCTACGGTAACACGTGAAAACAATGCTCAGCACCTATTTTTTTTGCCAGAAAACAAATCGTAAATCACCCTATATGGATTAGTTTGTCCACATGCTGAGAAGGTGCTTTGGATGTCCAGATCCCATGGAAGCAGTGTGAACCGTTACTGGAGCTTTGCTTTGAGCAGAATAGCAAAACAGCTGTTTTTTCAGCAAACCCCTTCCAAGCATTTTCCTGTTGGTGCTAACCAAGCAAACATCTGGTATACTGTGTATGGTCCCAAATGTAGAGGCCAGATGAGGCCAACAGCAGTGCTGACCAGTAGTCCAGCGGTGGAATGTGGCAGTATATAACCAAACGCTCAAAGTCTGTGATTTGCTGTATTTACAAAGTCAACATGTGGACTTAAAGTTGTCTAATCAATATTTAAATCAACAACAAGATTGGATCAAGTTACTTTGTGTAATATGAAAGGGGACATCTTAAGTGACAAAGCAAAAGAGAATTATTACCAGGGTCTGCAGTTCCTCTCAGCTCTACAGTCTTTTTTCATATCTATAAGCTTATTGTTGCAGTTCCGTCTCAGCGCTCTCATCAACATCATATTTGACTGCAGGAGACAGATGTTTTCAGAGACAAAGCTCTGAATGACTCATTGTAGGCTACCTGCCCAGCACAAAAAACCATGCTGATAAAATTAGCACCTAGCTTGCGAGCATAATGAAGCGTTTAGCCACTAAAGAGACAGACATTTTTCTCAGGAGTTGGTTGAGACCAAAAATGGAGCTAAAGGACCGTAAAATCAATTCCATCCCACTTCTTTTTTGGATCATTGTATACAGTGATTTTGAGCCACATTTTTTTTTTGCCTTGCTTTTAACAGACAGCCAGAGATATCGAGTCCAAAATGAGAAGTGAAGCTCGCCTGAAACTGTTCACTCTGGACCCTTACACACAGGTGACAAAGACAATAACTGACTTCAAAGTACTGTGCAGTCAGTTTTGCTCCTATCATATATCAATTTCAAGACCTAGGTATTTTTCCATTGAAACCCTCTGACAAAATCTCCTCTTTCCACAGAAACTGGACTTTTCTGGCATTGAGCCAGATGTGCAGCAGTTTGAAGAGAAGTTCGGGAAGAGAGTCCTGGTCAGCTGCAATGACCTGTCTTTTAACCTGCAGGGCTGCGTTGCAGAGAATGAAGAGGGACCAACAACTAATGTATGTTTCTGTGAAAACCCAACAGTCAAAAAGAGTTGTGTTTATTTGTCTATTTTTAACAATGGTGACAGATAAAGGCACACGTCAGTTGGATGCACATATATTTACCAGTATAGGAACATGTTTTTACCGTAATTCTGGGACATGTACTTTGGCAAACCAGGGCGAGGTCTAAATCAGTTAAGAAGATCACAGACAGTTCAGATGGCCCACTTGGCTGGCCCCCATCAAAAGTGGTGTTGTTGGCTAAGGGAATTGTTGCTACCATGGCAACCAGCCTGGGCCTCCCACTATGCATTAGCACCAGTCTGAGGCTGGTTTCCTGCCGTCACTCTCCAACGTCTCAGTTTCTGTAGAAGGAGTCCTCCTCCTCCTCACTCAGCACTCAGCTGGGAAACCGCATCTATTAGCTCTGGTACACTCACACATCCTGACTGCAAATGGGTTTGTGTAATGCACATGTGTGGTGGAAAGAGTGAAAGAGACGATGAATGGCCCATTTGGTACAATTTGACTTGGTGGAAAATAGACATGCATTCGGAAGGATCAGTATAGTTTGAACAGCTACTTTCATGCATAATATTTTCTTCCCCCAACTCTTTCCGTTCGGCTCTCATCTTCCATCACAAAAATATTTTCTTCTTCCCCTCTTTCACCAAAGGTGGAGCCTTTCTATGTGGCCCTGTCCCTCTTTGACGTCCAGAACAGTAGAAAGATCTCAGCTGACTTCCACGTGGATCTCAACCATCCTTTGGTCCGACAAATGACATCGGGCTCTGGCAGCGGGCAGGATTTGCAAATCAATGGCAGCAAAGGTGATGATCTGGTGGGTGGCAGCAGGTTGGCCAGTGGGCTCCCAGAGGGGGCTCTCCAATACCCCAGACAGGGGGTGTTCTCAGTGACATGCCCACATCCAGAGATCTTCCTAGTGGCCAGGATTGAGAAAGTCCTGCAGGGGGGGATTACTCACTGCACTGAACCCTATATGAAGAGCTCAGACTCTGCAAAGGTATGCATATTTGCAGAGATGATGAGGATGTGGCTATAAATAACTGGCAGGGTTAATCAGTAAAATGAATCAACCGTTTCCTTGTCTAGATGGCTCAGAAGGTGCTGAAGAATGCTAAGACAGCGTGCAGCAGACTGGGACAGTACAGGATGCCATTTGCTTGGGCTGCAAGGTGTGAAAAACCATTTTGTATTTCTGCAGTCTTCATTCTTTGTGTCAACTAATTACAGCTTTGAAGGAATAGTTTGCCTTTTTTGGAGCATACTTTTTGAGTTAAATCAGCTGCTTAACCAAGCACAAAGACCGGAAACATGGCAAATCAGCTTGCCTGGTTGTGTTCCAGCATAACCAAACCTGCCTCCCAGTATGTCGAAATCTCACTAATTAACCCATTGCATGTAATATGTTCAATCTGTGCACAAAAACAATTTTCCATTTTTTTCCTGGTTGTAACCTTCTCAGAATCAAGGAAATATTCTGGCACATAACCCCTGTAAAAAAAAAAGCCAAACTAGTCCAGCTCCAGTAGAACAGTGAATAAACCAATCAAATATTAATCCAATCCAATTAAAAAGCAATATCACAATATACAGCTGTTTGTGTGATATATTGTTAACACCATGCATTCGTGTATTTGCTAATTCAGGATTTTAAAAATCCACCTGTGCTTGCGACCAGTTTAAGTTATGAAAGTTAGCAGCCTCTGGCTACTAAAAACTAAGAGATCGTGCTTACTTGTTTCATGATACCACACAGTCATAATGATTTGATGTACTGCATATAAACTGAATGGAAACCGTCAGAGGAAAGTCAGCCTGGTTGGAGGCACAAATCCTTAAACCATTTGTGTAGAAACGAAACATTCTCTTTCTCCAGTAAATTCAGTGGTGTTTTTTTCTGTCTCTGCAGGCCTGTGTTCAAAGATGCATCAGGAACTCTGGACAAAAGTGCTCGCTTCTCAGCGCTTTACAGACAGGACAGCAGCAAGCTGTCAGATGAGGACATGTTCAAGCTCCTTACTGACTTCAGAAAGTCAGTTTTTCCCCTCTCTCGTCTCCCTCTCTTTAAAGATATAACCTGATTTTATACAATTTTTCATTCGCTTTTTCTATCTCTTTTATCTAAACAGACCGGAGAAAATGGCCAAGCTCCCTGTGCTCCTGGGGAACTTAGACGTTACCATTGACAGTGTGGCCCCGGATGGAACCAGTAAACATTTCTAAATATTTACAAAATGACTTTCTACTATCTGTGTGTAAAAATACGACTTAAAGCTTGGACCCTGTCCTGCCCGCAGATTGTGTCACTTCCTCCTACATCCCAGTGAGGAACTTTGAAGGCAACGGACCAGGTAGCGCTCTTCTCGAGGTGGAGGAGTTTGTACCCTGCATCGCTAAGTGCTCCCAACCGTTCACCATCTATAAAAACCACCTCTACGTCTACCCGAAACTCCTCAAGTATGATGGGCAGAAATCGTTTGCTAAGGTACATAGAGTAAGGATGCGTAGCAAAACATACAGAGATCATATCTTTAATTTTTGGATTTTTTCTGTTGGTGGATAGATGATTTGCAAAATAAATATTGTATCCTTTATATGCAACTTAAAATTTCATTTGAAAACATGCAGCAAGTTCCAATGGTCCGAGCCCACTTTCTCAGGGTTTTAGACCCTAACGTATGACATATTTTTGGGGAAAATAATGCTTTTGTTTGGCAGGTATTCTCTTACCCTAAAAATGTTGTGTCCCTGTTTAGCCAATGGCACGACTGGCACCCGCCTCAAGCTCTTTCAGCCAAGTATCAGAGCTGGATAGAATTATCCTTCCTCAGAGCAGCCTCTGATTAATACATTAATAGTGGGATGTTTTTTTCACTAGCTCAGCTCCATATAGAAATCCAACCGCTTCTCCACCCCATTTGTCTCAATGCTCTTTTTTATATCAATTGAGAGCTGGCAACCCTTTGCCTGAAATATTTTCCACCTTTTATTGAAACTAATGGATCTGAAATGGACCCAGAGAGCTATAGAAAGTGTCTGGAAGTGTCTGGTTGTAGGCCAATGGGGACGTCATGGAACCGGTTCTTTCTTTTCCATTATAATCTGCCCTTTTTTCACTTATGTCTCCCCTGTTCAGGCGAGGAATATTGCTGTTTGCATTGAATTCAAGGATTCTGATGAGGATGAAGCCCAGCCACTGAAGGTGCGTATCAACTTACCATGTAAAAAATCCTGACGGCAGTTTCATTTCGGTTGTTTGCATATGTAAACAGAAGTTAAAATAACCAAATTCAAACAAACAAAAGTATTGACTCAAGTCAAATGACTTGAACTTGAGTCAGACATGAGTCATGACTCTGATATCTTCTAACTTCAGACCTGACTTTTGACTTGTGGATTTTTTACCTGGGACTTGATTTTAACTTGCTGGTTTTGACTTGGGATTTGACTTGAGCAGTCTCTACATGGGACTTTGATTTTATTTGTTAGTTGTGACTTGGGCCTTGTTGGTCTTGACTTCAGACGTCATGTGGGAATTGGGACTTGATATGGGAATCACTTGTCTAGAATTTAGACTAGACCAGTGAGTGAGGATGATACTGGAAAGTGAAAGGCAGCTGTCAGAGTGGGACAATTTTCGAACTACTGCTGAAATGTATTGGCTGTGGTGACAGGAGCTGCAAATAAATATACTAAAAATCTAAAACAATCTCTTAGTAAATCAGCAAGCCATGATCTTGATATGGTGAGTAGAATACTAATTTTGCACTAAGTTTGTTGACTATGTTTTTTAATTAAATCAATTTCAGTGTCATGTTCAACTCATATTTCACTAAGATTAACTCACTATAATCCTTCCCTTTTTAAATCCCCGGTGAAGAAAAACGAAAAAATTGGTGAATGCCACAACTTCTCTTAAATCGCTCACATGTGCCACTGCAGAGTGAATCTGTTTCTATTAGTTGTTCTTGCATAAGGCCCAGTGACTTTGTCCCACCTCTGCAAACCAACAACTTATTGGATTTATTCATTAAACCACGTCATGCTTGATTATCTGCATTCTTAATCTCCTGCAGTGCATCTATGGCCGTCCAGGAAGTCCTCTATTCACTAAGCAAGCATATGCAGCCATCCTGCACCACCAGCAGAACCCGGAGTTCTACAATGAGGTGATATCAATGTTCATGCTGTTTTTAATCAGAGTGTTATTAGATAGTGGATATTGAAATTTCCTTTTCGCAGCTGATTATGGCTTAAACACATCAGTGGAGAGACACATATGTTTTATGACATATGCTTAGAGTCCAAATGTTATTTTTTCGAAGGAAGATTGTTCTGAAGTATTAAGGCACCTCTCACCCCTTCCCTTATTCTTTGAGCTCTTCTTTGAATCCTCACATGAAATGCATTTTTCACTTTCATTTTCCTGAACAAAGCTTCCGCTATGTCAGGGAACCAATCTGTGTTCTTCTTGCCTTCAGATAAAGATTGAGCTGCCCACCCAGCTGCATGAGAAGCATCACCTTCTATTCACCTTCTATCATGTTAGCTGCGATAGCAACAGCAAGAAAAAAGACCTTGTGGAGACTCCAGGTAGGAGCTTCAAAAAATACAAAATAAGCAGTGAGTGTAAACAGTCGCGGTGCATAATGTGGACAAAAACAGTTTGATACAGGCATAATTTACGCAGCATGATGGTTGTTTTATGAGCATCTCCAGTTGGTGGAGATATTTAAAATTCTGATCATCATGCTCATACTGCAGCCACCCCAGTATTTGTGCTGCTTTACAAACAAGCGACTGTACCCGCTCTTGATCCACAGTGGGTTCAGCCTGGCTGCCTCTGCTGAGGGATGGCAGAGTCATCATGAGTGAGCAGCAGCTGCCTGTGGCCGCCAATCTACCCGCCGGGTACCTGGGCTGCCAGGATGGCGTCAGCAAGGTGAAAGTTATTAACTTTGGATTTTTTTTTAAAGATATGCATTGATATGCCCTAAAGACGACATAATCTACTGAGCTTTCAGGACCTTCTCGAAACAAAGTTACGGAGAAAATTTGATTGCAGCTCTTCTTGTTTTTTTTATGCAAGTCATTGTTTGCTGCAGTGTTCCTTTAAAAGGAAAGCCAGGGATATAAGTGCTTTAGACCACTCAAATAGTCTTCCAAAATAAGATGCAGTCAGTGGCTAATGGATAAACATCTTATTAACTATGATCGGATTGGGATCTTATGGAGATCCAAAAGGCTTACACATCAAATGCTTGCAAATCTGATCAGTATTAAAATGTAATCCATTAAAGCTAACAATCAATAGCATGTTACTACTAAGGCCCCTTATTCTTGTTGATGCGGGGCTAATAAGATTGTTGTAAATGTAATCAAAACTCTTCTATAATGTATACCAAAGCATTTTGTTCACATAGCTTTCAAATTCAACCACATGTGTAAGAGGCAGTTTTGTTAAAATGAGCACAGAGGTTTTGTAGTACATCGACCGCAAAAAAAAACAAAACACAAAACCGGTTTGTACGGTGTGGTTTCAACGCTTAAATAATTCATGATTTCTCTTAAGGCAGTTCATATATTAAATATTTACTAGAATTGTTCTGCAATCTTTGTAACATCCCCTTCGTCAATTGAAATTAAACCGGATTTCAGTATGCATGCATGTCTATCTGTAAGGGCCTTATTTTTGACTAATGTTTGATTTCTAAAAAAGATTTCATTTATTTGAAATATCCAAAAATCGAACACCTTGCTGGATCCTGAGTCAACTTCCGCAAAATATGCATTAAGGTACAATACGCTGGAGCTGCACTTGTGTTGCAGAGCCAGTAGGACAAAAGCATAAATATTTGCCATTTTTTAAAATAAGAACTCGCCTAATTTCAATGTCTTACATCAAACTCCCTCTATATAGCAAAAAATTTAAATAGTGAACCTTTTGGATGTTGAAAATAATATATGTATTAGATGTAGGATCATGTTGTATGTGCATTGGAAGTTATATACATGCTGGTTTTCTTATTGATCGATACAGTGCTCCTTTTATTCACTATACTGTACATTAATTAATGCCCACTTGGTATTGCAGCACTCAGGCTCAGAGATGAAATGGGTAGATGGAGGAAAGACCCTGTTCAAAGTCTCAACTCATCTTGTTTCCACAGTTTACACTCAGGTATATACACACATATTTATTTCATTATGTGCATACATCTCAGTCATCGCTGGATGTTCTGTGTTTTAGAAATGGGCTAAATGCCATCAATGTGCAAATAAAACTGAAAACATAAATTAAAATAACATGTTTCTTTAGGACCAGCACTTGCACAACTTCTTCCACCATTGTCAAAGCATGGAGATGTCAGAACAAGCATCAGAGGGGGAGCTAGTCAAATACCTGAAGGTAGAGAGCTCCATTTATTTCCAATGCCCCAGGGAAAATGAAATACACCCTTTTGTTCACGCGCCATCAAACGCAATCTTTTCATCTGACATTCTAGGAAAAATGACAAGCAATAGTCTACTTTCATTCAACCTTGTTTTTTCTCACTTCCTCCCTTCCTCCCTAGAGTCTCCATGCAATGGAGGGTCATGTGATGGTCAACTTTCTGCCCACCATCCTCAACCAGCTGTTCTGTGTCCTAACCAGAGCCACACATGAGGACGTGGCTGTCAACGTGACCAGGCAAGCCACATGCACACATGAACGCACACTTGTATGAAATGCATGGACGCAAGCAGTAGAAAACTTTGTGATACAGCAGTTTCTTTGGTCTCTTTTAATGAACTTCATTTGTACCATCTTCTTTTATCTGGTTCCAAAGCAGCATATTCTTTGTTTTTCTTCAATAGCATGAATGATTTTTCTCATTAGACAGACACCTATGGCTGATAGACTCCCTGTATGTGTTTTATATCTCAGTTGTGTGTGTAACTATGCTTTGAAGCTCTGAGTTTAATTGAGGTGTCAGTGCCCTAAAGTTAATAAAGGCTTATCTATATGTCCATATATTTTGTTTGTTCCCTCTAGGAAGCCTCACATCCTCCTTTCTTGTTCTTTATATTCTAATATTATCATCTGTTTCCCTTCCTTCCTCTTCAGGGTGATGGTTCATGTTGTGGCACAATGCCATGAAGAGGGACTTGAGCATTACCTGAGGTCTTATGTCAAGGTGCAGTCCTTTGTTATTATATTTAGACTGACAATATCCAGACATGTGTTTGCATGTCCCTGCTTTTCTGTAATTCATCTGATATAATAAGAATTTTATTCCTCCCTCTTTACTTTCAGTTTGTGTTAAAGCCAGAGCCTTATTCCTCCACCAATGTAAAAACAGTTCACGAGGAGCTGGCTAAAGCCATGACAGCCATACTCAAGCCATCTACTGACTTCCTGACTAGCAACAAACTGCTAAAGGTAACCTACATTCATAGCAATTCCGCCTTAAAAAAGGCAGAGAGCAGTAATTAAAGAAAGTGTGAAACTGAGAAAAGGGTCACAATGTCTTCATTTCATGCTTTTAACTTTAGGGAGATTGTCTTTCCCTCCTAAAAAAAATCATTATAGACCATTTATACAGCATGTTTCAAGATTGCAAAGTGCTGTTCATAGATGAACTAGGATTAAAACATTTCAAAACAGTAATATCAATAACAATAAAAGAGATAAGACATGTTAGGAAAAAATTGTGTTTACACCAATAAAAATTTCCTCCCACCTAACAACCATGTAGATACAGCACTCCGCTTTTGGAGAGTTTTCAGAATAAAGGCAATTTAAAAGTGTAGTCTATACTAAAATTAAATAAATACATAAATAAATAAACCAACAAAAACAACAACAATTACAATTATTATCATTATTATTATTATTATTATTGTTATTAGTAGTAGTAGTAGTAGTAGTAGTAGTAGTAGTGTATTATGCAAATTTCAGATCTCTATGCAGAGAGCATACATTATTATTCAGCTTATAGGAAATAAAATCAAATTTTACTGTTTCTGTCCATCCACTTTTAGTATTTATATTCTAACTGCAACTCTTTTGAGGAAGCTAATAAACCTGTCATTGACTTAGCTACTTTCTTTCTTGTCTTACCAAGATGTCAGTTCATCGCCTTTTATTTTTTCCATTACAGATAACATGTTGGGGAAAAAAAAATCAGTTTCTAATAAATACATTTTTGAATAAACCCTTGCTTCGGCTGTCAAGTTGACAGCTTGGAAATTTTCCCAGCTCTTTTCCCCCATAATGATGCACTTCTTTGCTTAATATTTTATAAGATAAAACAGACATGATTAAGATTTTTCAGATTTTAAACTCAGTTTTGACAAAAACATTCAGCCACTGCTTTTTGCCTTTGTATTCCATGATACATTTTCCTACAAAATGTCTGATGAGCAATAAAGCTTAACTGACATTTTTGGCATTTTGTAACCTAACCCTTAAACATTTAGTGTCTTTATTGTTTTCCTCATGCTTACTTTCTGTTTGTGTTGCAGCACTCATGGTACTTCTTTGAAGCTCTGGTGAAATCAATAGCTCATTATCTCATGGAGAGTGGAAAGGTCAAGGTAGGCCTTGTTTCGCTCTTCTCCTCTCTTCTTTAAAGCCTTTCCTCCAGGCCTTAAACATCTCCTCCTTCTCTATTTGTCTCCTTGGTCTAGCTCTCCAGGAACCAGCGCTTTTCTGCGTCCTTCTACCACGCAGTGGAGACTCTGGTCAACATGCTGATGCCACACATCACCCAGAAATACAAAGACAACCTGGACGCAGCTTGTAATGCCAACCACAGTCTGGCCGTTTTCATCAAGGTTGGTACTCCTGCCAGCACCTGCACTGCAGAATTCTGATTGAATGTATATATAGATGAGTTTGAATTTGATGAGTTTGTATATTTTCCCTTTTCATTCAGCGCTGTTTCACCTTCATGGACAGAGGCTTCGTATTCAAGCAGATCAACAACTACATGAACTGCTTTGTGCCTGGAGACCCCAAGGTTAAAGGCCGTGCTGCTGCTTATTCTTTGATGGTTTTATCCAAATTGTTAAACATGATGTTGAAGCTAACTCAAAGCCTCCCTAAAAGGTGTTTTCTCTTGTATCCCTCCCAGACTTTGTATGAGTTCAAGTTTGAGTTCCTGCGGGTTATTTGCAACCATGAGCATTATGTTCCTCTCAATCTGCCCATGCCCTTTGGAAAAGGCAGAATACAGAGGTTCCAAGGTAAGAAAAACAAAAAGCATAAAAAAAAGGAGATTGTGGAGTGCCTTTGACATAATGCCTGTTCTCTCCATCCTGTTCTGCTGGACGGCTTCATATCTTTAATTTGAGAGTTATTTCTGCTGATGGATGCCTGCTGCAGATCTCCAGCTCGACTATTCTCTGACTGACGACTTCTGTCGGAACCACTTCCTGGTTGGGCTGCTGTTCAGGGAGGTGGGCGGGGCTCTTCAGGAGTTCCGAGAGATCCGTCAGATCGCCATCCAGGTGCTGAAGGGACTGATGATCAAACACACGTTCGACGACCGATATGCTGCCAAAGTGAGTTATACGTCTCTCGACCACGTTAGCTGCACTTTGAAAGACCCTGTTTTTTTGTTTGTTTGTTTGTTTGTTTTTTATTAAAGGATGAGTGAGATGTCATACACATTTTTTTTTCTCAGAGCCCAATAGATTTCTTACCAATTGGACTTCCGTCAGAATCTGTAAAATATTCTCAATTCGTGATCCTCTTCTGTATGTCGCTCCAGAGCCAACAGGCCAGACTTGTGACCCTTTACCTGCCCCTGTTCGGCCTGCTCCAGGAGAACGTCCACAGGTTGGACACCAAGGACTCAGCACCTCTCAGCCACCACAATGTAAGCCTGACACCTAGTGGTGGCAGACCAAAAGGCAGCTTTTACAAATTGCCAGCAACTGCCAGACAATATCCTGTCAATTCATTTATTGTGAGCTGGGTCAATGATGGTCCGACATGCCACTCGCTTGAACGTTTTCAAAGCAATTCTAATGTTTCATCCTTAACCGAACGCATGCTTTTACTGTAATTTCACCATAAAAGCTCACTAAGGCTTTATTGCTTTCTGTCACAGAATGCGAGGGAGGACTCTCTGGTGCCGAACTCCACGGTGACTCATCAGAAAGCCGGGAGTTGCATAGAAAATGCTCTCCACAAAGATGTGTTTGGCGTCATCTCTGGGACAGGTGACTCCTTCCTCCACATTATCAGTGATAAGCAAATAGTGAGAACTAAGACTCCTAAAAGTCTTTTAGTAATGAGCGAAATGTCGTCAGAAAGATTTACTGTCTTTGAGAGTGTATCTAAATTTACAGAAGACTTTATATCCAGTGTTTGATTGCTCAAGCACTGCGCGCCTGTTTTTTACCAGAATTTATTTTTTTGTGGCAGCAAAAGCACAAGCTCTTCCCCATTTTAACTTGCACACTGCAGGTTCATCCCATTTTCCGACTGCAACAAACCGGTATTTTTTTGTGTTCTATCCGTGCAGCGTCCCCTCACAGCTCCACTCCCAATGTCAGCTCAGTTCACCACGCGGACTCCAGAGGCTCCCTGGTCTCCACCGACTCCGGGAACAGCCTCCTAGACAAGAGCAGCGACAAGACCAACTCCCTGGAGAAGGTACATGGATGCGCGAAAGATCGGCATTTGCAACAATTGTGGCATTTAAATTTATTCATCTTAATATATTAACAATGTGCACTGTGTCAAAACATGTATTTATTTGTACCCTTTCCTGTAGCATGATAATTTAATGAATAACATTAGAAAGGAGGGAGATTATTACCCCTGCAGACAGGTACAGGTAGCTTCTGTGCCTTTGTGCTTTTCCTCTTTCCAAATAGCACTCTGACAGGACAATCCCAGTAAGGTTAGGTTTGTCTGCCCATATGCACTATGAAACATGTTTTTTCTTGCCATAATAGTTACCACTGTCCATTATTGCCAAAGATTCTTACTAATGTAACTCAAACACGTCAACAGTCCTTGTTCTGTGTAAGAATTTATTCCAAAGTTTGAGGCCAAGATTTTCCAAATTTACAGTCTTTTAAGTACAATGTTTTTCTTTTTTTGTTGAGCTATGATGGAGAGACAGTAGCACAAAGAGGAAATTTCTGTATAAAGAAGCCTTTAATCATCTTGAATCATATTCTTTCCTCTCTCCACCCTCTAAAGCCCAAGGACAGATCCCACTCTGCTCCTTACCTGTAAACATTTCTGAAATCCTCATCAGTTCTCTTAGTTAAGGATCTGTATGGATATAGAAACCATGTATCCCTTTTGCCAAACAATTGCCCCACATAGAATAAAAAATCCTATACAGATTATATGGTTATTACTTATGGGACAGTGGCATTATATTGTGATATTCCAACATTTCATGTTGTAAAAGGTGTTGTAAAATCTGTTTCCTTTATCTGTCCTACTACTGCCATACTTGAAAAGTTCAGCTGCTGTCGTTGCCTGAGGTTGTCAGTGTATGAATGTGAATGAAATTTGCTCCTCAGGTGAAAAGATTAATCAGCATACCCATTATTTTTATCTTAACTGAGATTATCTGCACCCTTGGACGTCCTGTGCTCTCCTCCCACCCCTTTTCCTCCAGAGCTCCCACACCCCTTCTCCTTACTCTGTAACTTCCCAACTCCAACAAAAAGAGAGATTTACAAGGAGGCACTCGGTCAACGTGCCCCCTCTCCCCTTGGACCCTGAGGACCGAGTCCCACCTCTGAAGTGTGCTACTAAGCGGGTCACCATGGACTTCTCCCTCCTCACGGCACCCCTGCCCAACCTGCCGCACGACCGCGACAGTGATAATGATAAGCAGGCTGCACGCCTGAGTGCCGGTGGAACTCATGAGGAAAACATTACTATACAAGTATTTTGTTTGACATTTTCGACCTCTCCACCAGCAGCTTTTGGCTATAGTTGTACAGAGTCCAGCAAACTGAGATTTCTATCAGTAAACAAAATTTGACGCTTTTGGTGCTTGTTGTCTCTATGGATTCCACTTTAGAGACCAAAACATAGACGTTTGTATATATCTGTACAATATGTCCAAAATCCTCCCAACATTCCTTTCCGCTGAGTGTCCACCATGAGGGGGTGTGTGTGCTTTTATCAGTGCGGAGGTTGAACTGACCTTTTTCACTTAATTTCTCAGATGCGATAATGTGGCCGGAAATATGTTTCTTCAAACCTCCAACTGATGCTGTTATCTCAAAGCACAGAACTGTTTCTAAAAATTCTACTGTTTTTTTTAACTCTGAGGTAATTTTCCCCTCAAAGGAAAATACTTGACATTTCTCGTTTCTGAAACTTGGCCTGATTGAGTGATGTTCTCTATCTCTTTGTTTTGACTTTTCTGCAGTGCTGCCGTCTGGTTAACTAAAACTTTTTCGCGTTCACTTGCCCCCTGTCTATCTCTACTTTCTTCCTCTGCACCAGAACCAATGTGCGTCGGCTCTGGGCAGCACTGTGCTGCGCTGTGACAAACTAGAC
Organism: Istiophorus platypterus; assembly: GCA_016859345.1. Taxonomy (NCBI): domain Eukaryota; kingdom Metazoa; phylum Chordata; class Actinopteri; order Istiophoriformes; family Istiophoridae; genus Istiophorus; species Istiophorus platypterus. The sequence continues at coordinate 2,342,522 of CM029131.1, forward strand.
CGGGAAGAGATCAAAAACCTGCTCATGTGCTTTCTGCATATCCTCAAGAGCATGTCAGAGGGTAGGAGAGTCTGCAGTACTTTGTTTTGACACAAGTTGATATCAAGAACAGGCCTAGAGTAAAATTTCTTACTATTTTCTTCCCATTTTGTTACTCTCAGAGGCCCTTTTTGCCTATTGGAACAAAGCAGCCTCTTCAGAACTAATGGACTTCTTTACATTAATAGAGTAAGTATAGAACTAGACAACCGCTTTATGATTACATGCATGTGTGGTTGAGAGTAAGACTTGAAGGAAACCAAAATCGGAAACAATTATTAGCATTTGTTTAATGCAATAAGACCATTAGATGTTCAAAGTGTTCTTTGTCAAATAAAACAAGTGCCAAAAGAAATCCCCCAAAAACTAAGTCAAGCAAGCACTTTAACGTAGGAGTTAGAGGTAAGAAAACTGATACTGCTCCCATGTCTTTGCATTAACAATAGGGCTGAGGAAAGGAGTTGGTTTTGATTAGGGAAATCTCTAACCTGGCTCTTTCCAAAGCTCAAAAATACACATACTCCTCCATAATGTACCTTATTTGTTTAAACTGCACACAGGGAAACATGAAACAGACAAGTTCCAGTTTTAAGGGGAATTATTTGCTTGAGCTACAGCAACAAAAGAATGAAAGACACATTAAAATGTAAAGTGTTAATTAGGGAGCCTTAAAAGGGGATGGTAGGTAGATTTTTGGGACATTAAACAGAGCCAGACTGGATTTTTCCTCCTGCTTCCACACCTAATGCTAAGCTAAGCTAATCGTCTCTAGCTGCAGCTTTATAAATAATGCACCCGCGTGAAAGTGGCATCAATTTTTCTTATCTAACTTTTGAGAATAAAGAAAATCAGCATCAAGATAATTCTTAAAGTAAACTTAAACAACCATCCTCAACCCAGGAGTTAAAAATGAGGAACAATGTCAATCAAGACTGGGATATCTGCTTGTTTTTGAAGGGTGCATTCATTGTTTGTTTGTTTTTTCATTAAACATTAAATTTATACCCTAAGCAAGTTTGCATTTCCCCAGAAGGGCCATTAAATGCTTAAAACAACAATAAACTGCAGACATAAAAGTACAAAACTCCACAGTAAAATACACAAACACTGACTCAATAAAGCACCGTCATCCATCATTTATAGCTGTTAAAACACGACCTCAACAACTCCCAGAAAGTTGAGAGGCTTAGAAGAGACAGGTTTAAAAGAAGAGTGGTCAGAATTGAAACTGCATAGGCTGAGATAGCCTGACTTTTAGCTCCTTAAATGGATCAGTCTCCAAAGGCTCTAAATCCAAAATTCTCATAACATTTAGAAAATAGGAAACTCACAATATTTGTTCTACTGATAAAACATGGTCCCAAACTACAGAATTTGCTGACTTCGTTTCTCTTTGCTACTGTACATCTTTGCTGGAAGCAGGAGCTCGTGCCAAATAACGTAAATACAACCTGAGGATTTGACTTGAATGCAGTGTGTCGATTATACTAATGGTCTCTGACTCAGCCCCCTTGGTTGTGTGTGTCCTGCAGAGTCTGCCTTCACCAGTTCAGATACATGGGGAAGAGGTTCATCGCCAGGTAGTGCACATATTGCGCCGTTTGAGGAAAAATGACATACTGAAATTATGACTTTATTCTTGACTGAAACTTAATTAATGCTTTATCATCTATGCAATAATATGACTTACACCTTATCACAGACATACATTTTCTTTAACCCCTTTTAACCCCTTGCTCTTACACTGCTGCCAAGATGTTAATGTGGTAAATGTCCTGGCCCCGGGCCCCTCATGCATGGGTAAGAGATGGCTATCTTTTTTCTCACCTTTCCTAAGTAAGTGCATGACGCTGCCATTTGTCTTCATTAAGCTCAGATTTTCTCTGGTCTCAGTTTTAAAACCACATGACGATCTAGCACATCATGAATCTGCTGTATTTTTATTTGCCACTCATTTCTTTATCATAGCCTTTTGTGCCTTATCATCTGTGTATTAACTTTGCTGATATCTAAATTTACCAGTAGTGTTTCTCCTCTGTCACACAGGAGCCAGGAGGGGACGGGGCCCGTAGCTCCAGACAGGAAGTCTCTGACTCTGCCTGTGTCTCGTAACAGGGCAGGGATCCTACACGCCCGCCTGCAGCAGCTGGGAACTCTGGAGAGCGCTCACACCTTGAACAGCAGTGAGCCATTCCTGCCTTAAGTTTACAGATGACTTTTATAGCACTAAGTAAAGATAAAAACAGATGCAAAAAGCTGTGCTGTAATATTATTTATTTATCACACAGATATGATGTACACGTGGCTACAATCAGCAGAGCTCACTCTTTACAGAGGTGACAGTGGTTCCTGTTGAGGATAAAAAAATCCATTTAGTGATCACAGAAAAAATGCTCCTTATAACGTCAGATCAAATCTAGACTTTTTCTGCGGTAGCAAAGTAATCCCAGGGTCATTGCCTGCACAGTGCGAACAGGAGCCGAAGCACCAGGACTTTTAATGGTGCGGATTTTCAAAAATGTGAACAAATGAACAAATAAAAAAACGAAGGAAACGTGGGAACTTTTCATTAGTTTTCAGCAGATTTGCCGGGCAGTGCAGGCAAAGCTGATTGATGTTACAGTGGTGTTAATTTTTACCTTGTGATCCAATATCAGTGTCTGGTAGCTCAAGCACTTTGACAGAATATGGAAACTGATAAGCCTAAGTTAGGTAGTGTATCAAAGTTCATGCAAAATGTCCAAGAGGGCTTTTTACATGTTAGTAGCTTTAGCAGTTTATCGTGAAAAAATTAAAACAAACTTTAATCTGTATCTCCTTCAATTATAAAAACAATCTTACTTTTTCCCCCTTTTAATTTTTTTTTTTTTTTTAGAATATGCAGTAATACCCACTGAGCTATTTCAGTATGGTCAGTTTTCTTCATATAGTAAGTATAAGTAATTATGTATAGAGTTGGATTGGAACAATTTAACCTAAAATTCAAGTCAGCTCATATGAGAGCAGGTCATGGTACTAACGTCTTATTTCGAATAAAAACTCACTGTTATTCAGATCATTTCATCTAACATTAACAAACCAGTTTTAGCTGTATATCATTGTGTTAACCCGGATGAATTAGTACCTCTCAGCTCTGGGCATCAGCTCATCTCTGCGTTTTGCTGACCTCTGTTGGCAGCCGGTAATATTTGCGATAAAAATCACTGATCACCTTCAGTAAATGCCAATAAAAGCACTTGGCAATTAATCCTTAATTCACTTGTACCCATCAAAAAAGCAATGAAAACCAATCATGTGCTATGTTTCTGTCAGTCATATCTATTACTCCAATAAAGTTATATCACTATATAACAGTGACCTTGTGCATGTGCTTTCTGTGCAGTGTACTCTCATACAGAGGCAGATGTGAGCAGCCAGTGCCTGCTGGAGGCCAATGTGTCCACAGAGGTCTGTCTGACTGTACTGGACACGCTTAGCACCTTTATCATGGGATTCAAGGTATTATCTGAGAGAGTCTGGTTATAAAAACTATTTCAAACCGCAATACCCGACACACGTGTGTTACTCACATTCTGATTTGTTGGTCCTTATGTTCTCCTGCGTCCATAGACCCAGCTGAACTCAGACCTGGGTCACAACCCCCTGATGAAGAAAGTTTTCCAGGTACATTTGTGCTTCCTGCAGATCCCTCAGTCCGAGGCCGCCCTCAAACAGGTCTTCACCTCACTCAGGACCTTCGTCTACAAGGTGGAAGTTTTTCCCTTTCTCGGTTTACTGTCATTCTAACCTAGTCACCTTATTAAATCAAACTTTTTAAGGCAGATGATCTTGAGGGGTTTCTAGGGAAGTTAGAGATGACTTTTATCCCCCTCTTTACATATCCCAAGACCTAATTTTCCCGTCTCTCTCCATGTGTCCTCCAGTTTCCCTGCACCTTCTTTGACGGCCGGGCCGACATGTGTGCCTCTCTGTGCTATGAAATCCTTAAGTGCTGTAACTCCAAGCTGAGCTCCATCCGCAACGACGCCGCCCATCTCCTCTACTTCCTCATGAAAAGTAACTTCGACTACACTGGCCGCAGATCGTTTGTGCGAACACACCTGCAGGTACGCGCTTACAAATACTGCAGTTTTTTTTTTTTGTGAGAACAGGCAGTGTATTTTCTTGTGTGGACTGAGCCATGCATTAGTGTAGTGTTGATATGTTTGTTCTTCCTCACAATCCGCACAGGTGGTAATTGCTGTCAGTCAGCTGATTGCTGATGTCATCGGTATCGGGGGCACCCGTTTCCAGCAGTCGCTCTCTATCATCAACAACTGCGCCAACAGTGACAAGAACATCAAGGTAAAGGGTGGATGCTGCCTCACAAGCGATTTAATATTCCTTGACCTTCTCCCTTTTTTTTTTTTTACTTCATATTTATTGCATCAACTCAACAGGCAACAGAGCAAAATACACAAAAATACATGTTTCAAATACATTCAATTGAAGAAAGGAGGAAAAACAGAAGTTGCAGCTATAACCACTAGACTATTATAATTTTTTGCTATTAACAAACAAATCTTTAATACATAATTTAAATTACCGACCAGTATGTTCTCAGATAGTAAACCACAAATAAAAAATGCTGGACACGGAGTCAAATGAATACCCAAAATCAGCTTCATCTCCTTTTGGACATTCCTGTAAGAGTTTTTGGTTTAAAAACATATAATTAAGTCGCCAAACAAGCTGCAGAATAAGGCAGAAGAATTATTTTATCTTGGCATATGATGAAACTTTTTAAAATACATTCCAGCATCAGATTCATGTTCAGGTTTATTGCTATTTTCCCCATACTCTCCATATACATCCAGGGAAGTAAAACGTTGTTCCTCAGTGCCACATAGAACAGACACACAAACACCACACAACTTTAGGATGAGAGAGCAGTCTAACATTAGCAGCAAGGACTCGTTCTGGTGTATTCTCTCCTCTTGTAGCAGATTTGACATGCTGGTGGAAATTTTTTAAATCAAAGTCGCCTGCGGTGATGAGAAATGCGTGGAAGTCTGGCGTTTGTTTATAGCTGAGGCCGCTTTGCGGCTCCGGCAGTGGAGAACAGTCTCTGGACACAGCTGCTGCTTTCATGTTTCTGACGTTGATGCTATAAACACACAGTCCACAACCACGAGACGGACACTCACCAGACAGCACTGATTCCCTGTTGTTTCAATGGCCCATCCGACTTGATGGTTGAGCCAGAATGTTGCTGTGTAGCCTAGTTTCATTCAAAAATGTAAGAAGTTAAGTCTGTGTGTGTCGCTTGCAGTTTTTTCAACACTTTGAGCTTCCATTCAAATTCCCTACATGTTGTTTTTCTGTTAGTCTACATCCAGTTTCCAGTTACTTGTAAAGTTCATGGACCAGTTTCTCAAGCTCGGTGGCTTTTTTAATCACACTATGTTCTCCCACTTTTTGTGTTTCTGAAAGTAAGGTCTGAATTTTAAGAACTTAAGAGATCTCAGTTATCTTTAAGTTGTTAAAATGATTTCAGAATTTTCCATCAAATACTTGCTGTAGACCAAAATCCACATTAAAGGAAGACATTCTTTATTTTTTTTGGTATTTTATTGACTATACTTTAATCCATTCTTTCGTTATTGATTTGAATTTTCTTCCGTCCACTTGAGTCCTAAATGCAGTAGGTATCTTCAGGTAGTTTGTTTCTTTATTGTCCATGTGGCCATGCTTCTCAGTTGTGTAGCCCAGTAAAAGTTAGGTTAATTCAAACTAAAAGTAAAAGTTTTTATACAAAATCCTCTCCTTGTTATTTTGCAGTAGAAGTGTAATCCTTGATAAATATCCGTGCAAAAAGAGGCAAAAAGGCCTTATTTGTTGCTACTGCACTTCGCAGCACACAGCATTTCCATCAGACGTTAAGGACCTGACAAAGCGCATCAGGACAGTGTTGATGGCCACGGAGCAAATGAAGGAGCACGAGAGCGACCCGGAGATGCTGGTGGACCTCCAGTACAGCCTGGCCAAGTCCTACACCAGCACGCCCGAGCTCCGCAAGACCTGGCTGGACAGCATGGCGCGCATCCACAACAAGAATGGAGATCTTTCCGAGGTATTCCTTAAAATTCGGTTATTAAGTTCGGTTGTAGGAAGCACAGATCTGGAGGAAGCTGGACGTAAATGAAATCTAAGATACAAGGAAGAGTGTGAAACACTTTAATCCTATGCTTTTTAAACCAATTTTTAAAATTTTATGTGCTAACCTATGAATTGTGCACTTCACCTGCAGGCAGCCATGTGTTACGTGCATGTTACTGCTCTGGTGGCTGAGTACCTGTGGAGAAAAGGTGAGTTGAGGATACAGGAATATGTGTTTCCTGGTGATGGTACACTTCCTCTTAAAGTAAAAAGTCACTGGTCATTTAAACTCTATTCCAACATTTTTATGATCCCACTGTAAAGAGGCCATAAAATTAGTTTCTTGTAAGAATTAACACCATAGAAAGAAAATAATCCTGAAGTGATTATTTGAGAAACTGATTATGCCTGATATACTGAAGAAAGATTATGAGCAGTGATAAGAACTTTTATATAACATTACACTGTCAAAGCTAATAATGTTTCACTCATAAATGCAGATTTCTCCTCTCATTTAAATTGAACTCTAATACAACAAATCAATACACTAATAATGATTAGAGAAACAAAGAAGATGATTTACTTGATTTTCAGGTGAGAGATGATCTAAAATATTTCCTGCCTTTTTAATTCTTTTTTAAATTTTCTGGTTATTTGACTGGGAAACATAACTTCAGCAAACAATTGGCTATGTTCCACGCACACCTTCATAATGCACCACAGGAACATACCCTTTCATCTGCCACCAGAACACTTGTCCAAGGTTCATCTGTCATCTGTATTGAAAATATTCCAACAACACACTCTCTAGATAAGATTCTCGGTCATGTTTCTTCATGTATTACATCAGTTACTGCTATCAGACTCTGGAGGGGATCTGTTGTACACTGTAATAGAAGCAATGATGCATTGTACCTGTGGATTGACAATGTCAACCTTTGCATAATCTTTAAATAGTGTAAGTAAGGGATTTTTAAAATAGGGATACCCTGCAAAATGCATGAGAACTCCCTCTCATTATAATGAGGAACTGAGATAAACATTTTAGTCTTGGTGGGACCTCTATGCTGCCAAACGCTGCTGAGATGGAGGGTTTAAATGAAAGATCCCACCAATCTAAAAATGTGTGAAAACAGCATTAAGTTTGGCATCTGATTTAGTTTTAAGCTTTAGCAATTTTATATCTATATCTACACCTCTTGACAGTGTCAAGTTAACATTAGCTGTCATTTTAAAGATGTTTCTTAATTTGTCTCAGCAGGTTTGGTCCCTGCTTATTGTCTAATTTAGGATTGTGGATTATTTCAGTCCATAAATCAGTTAACCAAGAGCATATGTCAGTCAGTAGCAAACTGTTTGATTCTGTGATTCTGCAGACACATTCATGTCATTGAATAAGACTTTGTATTAAACAAGTGATTAATGTATTTGTCAATTTATCTGTCTTTCATGTTATGATGTAATTTGTATGCATGACAAAAAAATAATTTTTACACAGTTGCTGTTCTTAATTCTTACTTTTAGATTAGTTTGAGACTCATTGTCATAAAAATGCATTCCCATTTTTTCATTATGGTTTTTGTTGACACAGTTTACAGTGTAAAAAATCATGGCACTTTTTTTTATTTTACTTGCTCTTGGTCCATCCGTGTTGGTGCTGATCTCTCTCTGCTTGCGCACTCTGTGTTACACTATGTCAGGTATGTTCAGGCAGGGATGCTCTGCTTTCCGCGTCATCACTCCAAACATTGATGAGGAGGCGGCGATGATGGAAGATGTAGGGATGCAGGATGTACACTTCAATGAGGTTAGACTTTCTATTGTAATCTTTTCTGCATGCCATACACTTGAGTGTCTGCCAGTCCCTCAGTGTTGAACAAGCATTTCGGATGTCTTCTTCAAGTTCCCCTTTGGCATCATGAATCATGCAAGGACTATCTGGAAGAGCTCTTATCTCTGTAAGGAGTATTGATGCACCAAACTAAAATACAGTAGACTTTGACACAGGGCTTGGTCAGTCTTTAGTTTCTGGAGAAAATCCCTGAGCTGGCAGAATGAACCGTCTTGGGAAATCGACCAAGGTCTCAGGGTCAGCCGTCCTAGAGGTTTCCAGGACACAGTGTCTTGCTCGTGGGCACTCAAGCAGGCGCAGTGGCTTGTTGAACAGAGGCCTGAAGAGCAGGCCTTCTGGTGAACTGATTAACAGTGAAATTCAAAGTGATTGCCAGAGAATGTGCGAGCTTTTATGAGTTGGTAAACAGATATGTAGGCAATGAAAAGTGCTTTTACCCTCCATCTGTGCTGAGAAGCTTTTCTCTTTATGAGATATCACTCCCCTATAAAAAGAAAGGAGATGATACATCCATTTCCTCCAGCGTCTGCTGTCTGTGCATGTACACTTTGCTCAGTTTAAATTCACTGGAACCTGCAGGACAAATAAGAACAAGCAGAAAAGTCAAAGGAGGAAGGGAAAGCTTATTGGAGTTGACGTTCATTTATCTGTGTGTGTTTGTTCAGGAGGTGCTGATGGAGCTGCTGGAGGAGTGTGCTGATGGCCTCTGGAAGGCGGAGCGCTATGAGCTCATCGCTGATGTCTACAGGCTCATCATTCCCATCTATGAACAGCGCAGAGACTTTGAAGTAATCTGCACCTTGAGCACAGTTAGAGACTGTAATATATGAGTTGTGTTGTAAATGCGTGATATATATCTGCCTGGCAACACGGTGTGTGTCTTCGATTTAAAAACTTACATTACCCTTTAATATATACATGACTGCTGTTTATTTATCCTGTCTGCTAAAAATTGGGCTGCAAAGACCACAGCTAACTGACTGACTTCATGCCAGTTTTTATCCTCTTGTTCACTTCTGCCAAAGCATTATGATGAGAATACCTAGACCCTGATAATTCCTCAAATGGCTGCAAGACAAAGAATAATAATAATGATAGTGACAAAATCCATCCAAATTTTCTCATGTTGCATTAGCCAGTTTTTCTTCTGTTATAAGAGTAGACAGGGCTTTGAAAACCCCTGCTCCAGTATAACCAGTAGCTTATGATGGCTAATATTAGCTAACTAGATAAATGTTGCCATATAACTGACATTTCTGCTGCCGTTACCTAGTTTTTTTCACCCTTTAGAGGAACAAGCAATCCTTCCGTTCCAGTAGCAGCAACGTGGTTAATTTCTAAATATTAACATACAAGATAGTCACTGAAGATAATCACTGGATTCTGCATCGAAGAGATGAATTTTCAGTTGTATTTTTGTGACAGCTGCTGCTATTTTTGTATTTTTTGTGGAACAGAAACTGACACACCTGTATGATACCCTCCACCGTGCCTACACGAAAGTGATTGAGGTGATGCACACTGGAAAGAGACTGCTGGGCACATTCTTCAGAGTGGCCTTCTTTGGACAGGTAAGGGGCCAAGTTTCCAAAAGCGGAGAAAAAAGGAACCACAGTTGTTATATGCTGAATTAACAAACAGTTTTTGACTATAGGGAATGCTAACTTAATATAAACTCTTAGTGAAAGCACTATCTTGCCTTTTGCCTTTTGCACATATGCATATTTGGAATGGGAGCACTCCTTTATGCACACATGAACCTTTGAATCTGAATTCACCTTCACTAAAACTCTTTTTAACAGAGATTTCTCTTCTTTTTTCTCCTCCCTTTCCAAGGCTGCGGTAAGTGTGTAGGAACTTAACTGTGTGCGTTGGTCTGGTGTGCTTTTCCATGTCCTTGCATTTTAAATATTGTTAGAGGGCTGATGTTTTTTAGTTACGTTAATGGTCTTAACCTTGCTGCAGATTCCCTAGATTCTCAAAAATCTGAGAGCAATAGTAGTTTTAGACAGAAACAAAAGTTATCGTCTGATTCAGCTGTATTTTAACTTTATTGCTGTGTTTTCCTCGAAAGCGTCTGTGTGGGTTGCAAAAGGTAGCACATAGACTCTATAATCCTATTATATGTGATGTTGCTCAGGGTAACCTCCCCATTAACCTTTCCCTTGATCGGCCATTTTACCTCAGGGAACCCCTCCCTTCAGTAATTATATCGGCCTGTTTCCTCCCACACACTCGTCTGTTTACTTTTCCATACATACATGACTGAGTAGCTGTTATGGATGGGTGAATAATCACCCTAAATAGGCTGTATGATTCCAGCTGTACAATCAATACATGATTTTTGCATGTTTACCTCATCTTTGATTTATTGTAGGATGTTTTTTAATTTTTTTAATTTGATAAATTTTCATATCCCTAAGCTCTTTGGTTTCTCTCTCTCTCTTTTATTGGTTGCCATTACCATATAGTTTATATAGTGTGTGTGTTTTTTAACAATTTTTTTTCCATCAAATTTTTAAAAATAGTGTTTGTTTTCACATTAACATAAAAAGAGATTTGGATCCTTGATTTTTAATGTAAAAATGTGGCCCTTTCTCAAAGTTTGACTCAGTCTTTTATTCTGGGAAGCTGAAGATAGTTCCAGGTGATAAAGTCCGAGCTCTTGTCTCTGACTGCCTTCCTCTCTTCTGCAGGGCTTCTTTGAGGACGAGGACGGAAAGGAATACATCTACAAGGAGCCAAAGTTCACACCACTGTCGGAGATTTCCCAGAGGCTCCTGAAGCTCTACTCTGATAAGTTTGGCCCTGAGAACGTCAAGATCATTCAGGACTCTGGCAGGGTAGGATCACAGGGTGGCGGAGTGTGTGTGTGTTTATATGGCTGTTATGGTAAAGGGAATGTTATAGTAGATTTATAGTGCAGAGTTCAGAGACAGCTTTAAAAAAAAATCATGGATAAAATGCAACTACAACTCTTTTTATTGCGATATACTTCCTTACATGCATTTGCTTTCTGTTCAGTCTATCATTTATTCTAGTATTTTTTTACTCTATGGCTGAATCCTTTTAAAGGGGCTTTAAATATGCACATAAAAGCTACATACATGAAATGTAGTTTTTATTTTGATCAGAATACAAGATACAGGCGCGTGATCCAAGCTAGTTCTTTCCCTCTACCCATGGTCTTTGTGCTAAGCTAATCACTTACTGATTCTAGCTCCATATCTAATAAACAGATACGAGAGTGATATATGTATCATATATATCTCTCATATAGCTAATCTCTTCCTTCACATTAACACAGTGCCAGTTCATGGTTATCCATGCATGAGATCAAAATATTTTTTGTCTCTTTTTCACCCACAGGTGAACCCAAAGGACCTAGACTCCAAGTACGCCTACATCCAGGTGACCCACGTCACGCCCTACCTAGATGACAAAGAGCTCGAAGACAGGAAGACGGACTTCGAGAAAAGCCACAACATCCGGCGCTTTGTCTTCGAGACCCCGTTCACGGTGTCGGGCAAGAAACAGGGAGGAGTGGAGGAGCAGTGTAAACGGCGGACCATCCTCACTAGTAGGTCACACGCCGGTGACCATGAAACGTCATCGGAGCAGCACAGACACTGGTTTCACTCAGAGAAGCAAGAGGAGAAATATAATGTGGCATTTATGTGGAGTAAAGAACCAAAACAAGTCTTTGTAGTCAACCTTATCACAGTAGCAACGACAGGAAGCACAGGACTAGAATATCTTCCTGGCAGCCATCTGTTACTGCTGATTACAACCTGCTCTCAGGTGTCTCACCTTGGTGTCAATCACCTGAAATGTTAACCAGATATGACCAGGAGAGGTTTATTACTGTTCTGTCCACTCTATCCCAAAGTTCAGGTGTTATCTTGCCTTGTTAATAATCACGTTGGCTGATAGTGACTTGGCTGCAGGCCAGGCCTCCTCGCTCAGTGACTATTTACATGCTCACTGGAACATCGTTAATATTCTGGTTATGATTGTTGCCATGAGGACACAGCTAGACACACATTATCATATATATAAGAGATGGTAACATGTCTTAGTATCCAAGCTGGCATCTGTCCTTATTTTTTTTTCCTCAATCCCATTTCCACGCAGCCACCCACTGTTTCCCTTATGTGAAGAAGCGCATAGCAGTCATGTACCAGCACCAGACCAACCTGAGCCCCATTGAGGTGGCCATAGACGAGATGAGCTCCAAGGTGGCCGAGCTGCGGCTGCTGTGCTCTGCCTCGGAGGTGGACATGATCCGCCTGCAGCTCAAACTGCAAGGCAGCATCAGTGTTCAGGTAGAGATAACAAGATCACTGCCTCACTTAAAAGGTCCTTGATCATGTTACTTAAGAATTTCTTCATTGTGCTTTCTGATCTTTGACCTCCCTTGTTTCCCAGGTAAATGCTGGACCTCTTGCTTACGCCAGAGCCTTCCTAGATGACAGCAGTGCCAAGAAATACCCCGACAATAAGGTCAAACAGCTCAAAGAGGTTTTCAGGTACTTATTGATGTCAGAATAATCTGTATATATAAAACTACATCTTCTCTTCCTTCTCTGCATTGTCCCTTCTCTTTTACCAGAGTACAATCATATCAGAATTTAATTAAACAAAAATAAAAGTAGAAATACCATCATATATAGAATATACATAATGCCACCGTTGTGTGCAGGTACTTTGCAACCTAATGCATGCACTGGTCGACTTTACTGCACCACCATGTGGATTTCATATCTTGTGTTGTGATCAGTAAAACAATAGAATGACATTTTACAGTAGATAATCTATAGAGCTGGAGATTGTAATGTACTTTTTTGGGAAGACGGATGACATGAATACTGTCTATCAGGATGTAAATCAATATGCATCTAAAAATCAACATTTGCTTCTTCCGGAAGTTCCTGAAGTGAATTCTTTCGTCATCTTTACGATGAGGTGCATCTCCTCTCCAGATAACCAGATGTGAAACCAGCTGACCATTTTCTGTTGTGTTCTGAACATAGAGGATGAATTGCCCTGCTCGTCAGTCTGTGGAAATCTGGCCTCCCACGTTGATTTTCACCTCCTATTCCATGCATGTTGCTTCATGTGAGTTTTTACGAGGCACTAAAACACTTGCGGATCTCTCCTCAGGCAGTTTGTGGATGCCTGCGGCCAGGCGCTGGGGGTGAACGAGCGGCTGATCAAAGAGGACCAGCAGGAGTATCATGACGAGATGAAGGCCAACTACAGGGACCTGGCCAGGGAGCTGTCCAACATCATGCATGAGCAGGTGGGAACTCCACAGACTCTACTGCACGTGTGCTGTATCACTCAGAGCATAGTCTGTCCACCGTGTCAGGCAGCTGCACAATATTACGCGGACTCACCTGAATTCTGACACGTATTTTACTGTCCACTGGGACGATTCCCATCCATCCAGGTCTGATGTGAATTTTTTGTTATTTAATATGCAAGAGCTACTTTTATGTGCCCAGATTTATTCTGTTTGTCCTGTGATCCGTTCTTCGATGACCAACTGTAAGAGGCTGTCCTATGTTAAGGTCTCTACCAGATGTATGGAAATATTTAAAGCTGCACATTCCTCATTGTTTTAAGTTGTATAAATTCATGTTATATGTCATAATCACCTAAGCTTAAACAGCTAACCTCTGATAAAGTCTCCTGCACTTTCACTAACCATATCTCTACTGCTCTCTTTGTGCTGGCCTGAGCAGATCGGATGGTAACATTGCTTTTGTCATTTGATGTTATAATTGTGCTCTGTGGAGGAATTTTAAGATTCTGTACGAAAGTTACTGGAGTGATGGGTGGGGGTGAAAGGTAGCTTTTCTTTTTATACAAAACTATTAGTAGAAAAAATAGTTCAACTATTTCAATTTTAGAAAATGCGATCTCTCCCCCTCAGTTTTTTAAAATAATATATTTTACATAACCAACCAAATGGAAAATATTCCAACATTCTTATTTGAAAAAAGAGTTGATAAACAAACAATTATTACAGTAACCAAATAAGTTACTGGGTACATGTGGCAGCTTTGTGGCTGCCCATGGACTTGATGATCACAATATTTCACTACACTCTGGTACCCAAAAAGAAAAAAAGCATTTAAATCAGCCGATGTCGCTGCCAGATATGATCTCTTTAACAAAACCAGACAAAAAAAACATAAATGCACACAAAAAACCCCATAACCCTCCCCTCCAAATAATTTTCTTACAGTCCCTAGAATGTTTGCGTTTAACTTTTAAATGGGATAAAGTAAACATATTTCCTAATCTTTGCCATTTCTTGCAGATAAACCCAGTGGACGATGGTACAAGGAGTGCCCTGTCTGACTCCATGGGCATCTTCAACGCCATCAGTGGCACCCCAACCAGTGCCGGCTCTCACGGCTCATCCACCGTACTCTGACAGGGATGTTTCACTTCAGTCTCACGGCTTGTCACGTCTAATGGTCGGTCAAACTACCTGCCAGTCAAGAGGAATTAATTAGGACTCACTCTAAGTACCAAAAAGCAACCTAAAGCATTAATCCATTGGAATGTTCCCCCCTGCTGTTTCTCTGCATGTCGTGAGCCAGAAAATTCAAAAGAAAAATCAACAGGCCCATCGTTCTTGTTTCCTATGGAGACAATGGAGCCGGAGTTGAGTCACATGGAAGGTTTTGTTTTATCATATGTAGGATGTTATGACTCAGCAGAAGCGTGTCCAGACTGACAACGTTGTGTTATCTTATTTCTTTCGGGTGTCTTAAACCCCACCCAAGGGATGTTGTCCATAGGTTGAAACAAACATGAGGAGCTTCATCTGCATTTGATGCTAGTCTAAACCTTATCTGTTTTTAACTGTAGGACTCCCATTGATTTACAGTGTTTGTAGAGAGTTTTTATGAGAAATAAATGCCACTGCTGTAACCGTACATACCTTCTTCAACCGATTCACATTATATTTCACGTTGCCTTTTTCTGTTCTTTTCCATCGGGGCCCTGTTACAGCAGATGCATTATTCTGCAAGATCATTTCAAAAGAATTATTCACTCTATTTTAGGCCAATGGACATTTATAAAACCTGTCTAAAGCCAAGCGAACCACAATGTTTGAGACTATTTTCTGTAAAGAAAATGAAGTGTGTGCAATATTTTCTATTGTTACCGAGGCTACCTACTGCACAGAAAACCATTCTTGCCAAAGACATTTAAAAAAAAAAAAGACTGTGCAATGCAAGATAAGGGTGTGTTAATTTTTAATCTACCCCTTTGTTTCTTTATCTGTCATGTAGATGTCTTTTATTATCTGTGACGTAAAAACAAGAATTTTTACTTAAAGACTTCTCATGTAAATATGTTTAAGACTTATAAATAAATAAAATCTGTAATAATACCGGCTGACATTCCTGATTTTATATGTTCAATGCAAAGTATGTCTCCCTTTCGTTCAATTATTATCATTTGCAGAGGAGAAGCATAAAATGTAGATCAGGCACCTTTCAGACTACAGACTCTTGTATCTGCCACATATCAAATTTCATCACATTTTATAGCTGTCGAGAAAATCATTTCCTAAAAATCGTGTCTCTATCTGACCAGGCTATCTGGATGTCACAGTCAAAATTGTGAAGCACTAAACCGGACTTCTTAAGGAGTCTCCTTAATTCCAGAGCTCCTAATCTTTTATGCAAGCGAGCCACTAAAATATCACCAAACTAATATAAAGTCTGTAGTGTGAAGTACAGAGTAGTATGAAGGCATTTGATTTCCTGTGCTCTGCAAGGTCAGATGGGTCCTCGGCCCTTACACACATTCTCACTCTCTAAGCCTTTCTTGTTTCAGATAGAGCTCAAAGCTTTCCCTTATCTGTAAAGCAGAAGCTACAGACTCCCAACTGTCAGTAAAGCCTTTGCAAGTCTCACTAGACAGTGTAAACAGTCTGCAGCCAGAGGGAAAAACACTTCAAATACAGATGAGGGATTCAGTGTATGTCTGGACCCTATGTTACTTTGGGTAAGATGAAAATCTACCACATACTATACTTATACTGTATGCTGCACTTGTACTTTATGTAAAGTAAATCATGCATGATTGGTTGAAAATTACTGTTTATGTCGAAGCTGAGTAACTTAGACACATGCAGATGTTTGAAGTAGCAATGACAGCGTTCATATGAGATCTAAGACTGAAAAAAATGTTGAAAAATGTTATCAGAATTTTTATTTCAAATATGACTTCTTTTGTTCAATAATTAAGATAGAGTTTAGAGAAGAAATATAAATTGCTAAACAATTCCATTAACTGCCGCTGACCTTGTTCTGACCTATGGCATAGAAATTGATCACTTAATTGTCTTTTAATAACCTGTTTAATAACCTTTAAACTTCTGTTACTGGACTACACACCCTTAGGCAAATCTGATAGTGCTGTAGCTAAATTTAAAGAAGTGATTCCATCAGTGCTAAATTCACAGCCATATCACATATGACAGAGAACTCGGATGCTAACTTTAGCCCCTCTCAAACTGATCAGCTTCTTGATAGCGCGTCAGGCTCAATGAGAACGACACTCAACTCTATTGCCCCTCTAGTAAAGAAGATGATAAAACTAAGGAGGTCAGCTCCATGGTTAACTCCCAACACGTATATTAAAGGAAACAACATGCAAACTTGAAAGGATATGGTGCTCAACTAAACTGGAACAAGGCCGGCGACGTTGCCAGAGCAGCGTATTATTCATCTTTAATAGAGGAAATAAAAACGACCTGAGGTTTCTGTAGCCAGGCTGACAAGAGAGTCATAGCTCGATTGATCCATGTATTCCTGTAGCTCTCAGGTGACAATTTCATGAGCTTATCTAATGATAAAATTCTAACTATTAGAGACAGATTTCACCTCCTCCTGCCCTCAACTGGCAATAATTAGTCCTCAAGCACAGGAACATTAGAAACAGCCATAAAACTCTATATATACTTAGACAGTTTCTCTGCTATCGACCTTCACCAACTAACTTCAATCTAAACTTTCAACCTGTCTCTTAGAATCCATCCCAACCAGGCTGCTTAAGGAAGTTCTACTCTTAGTTAGCACTTCTCTATTAGACTTAATCAATCTGTCTCTATTATCAGGCTATTTACCACAGTCCTTTAAGATAGCTGTAATTAAACCTCTTCTTAAAAAGCCTACCCTCAATCCACTATAGACCACTATAGACCCATATCCAACCTTCCCTTTCTCTCTAAGATCCTTGATAAAGCTGTCACCAACCAGTTGTGCAACTTTTTACATGATAATAGTTTAGTTGAGGATTCACTCTTCGCTGGTTTAGGTCCTACTTATCAGATCGATTTCAATTTGTGGACATTAACAATGAATCATCCATCTACTCAAAACTTAGTCACCGAGTTCCACAAGGTTCTGTGCTTGGACCAGTTCTATTCACCATATATTTGCTTCCCTTAATCAATATTATCAGGAAAAACTTCATAAACTTCCATTGTTATGCAGATGACACCCAATTGTACCTGTCAATGAAGCCTGATGAAACCAATCAGTTAGCTAAACTTCAAGCATGTCTGAAGGATATAAAGATATGGATGATCAGGAACTTCCTTCCTATTGAACTCAGATAGAACTGAAGTTATTGTGCTTGGCCCACAAAACCTCAGAAACACATTATCTTATGACTTACTTACTCTACATAGCTACATAGCATGACATAGCTCTGGCCTCTAGAACCACCACGAGGAATCTCAGAGTCGTCTATGATCAGGACATTTGCTTTAACTCCCACATAAAACAAACTCCATGGACTGTCTTTTTTTCACCTACATAATATTGCAAAAATCAGGCACATCCTGTCTCAAAATGACGCAGAAAAGCTAGTACAGGCTTTCATCACTTCTAGGCTCGATTATTGCAACTCCTTTTTATAAGGCTGTCCCATTAAAAACATTAAACAGTCTCCAGAATTCAGAATTCTGCTGCAAGAGTACTGAAAAATAGTTCATATTCATCCTGTGTTAGATTCTCTGCACTGACTCCCTGTACTATCCAGAATAGGATTTAAAATCTCCTCCTCACCTACAAAGCCCTTAATAGCCGGACACCATCCTATCTTAGAGAGCTCATAGTACCTTATTATCCCAGTAGAACACTTCCCTCCCAGAACCCAGGACTACTTGCAGTTCCTAGAGTCTCCACTAACAGAATGAGGGGCAGAGCCTTCAGTTATCAGGCTCATCTGCTGTGGAACCATCATCCAGTTTGGGTCCAGGAGGCAGACACACTCTCCACATTTAAGAGTTGGCTTAAATCCTTCCTCTTTGATATAGCTTATGGTTAGAACTGGCTCAGCATTAGCTCGAGCCATCCCCTCACTATCCTGCTATAGGCCTAGACTACCGGGGGACTTCCCATGATGCACTGACCTCCCCTTTCCACTGCCTCCTCCTCTCTCCCTGTGCACATTAACATCTCAAAAATGCTTGTTATTTACTGTCCTTCTCTCTCCCGTAGTTTTGTGCTTCCTCGTCTCTCTCCTCTTCCTCCTGTCACTTTCTGCAGGTTTTTTCTGATGCTCATGAGTCTGGATCCATGGTTGCAGATCATCTACTGCCCCATGAGTCTGATCAACACCTGCTGCTTTAATTATTATGATTGCTACTGTTACCATTTCATTTAGTCCTATTATTAATATTATTAGCCCTGTCAGTATAACTATAGTATACATAGCTATTAGTCCCATTATTGTGCTAGGCTCTCTCTCCTCCCTCCTGCCCCCTGTCTCTTGCTCGCTCGCTCTCTCTCTCTTTCACTCTTTCTCAGCCTCAACCCAGGTGGTCTTGGCACTAAATAAAGAAAGTTGGACTGAATTGAATTGAATTGAACCTATTATCTGTTTCCCTTTGACCACAATCAGTTACAAAAATAAATCTAGTTTTCAGTTATTTTACCGTTCTATTTAAAGTGAGACTATAGCTTCTGAAAGAGGAAGCAACATTTGCATATTTTGATAAATTATAAAGTAAAATTCATTAGCAATACCACTCATACACACACATTGCATGAGGGCTATGGATGGCTTTCAGTGTAAGAGTTAAAATGGAATATAATATCCTAGAATTACCTAATAATTAATAACTTATTGCATGTACCTCCGTGAACACATGTGTGTGTGTGTGTGTGTGTGTGTGTGTGTGTGTGTGTGTGTGTGTGTTTGTCTGTGTGTGTCTCTCTTTGTGTGCTGTCCTGAGTGATGATGTTGCTCAGTGTCCGGGTGAGTGGAGCTCTGTGCTGTCGATAGTGTTGGCAGTGAACGGCACACTCGCCGAAGAGAAACAGGAGAGACACCAGTGAAATCGGGTTGCTGACTCCGGTAAAAGCCCCACGGTACCAGCTGTCATGTAAAAGGCCAGCTAATCCCACCTCATATCACTGGCAGAACCCCCCCAGCCCCCACCCCACACACACACACACGCACACACACACACACACACACACACACACACACACACACACACACACACTCACACACACACACACACACACTCACACACACTCATAAAAACCAACAAGGTCATTGTTTCAGAGCTTTGGGCTGCTAAACATCATGTGTCTTGCGTGAGTCCTGCTAGTGTTTCATGGTGTGTGTCTGTATGTGTCATTATTCGTTGAAATACACAAGAATTCAAGATTAATATTTCTGTGAGCTTGATCTTTTCATGTGTTTTATATATTCATGTTTTAGTCACTACTATTACTGGTATATACAGTTGGGTTCATAAATATGTGGTTAGTGACACAACTTCTGCAATTTTGTCTCCATACTTGATCACAAGGGATTTAAAGGAATGAATCACGATGTGACTCAAGTCTAGAATTTCTGCCTTAATTTGAGTGATTTCACAAAAAAAGTACATCAACCATTTAGGACATAGTCCCTCATTTATTTTTAGAATATTTTTAATCATTTGCAGTCAATGCCTAAAGTTGGGGAGTGGCTGCTTGTTTATGGGCCTCTAGCCTCCAGTTGTGTCAGTTAGTGAACAGCCTGCTCAGTTGGGTTGCGGTCAGGTGACTGACTTGGCCATTGAAGTTAATGAATTTTTTTGCCGTGAGAAGCATTTGGTTGCTTTCACAGTCTGTTTTAGGTCATTATCAATCTGTACTGTGAAGCACCTTCCTATCAGTTTTGCAGCACTTGGCTGAATTTGAGAAGGTAGTAAAGTCCTATGCACCTCATAATTCATCCTGCTGCTTCCATCAGCCGTCATATCTTCAATAAACACCAGTCACCCCGTTTCATTGGCAGCTATATACGTTCATGTCATAAAACTGCCTCCTCCATGTCTGACCGAGGATGAACTGTTTGTTTCCTCCTCCTTCCTCTTCTCTTCCCATCATTCTGTTACAAGTTAATCTTTTTTCATCGGTCGTAAGAATCTTGTTCCACACGTAGGCAGCCGTTTTTAGGTGTTTTCTGGAAAAATATAATCTAATGTTTCCCTCTTAGAGTGTTAACAGTGGTTTGCAACATGTGGTAAACACTCTGTATTTACATTCATGAAGGCATTTCTTGATTGTACACTTTGACAATGATACACCTACTAAAGAGTGTTCTTAACCTGACTTGATGTTCTGAAGGGTTTCCCTTCACCAAGGAAAGAATTTTGAAGAATTTTGCCATCATCCACTTTAGTCGTCCTGGAAGAATTCTTTCTTCCAGGTCTTTTGGTGTTTCTGAACTCACCAGCTCATTCCTTCCTTTTAAGAAGGAACCAAAACAGCTTCCAAATGCAAAGTCAACACTTGGAATCAGCTCCAGACCTTTTATCTGCTTCATTTGTCATGATACAACAAGGGAAAAGGCCAAACCTGGACATGAAACTGATCAACAGTAAGCCCCTGAAAATGAAAGACTATGTATAAAAATGTAAATCTTTAAGTCTAGACTTCAGTCACATCTTGATTCATTCAGTGAAAATCCATTGTAGTGTAGAGAAGCAAAAATGCAAAAGTTGTGTTGCTGTCCAAATATTTATGAACCTAACTGTAATTATAGCCCCAGTTAATGCCTCTTATAATTTATATTCAGAGTCACAGAGCTAAGCATTTGATATTATTAAAAATGAATACCTGGCTTTCTCTGATAAATGAAGATGGTAGTTTAATGCCGTTATCAAAGTATTTTCAGAAGCAAGTTTGGTGCAAATCAGTCGGTACTTTTTGCATAATCTTGCAGACAGCCATACAAACAGACAGACAAAGAGACAAAGAAACAAAGAGACAAAGAAACAGAAACAAACACGTGTGATTACATAACATCCTTGGAAGGGTAATAACCAGTGCAATATGAAACACCATGAATATTTTCACGTTAATCAGCTGACATGACCAATCTTCTTTATCTGTAGGCAGGATCCTCTCTTTGAGTCCAAGGAGTCATAAAGTAATTACTGACACACACACACATGCAGAGTCATGATAATGATTAAGAGAATGTGCTAGCAGGTTGGAATAATGGTCACCTTCATGTTGGGAGGTACCAAGCAAGATGTTCGCGGTGTGTGTGAGTCCAGCATCAGTGGGCGTTGCAGGGAACCAATGGGAGGTGATATAAAACGCCAGCGAGGCCTCAACTCAGTCACTGTGTGGAGGATCTGGAAAGGGATCACTAGTCTCTCTATCTTTTTCTATTGAAGGATAAAGTTGGAAAGGGAAAATAAAGGAAGACACAGCAGCCATGGCAGGTGAGTCCTCGCCTGGAGGGGAACCGTGGGACTGGGACACTCAGGAACCCATATCTACACCTGGGATTTATTTTCCTGCTGGTTTTAGAAGAAAAAATCTTTATTTATATGTGCATTAAACTGTCTTCTTCTTTTTTCACCATGAACTTTTTACACCATGCTTTTTCCTGTTTATGAGGAAAAGACATTTATACCTAACCAGCATACTCAGTTGTTTGCACAGTGATTATTGAATTTGATCAGTTGGTTACATTTAACAATGTTTTATGTTTCACAAGAAGAAGAATCATTATATATAATTATACATATATATATATATGATTTATTTCTGCAGACCACGAAGATTTGAAGAAGCCCAAGCACAAAAGTGTAAGTTCAATCTTTATTCTACTGTCTGTAGTTTCCACAAAATTCAGAAATATATTGCTTACTGCTTGTATATGCTGCAGGACTGAAATTAAAGGGAGACCAAATACGCTCATTACTTTGAATTAAGATAAATAAATAAATAAAATCCTCATCGAGGCCATTCCAGGCTCTCAAGTGTTTGGTTAAAGAATACAAAGTCTTTAATGAATATGGGTTTGTACATACACTAAGTTTTACCGTAAACTTTTTACTTGCCGTGCAGAGCTGCCGACAAATGCCTTCTCATATCCTTCCATTCTGAAGTCCTTCCATTTTTCCTCTGCATCTTGCAGGCTACTGTCTTTGGCTACCCAATAAGCATCTTTTTCATTGTGGTCAATGAGTTCTGCGAGCGCTTCTCCTACTATGGCATGCGAGGTGAGTCGGGTGTTCTGTATTCGATGTACTATATAGTTTCATTCAAGTTTATTTACTGTTTTACAGCTGTTTCATTTTGCTTTGCATCCAGTGATGGGAAGGAGATTTATTCATGGACTATACTTAAGTTAAATTTGGAGGTATTTTGCTCTTTGAGTACTTCCATTTTATGTTACTGTTAACTTCTTCACTGTGTTCTTTTGTGAAACATTGGATAACCTCCAACAATGAAAGCACGAGGGAAGTTTAGAGGAAAAATCAAAAGAATGACAGCAATTAACTTCAATTCTTTAGTAATGCATTGCTGTCAGATAAATGCAGCAGACTAAAAAGTATAATACTTCCCTTTTTTAGTGTAGTGGTAGTATAGTAAAATGGAAAAACTCAAGTTAAGTACAATACCTACAAATTTTTTACTTATGTTCAGAACATGACTAAATGGATCACTTTTACTTTCTATAATATTATTTACTGATACAGATTAAAATATCAAACAATATATATAAATTTATATTAATATATATATATATATATTAAAATAAATGCACAGACACTGAAGGAACTGTAAAAGTAATTACATAATTAATTAATACTACAATAAAAAATAATACATCATTCACACAGGCCTTTTTTTTGTTTAATGAGTAGTTTTATTTTGATACTTTCAGTATATTTTGTCGATTTTAACTGTCCTTTTAGAAGTAATATTACAAAGGCAGGACTTTAACTTGTATGGTGTATTATTAAACAGTTTTATACGGAAAGGTCTGAATACTTCTCCCACCTTTTCTGCATCTCTTTCCACCTCCTTTTCACTTCCTTCCATTTTCCTCCCTCCTCCTTTACTGTCTGCAGCCGTGCTGGTGCTATATTTTACGTACTTCCTGAGGTGGGACGACGACTTCGCGACCACCATCTACCACACCTTTGTGGCTCTCTGCTACCTGGCACCCATACTGGGAGCCATTGTGGCTGACTCCTGGCTCGGCAAGTTCAAGTGAGTTCCAAGTCCTGCCAATGTTCGACCTGCAACAGAAATGAAAATGCATTTCTCTTTGCGCCAAAATAAATAAATTGTATTTTTCTTTATATAATGTTTCCCTTAAATGTTGTAGCAGATATATATTGTTCCTTCCTTTGCTTGTGGAGCTGCATTTATACATATTAAATATTTTGAAAGCTTTTTAGAGAGGTAGGATGAAAGAAGCTCTCACAGAATCAGCTGCTACATTTCATCCTTGGATTTTTGACCCTTGTCTACATTATTTCTATCTCAACCTGATGTACAACTGTTTACCACTTCGCTCCTTCCTCCTCCTCCTCCCTCTTCACAGGACTATTGTGTACCTGTCCATCGTTTACGCGGTGGGACAGGTCGTCATGGCTGTAAGCGCTATCCATGACCTAACAGATGCTGACAGGGATGGCTCTCCAGACAACATGACAGTCCACGTGTGAGTTGAGCATAGAAACAGCAGAAATATGATGGATAAACTGTTCACAGACAATATGCTGATGTTCTCTGGTTGCTGTGTTTTAATCCCAGAGCTCTCTCCATGTTGGGTTTAATCCTTATTGCCCTGGGAACAGGAGGCATCAAACCCTGTGTGGCTGCCTTTGGTGGAGACCAGTTTCAAGAGGATCAGGTTAGATGTCACACAAGTGCACACACACAGATACTCATACACACGCAAACACACACACACTCACACAGACACAGTGTGGTATATTCCAGGTTTTTTGTTTTTCTTTGTACATGTATAGTAAATGCACACATAAACATTTACACTCTAGGAGAACACATACACAGACGCTGCTCTTTCACTTATGTACATGAATGCATGTTTGCACACACGAGTGCAGGACACAAGCATTATCTCCGCAATTAAAAAGAAACCTCACTCAGCTGTGAATGGCATCAGGTCAGCACTTCTAGTATCTCTGTTTATTTCAGCTGGTTGTTTATTAACTAATAACCGCGGGTACATCTGTCTCAGGGACTTTATTACCCTGTTCAAGGCCAGCGACACTGATTAATATGTGAAGGGTGAAATAGATTGTTATATAAGAAAATGAGTAAGAGCCTCTAACTTATCTAACTTCCTGTATCTCATAGGAGAAGCAGAGAAGCACCTTCTTCTCCATCTTCTACCTGTCCATCAACGCTGGAAGTCTGCTGTCCACTGTCATCACCCCCATCCTAAGATGTACGAGTGGGAACTAGAGTCAATCACGGAGCTTAACATATGCCGTCAACACACATACCGAATTTAAAAAATGGTTTCTGTCTCTGTGTGGTTTCCAGCTCAGCAGTGTGGCATTCATGTCAAGATGCAGTGCTACCCACTGGCCTTCGGCGTCCCCGCTGCTCTCATGGTGGTGGCCCTGAGTAAGAACTTTTTTACTTTTAACATCTGTATTGCATGTAATGAGCAGATCAGTGCTACGTTGTGATAGGGTCATTAAAAACTCCATTCTTACCATATGTCACCTAGAGGCTTCAGGTTTCCACATCACCTATTGGATCGTGACTGATTCACAAACTAGTTGAAAAAATCTCTCCTGTCTGTACATGTTAAACTGAGACGTAGGTTGAGCACAGATATGTTAAATGTAAAAGCCATTTATGTTAAATTCCGCACATACGTCATTATGCACAGCAAGGCTCAAACATCACGTTCAAAGAACAACAAGCAAAACACATTTTCTAGTGTAGAGGGACCAATTGTTAAAAAGCTGTTGCTTGTTAACAGGCAACAGTCTGCTCACTAATTTGACTCAGCCTGTGAAAACAGCTGTATAATGTCTTTTGTGACTCTGGAGCTTTGTCAAGCCTGAGAAAATAACCTTGATGATGTCACAGTGATGTCATCAGGGTTATCTCACTTATGTACATGAATGCTTGTTTGCACACACGAGTGCAGGACACAAGCATTATCTCAGCGATTAGAAAGAAACCTCACTCAGCTGTGAATGGCATCAGGTCAGCACTTCTAGTATCTCTGTTTTATTCCAGCTGGTTGTTTATTAACTAGTTTTGACTGTTTTATTTTTTTTTTTATCAGTGTGTCAGCTTGGGTTGGAAATTTGCAAAAGAATTGTTAATATTTACCTATTACTGAAATTGTTTAAAAATGATTGTTAAGAAACCCATTAGCTGCATTTTGTAAAAGCTTTGTATGGGTTGCCATAAATAATAATAATAGATAATCTATATCTATACTATAGATAATAGTAATAGATATATTTAATATAAAATAACAGATAACATATGATAATTAATGCTACTGTAAAATTACCAAATTTATTTCCTGTTAATTTCATTTGACAAATGGTCATATATACCATATATATATATATATATATATGTGATATGTGTGTGTGTGTGCCTGCAGTTGTTTTCATTGTTGGAAGTGGTATGTACAACAAGACTGCCCCTCAAGGCAACATCATGGTGAAAGTCTGCAAATGCATTGGGGTGAGTGGCTCCTCTAATATAAACATGTTATTCCTCCAAACATTTTTCAGCTTCAGGATGGATTTGGAACATCACGTTTATTCGAACTATTAGTTGCAGCTTAACAAAATTCTAGTTAGAAGCCAACTTCACATGCTTATGTCCTCTCTGCTATCTGCAGTTTGCTATCAAGAACCGCTTCAGGCATCGCTCTTCTCAGTACCCTAAAAGAGACCACTGGATGGACTGGGCTGAGGAGAAATACGATGTAAGCGCAGTGTACATGCAGAAGTGCACGCTAATACAAACATTACAATCAGGGACATAAGAACCATAATGGTTTTCTCTGTTCTGCTCAAGAAACTCCTGATAGCCCAGGTGAAGATGGTGGTGAAGGTGCTGTTCCTCTACATCCCATTGCCCATGTTCTGGGCTCTCTTTGATCAGCAGGTAATTACCTATTTGCTCCCTTAGTCAATGTATGTAAATGTGTGTGTGTGTGTGTGTGATATTCTGTCCCTGCATATCTCCTCAGTCCACTGACAGATGAATGAGCTCTTGTATTAGAGACCTAGGTTCCCATCTCTCCTGCTCAAATAGAGACATCCACCTTTAGAAAATGTCCTGGGTTTATATCAAATTTAATAGAAAACCCCAGAAATAATTCATAGCCAGGAGTGTGCTGGCAGACTCGAGACTAAATAAGAGCTGTGTCTCCTCCACAGGGGTCAAGGTGGACCCTCCAGGCCACCACCATGAATGGTGACTTTGTAAGTGTTTTATTTATTCAGCAATCTTGCAAAGTCACACTCAAACCACAGAGAAGCCTATTTTCAATTTCTACCCTTTCTCCTTCAACAGGGAATACTCATAATCCAGCCCGACCAGATGCAGGTGAGACACTTGTGTTGATCACACTTTACTGACGTTGCTGCAAAGGGTCCAAGAACTTTAGGCTTTAAAAGACTCACTCACCCTCTTCCCACCAGACTGTCAACCCTATCCTGATCCTGGTTTTGGTGCCAATCATGGACAGTGTGATCTACCCGCTGACTGCCAAGTGTAAATTAAACTTCACGTGAGTTTGGTTACTTGTTTTTTCATTATTTGTTTTTACACCAGTAAACCAGATTATAACCAGAAGATATAAGAGATGAAAATGCTGTAGGGATGTGGAGATGAAATTAAACATGCGTGTACGTGTGTATCTGTTGTTTGTCTATGTTTACTCAGGCCGCTAAAGAGGATGACTGTGGGGATGTTCCTTGCTGCTCTCGCATTTGTTGCTGCGGCTCTGGTCCAGATTCAGATTGATGTAAGAACACGTACTAACACACGTCAACTTAAACGCAGCTCATCAGGCTCCATTCAAACGCATCATTCTATTCCTCTTCTAGAAAACCCTGCCTAAGTTCCCATCAAGCACCGAGGGCCAAGCAAAGTTCATCAACATGATGGACCAACCGCTGGCCATCAAAGCAGGAGACAACGAGTTCACCTTGGAGGCTTTCACGGTAACGCAGTCAAGACGAGACACAGAACACCGACACTAGGGATCCAAATTAATTAAAACTTAGTGGAGGACATACTGATGTTGAGTATTTTTTTTCTCCCACAGGCCAGTGAGGATTACCTGACCTTTGATAAACCATTTACTCTAGTTCTGGGGTCAAATACCTCCCTCACGAAAGAAGTACCAGGTGGCGAACGGAATACCTTGGTCATTGTTAACGAGACCACACCCACGTCTTTAACTGTGAGTGCACCTGCTAGTCCGACTGAGATTAGGTTTTGTTTCATCTGCTCCAGGATATCAATTTGTCCTGTGTGAGGAGAAGCTGGGTTATAATATAAGCAAAACTTCCTCCATATGTACCCATGATACTGATAAATTCCATATAATGTCTATTTGATGGAACTCATTACCAACTTATTTGTTTGTGATGGCCACACAAGCAGGTGGACATTGGCCATTATCTAAATACAAGCTTTTATACGAGAATTTACAGTATATTTATTATTTTCAGGTTTCATGATGGCACCACATATTTTTTCATTGATTTATTACTATTAATCCTCTACATGCATACATGTTCCTTTTCAATACAGCCAACACACCCCTCTGGAGACTGTCAGTCAAATATAGGCAAAAACCAGCTGCAGAGACAAAATGAAGCATTTGTAATATTTCCCTATTCAGGGCTTGTTTTTCACCATTTAATTATATGAAACTATTCCAATATTAGGATTATTTTGGATGGTAAAAAGGACTAAATGTGTTTAATTATGTTTATAAAGGACAAAGAGCTAAAGTATCTCTCTATCTTCAGTTTAAGGACACCACATCAAAACCGGAACAGGGCTCGAACTCCATCAGGCAAGTTTCAACTTGTTATTATACCTTTAGGAATTTTGTACCGAGGGCTTTAGAGAGAAATTTACTTTTCTGTTTTGTCTTCTTCTCATCCCCAAAATAATCATTCCTCATGGACACAGAATAATTTATTCCTGATCATCACAAAATTTTTAAGTTAATATAAATATTCAAATAAGTAG
The DNA here is from genome assembly GCA_016859345.1 of Istiophorus platypterus. Taxonomy (NCBI): domain Eukaryota; kingdom Metazoa; phylum Chordata; class Actinopteri; order Istiophoriformes; family Istiophoridae; genus Istiophorus; species Istiophorus platypterus. The sequence goes on from CM029131.1 coordinate 2,371,121, forward strand.
GTGACTGACGTTATGTTGTTTTCATGCCTGTTGTCCCCTGAATTCTACTCTCCCAGAGTTTTGAGTGGATTCGACAAAGTTTTGAACATTACAGTTGGTAACCATAACTTTGCCGCCAACGCCAACAACATGACTAAATACTTTGAGTTACCACACGGAAAGTAAGTTTGATTTTCATTATACACTTTATTTCACATGCAGTTATACTGTAGAAAATGCTTTGCCCTGAATGATGTTTTTCTTTTTATGTCAGTGCTCAGTTCAAGATCAGGACTAATTCTGGACAAGAGTGTATCTACAGTCAAGCACTGAGCTTCGGCAGCTCTTACACCTTGATCATCCCACCAACGTTGACATTTGAAGACAATGTAAATCATCAATACATTTTGAGTCCCATTAAAGCCCCATTGAGTGTGATTTTTCTATTGAGGGAGCATATCTGAGTATTTGTCTGTGTCCTGCAGTGCGGAGGGAGCATCCGAGCAGTGCTCGACATCGAACCTAACTCTGTCCACATGGCCTGGCAGATTCCTCAGTTGTTCCTCATCACTGCAGGAGAGGTGGTCTTCTCTGTCACTGGCTTGGAGTTCTCCTACTCACAGGTAGAGGATTTTCCTCACACGTCCAACACTGCCAAAGCAGCCAAAGTGCTGCTGGATACCAAGTCTATCCTGATGTCAATTTTACCAGAGACGCATAATAATAATGTCGTTTTGAAGTCTTCCATTATTTTCTGTAATGCGTAGCTCTGCTTTATTCTCCTTCTGCTCTCCAGGCACCAAGCAACATGAAGTCTGTGCTGCAGGCTGGTTGGCTGTTAACAGTCGCTGTAGGGAACATCATTGTGCTCATTGTTGCCGAGGCCGCAACATTCCCAGAAAAGGTGGGTGGTTATCTTTAACTACTGGTAGACATGCACTGTCTTCACCGACCTTGGCTCATGTTACCTGATATAAATGCCTATAATGTATAGGCATTTATATGTATGATACTGGATGTAATTGCTTTTGATTGAACACAATAATATATGTTATGTTGTATAGGGTAAAAGCTTGTGTCTCAAAAATTAAAGGACCTTTAAAAATTATTTGCACCTGAAAGATGTCATGAGATAACACAAAATAGGTCAAAAACATAGAGAGAATTAATTTTGTAGTCATGCACAAGCTTTTCCTGCATATGAGATAAAGCATATAAGTCAGTACTAAACTTGAATTTAAAATAGAATAGAAAAATTAAAAATTCTATTCTAGCAAACCTGGTCTAAATGAGGAGGAGAGAAAATTCCCAACCACTGCTTGACCAACTACATCATAATAAAAAACCCACATATAATGATCCCAAACTCCTCAGTTCTCTTCAGCTTTATGGCATTTTTTAGTGTCTTTCTGCTCAGGGTTTTGGTTTAACGGCCCGAAAACTTTGCTTTGTGATTCAGTCTCATAGCTTTAACTGTACACTACCTGCACATTACCAAAAGTTAGTGAGATGTTTTTCTCAGAAGATGTGGAAAGCAAAACAGAGCTTAAAGGACAGTGAATATTCAGCTCACATTCATGGCAGAAATACAACTGCAAATAAATGCTCATTGAATGTGTCTGGCGGATGTGGGAATAAACAGCTATTTGCTAACAAATTAGTCATTCCTTCCAGCTTTGCTCCAAATTAACTCTGTGTGTGTGTTTCTGTTCGCCAGTGGGCCGAGTACATCCTCTTCGCCTCTCTGCTAGTGGTAGTGTGCATCATCTTCGCAGTCATGGCCTATTTCTACACCTACACCGACCCGGCTAAGATAGAAGCCCAGTTTGGCCAGATGGAGCCTGAAGAGAGGGAGAAAAAGAAGAGTTTGGAGATGGTCAGGAAGGAGTCGGTCGATAGCTGCGATAAGTCGAGCTCCTACAAGGACGATACCAGTTGCTCTAAATTTTAAGGGGCGACCCCTTTCCACAGCTTCTCCCTCTTTTTATACAAGTGGTGCTCGGTTCTGTGTTATATGCCGGAGTGTTGTGTGGGCCAGAGTGTGGTTGTGTCGACCAGTTCTCTGGTCATTTTGCCATTTTGTGCAGTTCACTGCTGTACATGTAGTGGTTAGAATGAATGGACGACCTGAGTGAAATGCTTAGTTGAAGAACACAGAAATAGGGCATAGTGGTTATATATAGCACTTTGTGGACGGTGCTAGTGAAGAATCTTGGCAGGGATAATTCAAACACTATTATCGCCAAGAGAATATTCCTTTTTTTTTAGAGGTTCTCATACAATTAAAACTCCTTGATCTTTACTGGTTATTAATTTGCAATTTTGCTGTTTCTGCTATTTTGCACTGTGTAGTGACGTCTTAATGTGATTTTTGTTTCATAGTCTTTTGTAATATACTGGAGTATACATACAAAGAAACCATTCCAACATTTGTATTTATTTCTAAGCACAGGGTTGTGTGTATTGTATTATATTGTCACTGTTTAATATATATGATGTTCTCATTGGATCCAGGGTAAAATCAGTCATTGAATTTCAATCATATTCCATATTCAAACTCAGATTTAATTTCAGCCTAGAGAAAATTACCCTGTGACAATGGCTGTTCATTGAGGTTTTTAATAAAGATAAAACAAAGAAACCCCAGAAAGAAACAACAAAAACAAACACATACACGTAAGAGATTGCCAGTAAACATCTGTATCAGCAATGGTTTCATTAAACCTATGTAATGACATATCTACAAATAAATCTTTTTTGCTGAATAAAACTTTGGTCATATGCGTTTGTAAACGAGTGAACAAAACATATGATTATCTGGAGTGAGCCATGGTGCTTTATGAATTTCACCTGCTAAACTGCCTAAGAAATATGGTGAAGTCATTTTCTTGTCATGTTGTCAAGAACAGAAATATTAGAGGATGCTCCTGACATATTGTAAATCAAGGTTATCTTGTGAAATCGAAAGGGACGGCAAAATCTGATAATGTTTCTGGACTGCAACTGTCATCTGGAGAATTTTTGGCCTTAAAACAAGCTAAGAGTCTACAGTCAGGCTACTGTGTGAGGCTATTGACACAGCAGTGCTGTGTTAATCCTAAAACACTGAACTTCGTTAGCTATAATGTTTACCATGTTCACTACCTTGGCTTCACATGTAAGCATGTTGACTAGCACTTAACAGGCTGATGGGAATTTCTTCAGGTTTGCAGGGATTCAATCAAAATTTCTTAGGTACTGGACAAATGAAAATTTCGACATGATGACGGTGCAAGAAGAAAAGTCACCAGTCATTACAATTACTTGTGAGCGGTGGATGAATCCCTAAACCAAATTTAATTGCAATCCACTGAAAAGTTGAGAAAATTCAATTTAAAACTTACATTGTTAAACTCACAGTGACACCAAAATAATCAGGATTCATCCTCTGGGAACCATGAATGTTTGTAGATGCTGAGATAGTTCACTAAAAAAGAAATAGATTTCAACCTTGAGGAGATCCATAAAGTAGGCAGGCCTCTTTCTCTGGAGACCATCAATGCCTGCAAACTGTCATGGCATTCAGGTGAAGTCAGTTGGATCAGACGATGTAGTTCAGCCTAAGCAGATACAGTGTAGATGTGAGGCTTGGTCAAGCATCTGCTCTTTGTTTGGGTGAGTAGAATTCATGTTGGGAAAGACTTAGAGAACGGTTTCACCTGGTGGGCTCGGTGGATTCATGATCGTTCTAATGATGGGTCAGACATCATTTAACGTTAATACTGTATGGGGATGGGAATTCTCACCCAGCTTCCAGCGCCTGTTAGTGCTTATTTGATAAACTTAACTATCAGCTGATCATTTCATTTTTAGACAATGATATGTGAAGGACGCAGGGTTCTCAGTTACCATTAGATCTTTATTTCTCATGTCACTTTGAAAGCTTACAAGGAGCTTACATTTAACTTGGGAATTCTCAAATGACACAAGCAAAGATTATATACAGTACTATAAACTGTCAGCTATGATAAAGGAGACCAAATGTACACATTTTGTAGTTATTTCCGTAGCATATGTTTTTTTTGTTTTTCTGTAAGGTATAGATATTTTTTGCCCGAGGCAGGTGCCATATCCATAAAGCATTCCGTATTTCCATACTTAACTCTTTGCAGTTATAAAAATATCAGATATTTCTTAATTTCATTCAATCCCTGTGTTGACAAGTGCGTTTTGATGCAACTCCCCAACATTATTGCTGCATTAGCACAGTAGTAAATTCTGGAACTCTTAAGTAAACATATATAGTAAAACATGGCTATTAGCAACTTTTTTTGTTTTGTGTATTTTTTTCTTCTTCTTACAGGTTTCTTTAAATACTCAACACACTTTCAAAGTGCAAAAACTGATCTGAAAATTAGAAAAAAAAAGGTGCAAATCATACTACAAACATCTGGTGAAAAGCATAAAGAGGACATGGCACTTTTATAGATGGAAGTTAGAACACGTCTGGAGTGAGGAAACAAGGATGGCCTTGATTTCTGCAGCTTGGCTTGTCCTGATATACTGTGTGTGTAGTTTGGCCATTAAAAAGTGTTATGATGTGATTGCCTAGAATAGTCCTTGCCAGTTATTCCTCACCTCCGCTTTAGTTTTGTAAGTAATGCTGAGGATAAATCATAAGACAAGGAAAAAAATAATACTTCATATGATATCAGCATTCGACCGCCCATTGTGGTTCCTCCTTTTAATTATCCTGCGCTCCACTCAATATTGTTATTTATGAGCCAATGTTGACACATCTACCTTCATTCTTGTCGTACACAATTTAAAAACTGACTTAAATTGTCTAAAATTGTATAAGCACAGGTGGGAGTTTTCCCCTGACTACAAAAATAAAGGAAAAAAACTTCTGCCTCTAAACAAAGTAAGCTTAGTATCATAGAATCAATGATTCAGCAGGTGATTGAAATGGAAGATTGGAGCTCAGTCACTTAGAAAGAAAACACTGAAGAATACTGAACTGAGTTTCACTTATTGACAAGTAAATAAAACAAACTAAATCTGTGATGAAATGCCAGAACGTAGATGTGTGTATCTCAAAAGGCAAGGCATTTTCTGTTCTTTCTGTTGGAGTAACTCTTGAAATCTTTAAATATCTACTTTTAACATTATCAATATCTACAAAATGCGCATGACCATTTTGTACACAGTGATTCATTTCCCCGCAATGACAACTTGTAATCATGTACAGCACGGCGACCCCCCCCTCCCCCTCCTCCCACTGCCTTGGAGGACAAGGTCCACTTAAAGCACTTTACCTGAGGTTTCATTAAAAATGCTGCAATTTGCCTAAACAGGGAGTCTTACATACGCAAGAGCACACACACACACACGCGTACACACACACAGACAGACAGACACACACACACACACACACACACACACACACGCTCACAGGTGCCCACATGTTTTGTGTTAGAGCACACACAAACTAAGATAGTATCCCTGCAGGTTCATCACGCATGCTTTCAGAGGTTCTGGGGATATGACGCCTGCATTAAGAGGGGGACTGAAGTCTTGTCTTGCATTCGGGGCGATTCCGGGGCGATTTTCAGCTCCTTGTTGAACAAATTCCATGTAGAGACTCTGTGCTATGAGACCGGGGAAGTCTCGCATCCGCAGAGCCTAGAGTCTGATTTGGCTGTCGATGTTGTTCTGGCAGGTTGCTCAGACTTTGAGTTTGTCCCAACGAAGCCGAATCCACTGGTTCTGCTGCCCCCCCAAACTTCCCCTTTCATAATTGGCTAAAAAAAAAAAAAAAAAAAAAAAGAAAGCTCTCCAGAGTTTCTCTGTTATCCTCCGCTTTGGAGTTCAGTAATTTTTACAGGCTAGGTAAGCACCCCCCCCACACGGGAGGTCAAACACGGTCAGCTGGTGTTGAATGAGTTGACCCCTGACTTTAACCCTCTGACCTGGCTGTGGTGTTGGGGGTGGGGGGCGGGGGGCCTGGGAGAGCAGGGCTGGGGCAGAGAGACAATCACTAAGGGGAGGAGGAGGACGTCCTGCTTGTGGAGAAACTGCAAAAAGATGAGACAAGGAAAGAGATTACTAAATTCAATCAGCAGCACAAACAGAATTACAAATCTGGATTGCATGATCGAGTCTTCTGTCTAATGCACAAAATCAGAATGGGACTGTTACCTCTGGAGCCTGTGGACCATGTGGGCCACCAGGGAGTCGGAGATGCCGGGGTAGGCCTCCTCAGCCAGCAGAATGGCCTCCCTCAGCTCATCTAGGACCATGGGGTTCCCATTCACCTGCTCCTGTCTTGCCTTCAGCTGGGAGATCAATAGATTGATAGATAGATTGAGAGTGAGGAGGTAGACAAGTGGTTATTGATTGGAAACAAATACATATTAGATGTCTTAAATTCAATAAGCAGTCTAGGTAGAGTTCTCTGATGTACAAAACTTAAAGGAGATTACAACCTCTACCCAGAGCAGTCAAGCATTGACTTGTTCAGTGTTGAACAATCTAGAGAATGACACTATTTACATATTGTTCAGAGCCTGTGGATTTCAATGACCCCTTGTTGTCCCTCGACCCTATTTTAACAGCTACTGTCACCTGTAGTTCAGTTCATCCTGTCTGGACAAGGAAACAAGCATGATCCCTTGGCCATGTGCTGCACAGGTACCATGGTTACAGACTGAATCACAAACATAAGTACATCTCTTTTGAATTCCTTTTTCATTAGAGAGGCGGGCTTGTGACCAAAAGGTCGCCAGTTTAACCCCCAGACTGGCAGGAAGACTCTCAGTGGGGAGACAGGAAAGACAGCGCTTACCCCTCCCCCTTTACTACTATAAAGGTGCCCTTGAGCTGGGCCCCGGCAGGTGAGGCTGTGGTTGTACTGGACGGCCTCCATGTGTGAATGTATGCAACTATGAGTGTGGTCAGACAAAAAAAGTAAGCAGTGGGGTGACCTAAGGGTCAGTTTAATGCACAAATTACACCACCAAAAATATTCAGCCTTAAAACACTATTGATAATCTTGACAATTAATTATGACATTTCACTATACTCAACAGAGTAGTATTAATTTACGAGTCATGAGTGCGAAGGAGACTAGTTTGTAGCGAGCTAGCGTGGTGGTTCTTCAATGTAGCTGCTTACCTCGGCTAATGCCGGAGTGATGACTGTGGACAGGCTCTGTGAATAAGGCCTCTTTGGAATGTCTTTCATCTGTGGACAAAACAAAGATTTGAGATTGGGAGAAAAGAGGGAGAGGACGCAAGTTAAAACAGAGAGGCATCACCTTAGGGGAATTTTTTTTTTCTTTTTTAAATCAGCAAAGAAAGCATATTTCCCAAAATAACATTGCATAATCTTACTAGGGGTAAGTTCTTAAATGGTGAGAACAATCTAAAAATTTGTTGTGATCGAGAAGGATTTTATAACTGTTACATGAAAATTCAGATGGGAAATCAGATCCTGGAGGGTAATCAGATTCTTTACTTTTAAAGCTATGATCCACTAATGTCTCACCTGATCTGTGGCCCCTGACTGTCCCTCCCCATTCTGTAGCTTCTTAGGGTCCTTCTCTCGGATGGTGAAGATCCAGTCGTCACTTCCAAAGTCGTTCCCTCCCGACGCTTGGCCATCCTGCTCCCTGAATGGACAGATATTAAGAGGATTTGAATATTTGTCAAGATAAGTAATGAAGTCTTACATGTTAAGTGCTTAAAGCTCATCATAACAAATGTGGGAGGACAAGCGGCACAGAGGAGCTTATTCTCCCTCAGCAGGACCTGTCTGTGTCAAACTTAATTTACTACTCTCTTTTAATAAGAACAACTTTCCTAATAACAAACTGTTAAAACAAAAGTAAGCAATAAAATGCAGACACCAATTCTTAGAATAACAGAGGAATTCATTAGGAGTAATTAGTGTATTTTCATGATACAGCACAAAAAAAAACCATCAGACTTACGAGTCAGACTCATCAGAACTGGACTCTGTGGTTCTAGACTGCTCTGCCTTCCACCTCTTGTACTTGTCCACGAGCTCAGTCAGGTAGGAGGTCTTTTTCGCATGGCGAACAATCAGCTTATGCTTCAACAGCTCTTTGGCAGTCGGCCTCTGTGGAGATGAGGAAAATGGAGAGAAGTGAGTGAAATGAGAAGACGGTACAGTCTGGAGAAGCACAATGAAAGTCTGAGTTATCTTTACAGGGGAAAAAACAAAAAAACAAACTTACAAAACTGGGCTCTTTGTTGAGACAGGCTTCGACAAACTCCTTGAGCGGTTTGCTGTAGTTTCCCTCCAGTGTAGGCGGGTTGTTCTTTGGGATGAGGAATAAAACCTTCATGGGATGGAGCTCTGAGTGAGGCGGCTCGCCCTTTGCCAGTTCAATGGCTGTGATACCTAGAGACCAGATATCTGCCTGCAATATGTAGAGGGATGGAGACAAGGTTACAACTTTGCACACACATTATCTATGCAAAGACATGGAAGCTAACCAACAATCAGAGCTACTACTATTTCTTCTTTGGATTCCCTACAGTAATCCTCAACTTCTTTCATAATTTTGGGGTTTACACACATCTTGAACTCCAAGAACTTTATAATCCTGGTGCTACTTTATTTTTATTGCTTATAATTTTAGCACTATAAATCCTGAAGCTAAATCTGTTGAGATGCACTCACTGTAAATGCAACGAACTTCAGCACAACTTCTGCAGAAATACTTGACCTCTTACCAGAGGTGGGTATACTAGTCGCAAAACTGTTCTCAGAATAACTATCTGAGTAAGAGCAGAAAGTTGTGAAAAAAGCTACTTCAGTGACTTCATACGTTCGGTTATAGGCTGTCTGAGAATTAGCACATAGTTTAAATCAGTGACTCTCAAACAGAATGCCATGCAATTTTTTTTTTTTTTTTTAAATCTTTAGATTGTAATATTTCAGCACATAAAGAAATTAAACATACACTCTATCTACATTTTTATATTATGTTTTGTTTTTACTTATGTCAAAATAGAGGAAATGGACATAAACATTAAAATTGGAAGACCTAAAAGCAAAGGTTACCGGGTGTAGAATATAAACCCAGTACCCAGGTGCACAGCAGTCAAAAATAACAACAAGCAGCAATGGAAAGATCTGTCTCTGTAAATAGAGCTCAAGGAAATGCTGATACATCTCAACCCTGAACAACACTGTGCGCTGCCCAAAACAACTGAAATGTGTCTGTGCACTAACGCTACTTGGTTTAGGACATTTTGTGGCTTTGGAGAGGCTTGCGGTCCCAAACCTGGATGCCTTCTCTGCAGGGAAAAACTTTCAAAATGTGGCAGTGGCTCCAAGTGAGTTCAAGAGCCAAGATGATGAATTCTTCAAGATAAAGACAATAAATGTCATTTTCTATAATCAATTCTTTTTGAAATGTTGCCATTGTAACATTTTTTTAAGTTTATATATCTCATAAAACATCATCTTCAAACACACAGTCAGTGTTGTCTATTAGGAACATAATAACAGCTCACATAGCCAGAACTGCTTAGCTAGCAGTAAACATACCATCAAATTAGCTTACTAGTGGCAGTAGTGCCTGCTCCAATTACATGACCATTACTTTGTACGTTGTTCTGATCTGTCAAGAGTTTAAGGGGTGCCATGGTTTAAAAACCCATCCTATCTGTATCATCACTTGAAAAATGTATGACCTCATTCAGAGTTTACTATAACTGCTCACAATCAGCAGTATCATCGGAATAAATGCATACTTAGGAAAAAGCAGGAGAAACTGAATATTTGCTGCAGATGTGCAAGTTGTGGGTGTAAGCACTGCATAAAGATACACAGTTTCCAACTTTATATCAGCACCATGTGGATTTTCTTCTCTCAGGTTCTTGTTACTTTATTTGTACCCATAGGTAGGTGGGCCTGGCAGAGTGAGTTGCTGGTATTGTTTTAAAGTGTTATTCTGACAGAAAATCACAAATCAATACAGCTAGAAGGAGTGGGAGAAAACATAATGAAGTGTAGAGTGTGAATATGAAGTAACACAATAGCTTTGACCTCACCTTAGAGTCGTAGGCCGACTGTTTGATGACTTCAGGGGCCATCCAGAAGGGCGTGCCCACAAAGGTGTTGCGTTTGATCTGGGTGTCGGTGAGCTGGCCTGCCACCCCAAAGTCTGCCAGCTTCACCTCGCCTTGCTCGGACAGCAGCACGTTGGCAGCTGTGAAAGGAGAGGACAGTCCAATGGTTGATGTGATCCAGCTCAGACTAGACCATTAATCTGCATCCCCGATTTATTTAATAAACAGGGAACCAACTGTCAAAAGCCTTTTAGTGAACTGCCGTAGCATCCCCCTCAACTCCCCGATGAAATACAAATTACATAATGAATGAAACCGTAAGTGGAGATCAATACCATTAACGTGCTGTGATATCTGTGTGTGCTTGCTGATGCCATTTAGTCAGCTGAAACATGTGTCTTCTAACAGGAGCACTCTCAGTCAGTCAGCTACCTTTGATGTCCCTGTGGATTTTCTTCTCAGAGTGCAGATACTCCAGGCCCTTGAGGATCTCTCTCAGGATTGTGGCAATTTGAGTCTCATCCAGAGCTCCGGGCTCCATCTTCAGGAGGAAAATAAACAAAAACAGTGAGCTGTGGGTGTCAGCTGAGCATAGGAGGGGATGATTGTTATTTTGACAGTAGCAATGACTAACTTGTGTTAAGACAAAAATAAAACTTTTCTGATTAAAAGGAGTCTAGCAATATTCAATATTTTTTTATTAAAAATGGCAGTACCCCAGTACCCCAGATTCAGCCTACACCTTTTTCAGCCTTGAGAAATTTCTATGTTGCATTATTGTGTTTTTTAATCTGTGGATATTGTTTTTAACTGAGGAATTGCCTTTTTTCCCCATAGTTTATAATGTCATTGTCTCTGCTACTGACTGCATAACAAAATACATTTCAAAATTGTTTGTTTTTTCCAAAGTCCTATTTATCTCAATCCTCTGTGCCACCGAGCTAGATTCTTGTTCAAAAACTCTTAAGAGCACATCAGTGAGCCACACTGGGTGACATGTTGCTTTGTTACCATGAACACACACAGTGTAGTTTATTGTGTCTCAATCTCACATAAACCATCCTGCTGCCAGAAATACTCACTAGAGCACCACATGTGGATTAAACACAGTCTCCAACAAACAAACTCCTGTTTGACTAATGTTTGCTAAAAATTACAGTGACCACATTGTTGGTTTCGGTCTAGTAATGGGATTTATTGATAATATCAAAAATGTGGAACATTTTCAATCTTATCTTTTAAAACATATTTTACTATTTAACTGGAGCTATGTGCATCTAAGTGGTTCTGGTGAGATTTAACAACGTTAGGAAATATCAAATGCAGGCCTTAATGGTGTTTATCTTGTGAAGCTCAATGCTCCAAAAACAACAGCAAGATCTGCATTTAGAGAGAACTGTTTACATTGAGGTCTGTAGTCTATCGGAAGTAACTGTGTCTTTGTATTCAGGAGAGGTGAGATGAAGATAAGAGTTTCTGGATCTTTGAGCACAATTCCAAATCCCACGAAATAGCAATTATTAGCTCATGTCTCCAAATCACACAATGATTTCAGGTAAGAGGAAAAGTACATGTTCAAAGTTTCACATAGTAGTAATGGTGGAGGTCTCCACCTGAAATAAAAATTGTTTCCACTAAAGTCAGAAGAAGTTATTACCTTGTGATGAAATATTAGGCTTATTCAGTTTTTGGAAAATGAGCAGTTGTACATCATAATACACGAAAGTCCCCTTATCTAATGTCTAAGGAGATAATTTAAACAGTCATCTATTAATTATAGTAAGTCATCTCCTGATCTTTCAGTCATCCATGTCTTCTTTACAGTAGTTTATGAAAACAGGAAAAAAGTAAGTTTTAACTAATTTCTTTTGAAAAAAAAAGTGAGAGAATTCAGCTACTACGTTTTTGTTTTTTTTTTTACTGAAAACACCAATTCAAAAGGTAAAAAAATCAGCAGCATTTGGTGAGAAATCCATCCAGCTTAGGGAATGGCGAAAATATTTCTGATGTATCATCGACTGTGTTTACTATGGTTTGTTTGATAAAAGACATCATTATGTGGGACACTTCCGATTCAGTATTTGACTTAATAAAAGGGGAGAAACATTATATTTGTATCATACACGTAAGTTCATTTAATCACAGTTGGGTTAAATCGTATTGAAACTGCTTCAAACAGCAGTGTAGCGCATCATTAAAAATGTATCTAGAACATTTTCCTTTTTTTGTTTTTTTTTTATATAAATTGGATCATGGGGATAGCAGGTGGTACTTAACACCTCAGCAAACCAATTTCCTGGGGGGAAACCCAGTTACTTAATTGACTTTTTGGGTGATTAGAAAGAAAGTACAGGGCTCAGTACAACAAAATACATGGCACAGTGAATCACTTACCAAGTCTAATGCTGAGCCTCCACCTAAATACTCCATAATGATCCATAACTTCGTGTCCTGGAGCAGTGGAGATCGAGAAAGAAAAGAGTGAGCTGCCGGTCGTAAGGAAAGGAGGATGTTAAGTGGTGCATTTGTGGAGAAATATTTACAGCTCGTTTTTTAAAGGAGGTTACTGGCTTACTGAGGTGTGTCAAGAGACAGGTGCATTCCTAAACAAGTTATGACAACACTAGTAAGGGATGGTGGGTGTCTAAAGTCATCTGAGGCTAATCCCTTTTTAATTTAGGATTATTCAGCGACATAGTGGGTAGGGGGAGAGAAATCCGTTTGTGTGTCATGCCATTTTTTTCCCGGGGAGGTCTGACTTATGGAAAAAATTATGGACAAGGAGCTTTCAGTGCATATTGTATTGGCTATATGCATGTCCATGCCCATGTGTGTAGCAAAGATCACCTTCAGGTATGAGCCATAGTATTTGGTGACAAAAGGGCTGTCACACTGGCTCAGAACCGTGATCTCCTGCTGAATGTCTTCAATCTCGTCCTCTGCTTCTTCCAGGTCTATGATCTTGATGGCCACTACCTTCTGGGTACGATTGTCGATGCCTTTAAACACCTCGCCAAACGAACCCTTGCCAATGCGCTCCAGCTTGGTGAACAGCTCCTCCGGGTCTGCTTTGGCGTTCTGGCGGTGATGGGGAAGGGAGGAACAAAGCAGGGAGGAAAGGGAAGGCGATTTAAAAAAGAAAGAAAAAAAAAAGGAAAAAAGGGATATTTAAAAAGAACTGAATGTTGGGGAGTAAATAGGAAACACCAGCAGGGGGCCATTCTTACAGGATACATTAATTCACTCATTGCAGCATCTTGTGTTTTGTACAGAGAGAAAGACACAGGAGAATGACAGGGAAAGAGTAAAAATTGGATAACATGCAGATTAAAAATTGAATTTGAATAGCACAATACATGTACCTAAAATACACCTTAGTCCTTTCCATACCTAGCTGCTTGTTTGTCCCTCATTTTTCCTCCTATATGCATGATTATTTTTAAATTATTTCAGATTGATAACTTCAGATTGCCATTTTCTCTCTCTCTATCTATAAAATGTAAAACAAGGCAAAACTCTCCATCCCCCTTTCTCAGAGTCCAACGTCACATCTTCTAATGTTTTTTTTTTTCTTTTTAATGGTCTAGAACCTAATAATACTCTATCTGGAATAAGATAAAATAGATAAAAGCTGGATATCTTCATATTTGAGAGACTGACTTTAAAGATGACTTAATTATTAAAATAGTTACATATTATTTTTTCTGGTGACTGACTAATTTATTAATCAAATAAATGTTGTAGGTCTTTTATGAACTCTACTATGGAAAATCTTGTACGAAATGATTTTTAGGGCCTAAAAGCTTTGCATAATTAACCTAAAATTATATGAGAACTATAATCATGTCTAACTCCAGTGCACCCCCTCAAGGAAGGAATTAGCCAATAGATGTCTTCCAGGGGTTAATGGCTGAAGCACATCAATCATCACAGCTTCATCCAGACCTTGTCATAAGTATCACTACTTATCATTTAATGTAACTAACTTTATATATGCTTCAGTATATTGTAGCTGTGAGACGAAAGCTTATATATGATATTTCCTTTACAGCTGTGTTGACAATATAAATATACCCGGTTTGGGGTGCAGATAAAGAAGGGTACAATAAGAATATTAAGTGGGAAATATCTGTGGAAGTCCTATAAAATATTTCTCAGGTGTTAAACTAAGAATAAAACATTTTCATGTAAGGTTTCCATGTCATTTTATTTTGTTATTTCTATGTTTTGTGATTCATTCTCCTGTCACCAATGGTTGTGCCCTCTTTCCTGATTTTCTGGGCTTTGGACACATTAGGAGATATAGTTTTAAATAAGCAAGTTTGTGCTGATATGCAGTGGTAAGTTGCCTAACATATCACTATTACCCCTACTCTTAGAGCCAAAAAGGACTGTTGGCCATCTGAGACATAATTATAACTAGTCTTGAGGCCATTAGGACAGGAAAGACAAATCAAGTAGTTCTGCATGATTTCAAATACTGGTAGATTGGTCAGATAAAGAAAAGCTGAGCTGGATCTCTGGTGTGCTTTAAGTCAGTGGAAAAGCTGAAAATGTGTTCAGTGAATCCAATGACAACTGAGGCATATGTCCAACTTTTCTGGGGTAGCACACTGTGGCATGTATATCTGAGCATGGAATGGAAAAAAAATCATCTTGAATGCCTCAGGAAGTGAACTAAAATGACTTTACCCTCCAGAGGCTGTTATGTGGGAAACACAACAGCAGGCGCTGACAAAAACAACTTCCTTTCATGACCTCTTTTGGGCAGGGAAAGGGTCAATGTGTTCGTTTTGAGATAGCTAAAAATGAAACAGCTGCTTTATGAAAGAAATGATCCTTATGTCACAATAGAAGATCCCTTTGTTGACATAGAAGAGATGTCGTCAATAAACTAAAAAGTGATTCTGAGAATGGAGAGTGTGGTTCAGAGCAGATGAAGAAGTGATACAGTAATGAGTTATATTTCAATAAAACAATTTAATTCTTTGTTTTGGAACCAGACTTCAAACTGGAGCAAGAGCCTCCGGTCAACGCTGCTGCAAATTTACAGCTTAGATTGCCTGGACAAGATCTGTATTAAATCAGCGTTTCAAATATGAAAACATTGCTAAAAAATGTAACTGACAAGCAACAACATGGATTCTACTTGCCACATATCCAGAAGTTAAATTTAAGAACAACAGATTGGAATAATCTTCACCTCATTGGTAGCAATACCTTCTTTACAATTTAGTCTGAGGTAAAATGTAAAACACAGCCCGAGCAATTTCGCTGTCTCTTTTCCTTTCTTCCCCAGGTTCTGGATTCTGCATTGATTTACTTCGATACCAGATAAAGCTGCTAATAAGCCTGCAGGGGGAATATAGTCTGGTATGTGAGGCAGTTTACATTAAGAGCAGTTATCTCCTCTAGTTATCTTCCCAACACAATTATCCCCTATAGGCACAATCCTAAAGATAGCAGCAGAGGCAAGAGCAAGGCTCATGTGTGCATGGTGGTTTCCCTGTACGGGGGATCTACAGAGCTCTGCTGCTTCCAAGTGATGGATGAAACACTGCGATCAATGCGTATGTGGCATTTAGTGTTGGACCAGCTGATAATAACTAAATGTGACAACTTGTAAGTCGTTTCCTCGCCATGTTCTCCGGACTAAGTTTCGGCCGCTTCGCATTTCGCGTTCTCTGATAATAAATGTAACGTAATTTACCCCCGATTTCACCCGATTCAGCAAACACTTCGGTGCATTTTACGGTCCAAGAGTGTGGGATCTTACGAGCTACGGCTAATTTGAGTCCCCCAAAAAAAATACCCCGTGTCGCCGAATTAAGACAAGCGGGGCGGTCAAGAAGTGAACATTTTGTCCCGGCGACGACCTCCACTGTTTTCCAGCGGGTTTGAAAGGCGTGTGTCTTACCTGCATCCCCGGCAGGTTGCCCTGGACGGGAGAGTGGGCCATGGCGGCGCCGCCTGGGACCGCGGCTCGTCCGACGACGCGGGGGCCGAAGCCTCCTCGGCTCGACCTGTGTTTACAGTCCCGCCGCCGATGTCAGCGATCCTCCCCGGACACCTGTTTAACCCGAGGCCCGCCGAAGAACCGCGTCTGGTGCTTTTACGTAAGAGGAGAGAGGGGAAAAAAAAACAAATTGCCCTTCCCGCACACGGCGGCGAACCTTTCCCGTGTCGGAACAACCCCGGGTGACCCGAAACAGCTGAGCAGGCTAACGGACGTCTGCTAACGCTAACCCCGGAGCCGCAAAGGAGAAATCCGCAACGTTAGCTCGCTAATCAGTTGGCTAAGCGTTAACTAGTGCGTTAATTTCAATCCCCCCCGCCCCACAGCTCGGGGAAGTTACGCCGCCGCGACAGATTTCAGTTCTCGGAAGCTAAGAAGCGGAGACAAATGTTTATTTCGAGAACTACCCGGCTGTCACTTTCTGGACGTGTATTCTCCTCGCTAACGGGTCGTTGTCAGCTAGCTAACATGGTTAGCTCACTAGCTTGCTAAGCCAGCGCAGACGACCCGACAAACGTTCCGTCAGCGAGATGGCTCGGAGCACAACTCGTCCGCATACCGCAAACGTCAGCCCAGGACACGGGGTCTCTAGCGAACCCGCCCGCCGGCTTTTTTTAGTCCTTATCCGGGCGCCGATCCGTCTTTAAGCTCGCTCTACGGGTCTGGCGTCCGCGGCAGGGGTAGCACGCCAGTGTTTTTGTTTCCTCCCTCACTTTCGTCCCGTAGTCTCGGCCATCTTGTCGGTGCTGTGACGCCAGGGCTGGGCGGATCCGGATCCGGATCCGGATCGACGACGACGACGACATCCCGACCCCCCCCCCCGGCCCCGGGGCCAGGTGCTGGGGCCAGGTGGACGGACCCCACCCCCCCCCTTATCAAACCCACCCCTACTCTTCCAAACTTTTCAATGCAATGACACACAAAACGATCCCTGTGAAACCGTGTTGTTGCAGCTGTTTAACACAGAAAACCCAGATGGTCTGAGCAACCACTGTCCTGGACTCCCTAAAACGCGCTTTTCATCATTAAATCCTGCATTAATTTAATAAAACTTCATTACAATCGCCTGCTCACATCATAGAGCACGCTTTCATTTGCGGTGCCCGCACGCAATGTACCCAGCGCCGAGATAACACATCTGCATCTCGAGCAGACTGAATTAAATCCTAATGATTTTCCAGCCGATCCGATTTGCGGTGCAGCAGAGCTAATTGCGGTGACTCCAGGTGACCTCTTCCGGGTTCGACCACAGGTCGGCGCTGGTGTATAACCGCAGCGGGGCCCTTGCGTAACCTCCGACGGACGCCGATACCGGACGGCACCGGTGCAGCGTCGCCCGCTGCGGCTGGAAATAGTGATGGTCGCTGCAGCTGCTTTATTTCTTTACGTGCAATGAACATTTAACATCTGATCGAGCATTTGCGTATATATCTGACCTCAGCGATGCTTAGGACTGTTTCCGACCCGGTTTAATAGAGGGACGTGTGTGTGTGGTGCAGCGGTCGAGACGGTCCGGATGGATAACTCAATCAAAACACGCTGCCTGCATTAGGAAGGCATTGTAATCATAATATGAGTGTGTGGTTGATGCTGCTGCCTTTGAATTAGATTCCGCTGCCAGGAGGGATTTGACCCCTGAAGGCGAATTGACACAATGAGATTCCTCAGAGCACATGTTGTTTCAATTGATTTTTTTTATTTAATCGAATAGCCTCCGATCATTTAGATTAGAACACCCCCCACCTATGCCTGTTTTGTATTTCCATAAATATCGATTCACGAAGGGAAATGCCCCCACCAATGAATTCATGAATAAAAAACAAAAAAGGCTGCGCTCTCCACTTTAGCGCCTCCTCCTCATCATCATCATCATCATCATCATCATCACCGCCGCGTCCAGGGTAGAAACGCGTGTGATGGGAAGCACAACCTCCCTCCTCCATGCGTAAATTATGTAGGGCAGGACGGGAATGCTTTGCTACCTCCATTTGAGAGAAGCCAGTAAATGTGAGAGAAGGGGGGGAAAGAAGAAGAAAAGAAAATCTCAAAAGCCACGTTCGTCTTCAAGCAGCCTTTGACAGAGGCGGAGTAGCGCATCACGACTTGTCTATTGTGAAGCCAAGGAGAAGAAAAGATGGACATCACGGATCAAGGAGCTCAAATGGAGCCGCTCTTACCAACGGTAAGACGAAATAAATTCACACACTTTTCCCCACGTTTTATATTCAGTTCCACATACTGTTGCTTTGAATCGTGGACAAACCTGAATGGACCGTTGGCCCCCAGTTTATGTAATTTCTCTTTAGAATAAAGCCAGGGACAGTTAGGAGGAAACGTCCCATCAATGTATGATTCGTTTTCAATAGGATAAATGTTTGTGTCAAGATGACCTATATTTCACTTCTGTGTCGCCTGGATATCATGACATACGAGGATGTTGCGCACCAGAAATTTACATTTTGACTGTGTGCACAATTCATATTTAAACAAAAGAATATTTCTCTCTCACTACATACGCCTACGCCTTGACACAGATGGCATTTATGTGATGCACTGTGCAGTTTGATACCATGTTTCACAGCAGCAGGTTGAAATCCATATGTAGCCTACCATAGTGCCCGCATGGAGAGGGTCCATAATATTTTGCCTTTCAGCCAAATCACCTGGTTTACCAGTCGACCCAGTTTTTTTTAAATTCTCTTTATGTAACCAGCTGTCAAGTTGTTGCTTTAAGTTTACAGTGCTGCAGGTCCGGGATGTGACACTGATATGAGAAAAAAAGTGTATGAGCCTAATAGTAAGGAAACGGGGGTGGGGGGGTTACAGTATGTGCCTCACCAGTTGGATGTAATGAGATCACTGTCTTTAAATCTTTTCAGGACGGGCTTTAATGAATTATTTCATTTTCATAACCTATTAGGTTCAACAGGAGGGCATAATACAGACAGTCACGATAAAGTAATCTGATTCTTTCTCATGTATGCATGGCTCTACTCTTGAAATCACCGACCATCCTCCTGTGACACAGACAGATGCTACCCAAGCCTCCTGAAGAGTTGTATTTATTTCATTGAGATATACAGCACTGTCTCGTATCGTATCACATATTGGTGGAGTACAGCGGGGAACGGATAGGTCCAAAATTGTCCTTTCTGGTCTGAGCCCTTTGAACTCACTGGCATGGTTTCAAACAAGCATGATGTCTCATGCATTACGCATTGGGTCACTTAAGAGCAGAGCATACTTCTGTGGTCAGCATCACCTCATTAGTATTCAGGTGTGACTGTACTGTGACATAAAAGAAAAATGTCTGCTACCTTGGTTGCATTGTCAGTGCCAGAGGAGAGAGATGAGATACATTGCTTTGTTCCCACCATGTTTAAAGCGGCGATTGTTCTGGAGGCAAATCAATACTCTCCTCGTTTGTTCTATTTTTGGACGTGTTACATGAGGACTTGGTTTTCCAGAGCTAACGGCCGTACAGTGAAGCCTGACGGAGCCGAGGTGGTGTGGGATGGCTGTTCTGTTTCCTCTGCAGTCTCAATGCAGTGTGGTTGCTTCCCTGTCGTCGTAACTCAGTGCTGCTTCCCCTGTCCCTCTGGCCGCACAACAAGCAAATGCGTTGTCATGGTTTCACCAGAATGTGTATGAGTATGTGAGGTGTCAGTATGGTGAGAATCTTAGGGTCTCCTCAGTACACAACATGGCTAGGAAAAACTATTCCATTGTACCCCGTTCTATCTGGTTACCAGGCTCCCAAGGTCAAGCATGAGAGTATGTTTAATTTTACAGCAGGAAGGACTGTATCTGAGTACATCATAAACAATGCCATACTGTATTTTTCAGCTGCCTGTCAGTTAGGACACTTGAGTTCCTTGAGTAAGGAAATTTCTTAACCAAGCAACTGGCAATACATCAATACAGCCACATGATTTTTCTTTTGTCTCCTTGACTGATTTCTCGATGTTCTATTTGACTTGCAGGAACAAAGTTCCCAAGAAAATAAAGACGTGGTGAGTACATGTCTTATTTACTTTCATTTACCTGCAAAAATGTCATATCGGTTTGCTCAGCAGTAACAATGATAACTCAATTTAATGCACTTGTTAAAAATTTGGTTTAAAATCTAAAAAATCAATAGTAAGAGTAATAAAATAAGAAAGAAAGAGCAAGGCAAGAATAATGAACTGGAGGTCAGAAGAAATGTACTGACTATCATTACATTAAAACAAGCCTGTAAGGAGATTTAAGAAGTGCAGCGTTGAAAAGTAGCTACATTGAGTATTTATTTTTTTTGCTTTCAATTTTCAACTCCCCTTCATTTCAGAGAAAAATTTGCACTTTACACCTGCACTGTAATTATTTAAATAAAAATATGTGATAACATTTTAAAATAAAATATATTTGCTACTGTCTATATATATTTTTTTTATTAACATTTTATCATATGACAGCCTCTGCATTGTGTGTACAATGACAACAGAAACAGAAAATCATCCCACAGCTTTGCAGATCCCCTCAAGTCTTTGTAGCATTTTAGCGTCTCATTGTTTTGATTTTCCAACTCACAAATCAGCTGTTGTTGTTCCCTCTCATCAGTGATGTTTCGATGTATGAACCAGACAGCTTTCAGAGACCAGAAGGGCTAAATAATGATTTTCTTACAAAAAGTGTAAAAAGTCTGTGTGTTGATTCAGTTGTCTGTGAGTTGGTGGCAGTTTTACCAAAGAAACATTTCCCCTTATTAGCTTCTCAGATGGGTTTGTTTAATTAACCAACCCAAAAATTATATTATATTTCACAAAAAAGCAAAAAATTTGAAAAAAAGCCCAAAATTAAAATCATATATAGTATATTTATAGTATACTATAATAATACTGTATGTAAGTCACATTGGCATTTTTCTGCATTTTGAGTATTGTTACTTTTGACATTTGAAGTACATTTCGTTGATAATACTTCCAAACGTTTACTTAGATAAGAGTTTTAATGTAGATCTTCCCCTCTAAAGAGAGTATTTTTGCCTTGTTGTATTGGTTCTTTTCTTAAGTACAAAAAAAAAAGTTTTAAAGGTGAAGGGCGCAGAAGGAGATACTAGTCAGGTTAGTACATTTTTCCAGTAGCGCCAACAGCAAGAGTCTGAGTACATTTGGCTGTTAATCCATGTTTTCTTTAATCTATAATCTACAGTAATATTGCACAGCTGTGTTTGGTTCATATTTTTAATTTGCCATCTTGTTTAGCAGATGTCCTTTGTTTTTATATCACACATGTCACTATGCATCTAACAGCCACATAAGGCTGTGAACACATTGGATAAATAAATAATAATAGATAATGGGAATTAAGTGGGGTTAACACTTTCAACATTTTAAATGGCCTTGAAAAGCTCACAGGGAAGGGTAGCCAGGCATAGAGTAGAGTTTTGATGCTTGCATGTCATCTGCTCTGACAAATTATTGCTTATGCAACTTTGGGCTGTGAGCCAGACTGAGGACAAGACTGAGCACAAAGTGTCTGCCACTGGACAAACTGTGAATCTTCCATGTACTAGGAAATTATTTGGGCCCCTTTGAACTTCTACTTGGTTATTACAAGTGTCTCAGTGGGCAATCTTGGATACATGGCGTTGAATAATGAGTAATGAGTGTAATTTTCGAAGCGAAATATAAGCTAAAGCTTGGTCACATGGCACAGTGTTTCCAAATGTTAGAAACAGATTAAATGCTACTGTTTTAATTTATCAAAACAACCATTTATAATCAACATAAAAGTTTTCAGGGCATAAAACTGCTCATTGACAACTAGTTTGTTTACTTGCTCTGTGATTGGATAGAATATAAGTGTAGTATTGAGATAAATAACATATTATATATATAAAACAGTTAATGCAACTTTCAGTAATTCTGCATTGAAACAACTTTTGACTAAATTTAGTGTAGTTTTTGGAAGCCTTTTAAAGTTTCCGAGACTTCCTTAAACAGCAGGTTGCACAGATGTGGCATTTGACAGTTCTTAAAGAAACTGTTTGTGATTTGGGGAAATTTGTATATTTGCTTTGTCACTGAGAGTTAAATTAGAAGACTAATATCAATCTTATGTCTTAATAGTAAATATAATGCTGCAGCCAGCAGCCTTATATTGAGAATGACACATTATGGTTTTATAGTTGATTATGCACCAAACTATTCAGGTAGTTGCTGCATCCGGAAAAGAAATATTCTGGCACATAATCACCCATAAATGTACAATGTGTTGTTTTAAACATTGTTTTTTGTACAGATAAAACAAGCGATAAATAACATTTTAATCGGTGATCCTGATCCGATGTGTTGATAGGTAGATTTAGGTATGAGCACAAAGTTAGGCCAGCTGTTTCCCCATTTGCCATCATTGTGGTAAACTAATCCTGCCTGGTTATAGCTATAAAACTATGTAGCTATAGCCACATAATGGGACTGACTTGTAGGAACCTGTGTATGGAATTGTGTATTCTTAAAACTTTTATGCACTTTCTGATTAGTCAATATATTATGCATTAGGAATAGTAATGTACAAAGATGTGTCCCATTATAATAAAATATTGAACAGTGTGTCTTGTTTTTTATTATATTTTGCATGCTCCATCCATAGCCACTCATAAAGAGAAAGAAAAGGTCGGTTGTATACAAATAGTTGTTTTGACCCATTTCACTTGTAAAGTGTAAAGTAACATTGTTCAGTTACATCAGTAACATTGCTAATATTTTCAACATTTCATATCATTCCATTGTCTGACAACAGAATTAGAAAAAAATGTGAATGAGAAGAGCTTAATTGGAAATTTGGCTGCATTAACAATCTGTATATGTGATCACAGAAAGTAGGAAAGAAGAAAATTTATAAAGGGCAGTCCAGCCGCATGCTCGGTTTTGACCTAGTCTTTTAATCGATTTAATGTACTCTGAGCACCAAAGATCAGTGATGAACATCTTGACTGGTGCCTTGTTTGAATTGTCCCTGGATAGGATTTTAAAGAACACCTGGCAGCCACTCACATGACTGCCTTTTCTGTTGTTATATGTATCATAGTTTGTTGAAAGTTACAGTGATACATCTCTCTGTTGGTCAGCTGATTGATCAGCCACGTCTTTACCAGTACTCGAGTGGCCAAGTGGCTCTGGTCCTTGATCTGACTTGTACTTAACTAGAATGGTCCTAATTACAACCCTGACATAACAGAAGGCTCTCTGCCAAGCTGTCAAGTTAGAGCTGGTTGATTGGCTGGGTTGGAGAAGATCAGTGAGGACAGACGGAGGAAGTCTGCTAGAGTTGCCCGGGCTTGTTCTTTTGAGCGTGGTGTTCTTGGATCAGTGTGAAATCTCTATTCGACTTGGTGACCCAACTGTGCAGGCAGGCAGGCAGGCAGGAAGCCTCCCTACCGCAGCTAGGAGCCTAGACCGGCTGTACTCCTTTCCATGGTTAATTATAGCAGTGTCAGTGGAGAGGAGATTGAAGAGGGCATGGAGGTAGGGAGAGGGAGAGGGTGCAGAGCTGGATGGAGAATATGAGAGACAGATGGTTAGATGAAGACAGCAAGGACAATAAGATTCTGTATTGCTGAGTGTAATTGTGCTGTCTGATCTTCGCGTATGAATACTGTAATAATAAGTGCCATCTTTGCAAATGACAGCTTAAAGAAATATTAGCTGACATGAAATGCAGAGAAAACATTAGGCTATTGTAATTTGACAGTCATATCAGGCAGTGCAGTAGAAATAGCTGCTGCTCCTCCTGATCTGTTTCTAGCACACCATGTCTCGATCACAGTTTTGCTGACAATGCAAAGCCAGAGCTCAGCTTCTTTGCCTCAGGTAGGTTTTGCAGCACACACAGACAAACGCACTGAAAGATGCACATGAAACACTAACCCCGCTCACTGCTTCTTCTACCCGAAGTCTCTGGTGGTCATGGCACATGGAGCTGTGAGGGGTACAGAGGCTTTGTGAAGCCCCTCATCAGGGATGGTGTTGTTTTCACTCTTTATGACCTAAGGCTGCTCTTAGGTAAGAGAGCCACAGAGCTTTTAGGCTCAGCAGAGCAGAACTGTGCATGGCACAGCATCGGTGATGTCAGAGTGCTAATCTCTCTGGGGGGATTGGCGGATGGACGCTTGTCAGAAACGTTTGATGCTACCCTGGATGAATGCAGTTGGAGGCAGAGGGAGAGACAGAGGCTGATGCAGAGCTGGAGCTCTGCGTAGCTCTCTGCTTTTGTTTTAATGTTGCATTCATGGTGCTTTCGGAATGAGGTAGCCGGCATATTCCAGAGCGGTTTAGGAGAACGGCTGAGGAGTGGAGAGTAGTTTGCCTGAGAGCTCAACAGACTGTCTTTCTCCGCTATTCTCTCTGACCCTCACTCACAATCCTAAACACACACTCTGAGCTTGGACTGGGGCTCAGGCCCTGAGCCTTAGCCTCTCATTTCACCACTGCCGCAAGCACAAGGGGAGTTAGCGGGCATCCTGCCCCAACCTTAAGGAGACACACCATGCTTTCAGTGGACCATAATAAAGGATTTATTTATCAGGTAGGTTACTCTAACTTTGCACTGAAAAGTATTCAGTCTGTCAGAGGGGGAACATTTCTCAGACTTTTTTGTTAATAAAAAAGTACTTAGTTATCCACCACTGAGTTTGTGGATTTTTGCATCATTCAAAAATATGCCGTTTTTTCTGGTCAAGATTCAGACTGATTTGGATGCATTATTGTTGTGAGATTGAGATTAGCAGTAGCTAGATAACAGTATTAGCTGGAAGAAGCCTACATGTGATGCCTTGGATGTGACTGTTTTACTAACTACATAATGTTAATGCATGTATACTTAATAGACTGCGGGAGATTTGCCTTCTGTGCTGCATAGAGGGCCAGTTGTTCTGCTATGAATGCGAAAAGTCCCAAGGAGGTTGGCTGACAGATGGGACTGTCATTCTGGGGCGAGAGAGGAGCTTATACCCGCTGTACTGACCCTGGTGATCTCTGAGGGAGAAATGGGTGAACAAAAGCCAGCAACATTAGATTTGTATGTGTTTAAGTACTTTGTAGTGTATGTAGATTTGTCCTAGTCTTTTCGTTTTGTACTTTTAGGACATGCTGAGTTTTCCTACCTTGTACTTAACACCCAAGCAGCTTTTAAAAAATCTTCACCTCTCTCTCTGTTTTTGGAGGGCAGTAGTCACACTTCTTATCTCCCTATATCCGACAAGGTTAGAGAGAGGTGATGATGTAGAGATGCTCCTGATGTACTTAGCATGCTCTTCCTTGTAATTTTGCCGATGCTGATCCCGCTGCCATTGCCACAGTAACCACGGCCATCTGTAGGGATGAAGACCAAACCGCGACAACAAAAGCAGTCAGCCAATCACAGTGCTGGTACAGCTGCTGTAAATCCATCTTCCCTCTTAGCTAGCTTCAACCTATAGCATGAATCTGGCTCTTAGCACATGTAGAAAGTCCACTAAAGCAGATTGAAAGGGGATAGATTTACATTAATACCCAGTCTCATGGATTTTGCACGAAGCGCCATGGGCTTAGATATTTCCTGGGCGTACTGTAGAGAACGAATGCTACTTAATTCATCTAATATGATTTTTTAGTGTACATCTCATGGCCTAGATCTCAAGGTATAGTAATGTAAACATTTATCATCTCTGCTGTTGTGAAAGCCTCAGGAGAGAATCCTGAAGAATATAGAAATGAGGTCACCTATCTGCTTCCCAGGGAGAGATATGATGATGTACAAAGATTCCTGGAGAGGAGCTTGTGAGAATCGATAGGTCTGTGATTTATCCTGGCCAGGAAAATGGAACATAAGCTCTCAGAAAAATCAGGCATTGACACTTGAAGACAACCTCTCTGTTCTTTTGTAACCAGTTACCCATGAAAAATAACATCACTGGACGGTTAATCTACCCTGATAGTGTTGCATTTCCTGATGTTATTTTTTTCCCGTTATGTCGTTTGTTTTCATTCCCACGAACGGGTAGAAATAGAATTTTATGAAAATGAAAATACTTTAAGTTTTGCTTTCATTTTTGGCTTGCAGACTGATCCTCATTCCAAATGCAATGACTGTGTCACTAACACTAAAATCTAAAGCACTGATTCAAAAGCAGTTTTCAGGCTAACATCAACTAACCAGGCTCTTGTGAAAGAAATCTGTGCTATCTGAGAGCTAAATATGAAGCTTTTATAATTCTTTCTCATCTTTCCAGGAAAAGACATGACTGGCTTATTGTCCTGCAAGTTATATATTTTTTTTCTATTCAATTAAATACACTGAATTTCAGTGTTCTTGTATCTTATGTCAGATCACAGTCGAGAACTCCTTCATAACACAAAACATTTTTTAAAACTTGCCCTTATTTGCTACATACTGATATTTCAAACGATATTGTCTGGTAAACACACTTCAGTTCACTGGAGTCATGTTTACCTTGTTAAAACAAAGCAAACATATCTATATAAAAGAATATAATCATATAACATCAATTCAGATTAGCTATTCGTACTATTCAAGGTGAAACGTGGTGCCATAGCTGCTAAATTCACCAGAATGTGAGGCAGAAATTAAAAGTGAACTGAAGAGCAACTTGACAGTTTTAGCTTGATCACGTCCTCATCACAAGTTCAAATAAGGCATTTTAAACCCTGATGCACACGATCATGAGAGTCCTAAGGAAACTGGAACACAGTGTAGCCACTGTGATTTAGAGATTTATCTGTAAGATATTGTGGACTCATTTTTGTTAGATTCGTACTTTTTTGGAGCAGGATGTTCCGATAGCATTGTCTGAGTTCAGCCAGACACATTTCAGGTCACTTTCACTGTTGGCTGGGTTTTTATCAGCTGAAATACACCACAAGATGTATTGTATAGAATTATGTTGAAGGTTCAGCTGAAGTATTTGTCCTCCTTTGTCCAATGTCAGGTCAAAAATGATATGATGTTTACTCAGTGGTTCAATTTACAGTTGGTGGGATTGAGGGTTAGGGTTGGCTCTCTGATGATCCTGAGGACACAGTGGCTTTGTTGGCCCTTTTGGTGCAATCACTCAATCCTCTGCAGGCTCTGTTTAACAATGTCAGTCATGAAACTCATTAGGAAGAGTGGTTGGAACTTGGACCTCACATGTAGCTGCCTGAAGCATGGAATCAGGTGGAATCAGGTGCTGAGAGGCAGCAGATGAATTGCTTTAGTGGTAATGGTGAATTACAATTTCACATCGCATTTACTAATTCAAGTAACAGTTCCTTATGTTGGCCTTTTTTTTGGCTTGTTCACCAACTTAGTGGGAGGTAATGCTAGACTGGAGGTTGATATTAGCTTGGCTCTCTGTAAATACTTGACTGACTGGTCTTGTACACATTAGCTTGGAGCAGGGGGAAGGAGGTTAACCTCTATAGAAAGATGTGCAACTCTCAGTAATTCCAAAGTTATCCTATATAAAACTGTGTGTTCTTAGCTGAGGTTAGCCACAGATATGTGTACAGAGGCTAAGATAGCTGCTGGGTGGTCATTAAATCCCTCCAAATCTCAGGGCTGCCTAGTGTATGTGAAGGATTTGGAGTTGTTTAAAGGTACCTGATGATACAGGGGTGAGTAAAGACAGCAAAATAATGAGTAATGTAATGCATTACTTTTTCTGATAAGTAATTTGTAAAGTAATGTAATTACTCTTTCACTAAGTAATGTATAATGAGTGAATTATTACTGTTTTTAAGTAACTTGCTGAAAACAGTTCCTGTGTATAGAATTAATCCGGGTGGCCCCTTGAATGAAGAGGTGCATTTCCTTGCACCTACATCTGGCCTGGGGGTCAACCACCTCAAATAATAATCAACCTAGTGAGAAATGTGTACATGGCCTCACCTGCTTGGAAACTTGCAACTCTAGATCTGGTACTTCCAGGAAAACATGTTCTCTTTTCTACATATTCATCTTCTTTGTCAAAACCCGATGCCTATATTAACCACATTGCAACTTAAGCATGGAGGTTACCTTCAGAGAGATGGGTGTGTTACGCTCATTGTAGTGAATTTAGCCTCCAGCCAAACTCAGTCTCTTCTAACTGTACACCACCAGATTTTTTTCATTTTAAATTTGTAGTTTTAAATTCTAATCTATGCTGACTCAAGTGTCATCACATGAGGACATTTATCAGACCTTACTCAGCCCCTCTGGAGTTACAAAGGGCTTAAATAGACTTTTTTTCGTATGGGACATGCAGTAGTACTGCAAACACCTGGAAACAGACTGATGTATAAAAATGGTGGAGTTCCCCTTTAAATAACAGGTTTTATACGTTTTGGGACGTATGTGTCACAAACCTTTGTAGAAAAATTACTCAAGCTGCTGTTTTCAGCTACTGTTGTGTACACATCAAAAGAACATGGAGGTAGATTTGTCTGTGCCTGATTAAAAGTTAATAGAGTATGTTCAAAGACTTATTTCCTTGATTAGCTTCCTACTGGGAGTGATGGGGTTCTCTGTGAATATATTGTTTTATGCCAGTTAAAAGAGTTTTGGTTATTCCTCATTAGACATTTCTTTATTATGTTTTCTCCAGTTTTGTTCTCCCCAGTTTGAAATGGAGGGCCTTAGTTGGAAAAAAGGGATGTTGTGTAATTGTATGCACCAATCAGAATGTAGCAGCATTTGAATAAGATTATTATGACAGTTGTGGGCAGCTGTTTAGTTGTTATCATTTAGATCAAATGACTACTTAACGGTTGCAATAAAACAGATTAAATGGAAATTTTTGAGTGTTATGGTGTCAATAACATTAGTTAAAGATGTTTTTTAATGTTGTGTAAGAGGAGAAAAAGCAGAAAAAGATTCAATAAGTCAGCGAATTATTTTTCAATATTGTTACACATTTATTCACTGCGTGCTTCACGTCATAACAGACCATGTAATGCTCTAGCAGAAAAAAACAATACACTGAATTGAGCAAGGCTGTGTTTTATCGCTTTAGAATCAAACTTTTCAATTGTAAAGGAAGAACATGTGATTTCTTCTTTCAAAAGTTACATATTCTTACTTTAATGTGTGTTTAAATAATACAAAAAACACCAAGCTCTATTCATTTTTGCTCCACCCATTCACATATTGCACACTTTATTGTGTTCTAGATGGATAAAAATTGCCAAATCATAACGCTATAATCCATAATCTCAAAGTGAAACACATTTATAAAAAGTTCTGCAAATTTATTAAAAATTAAAATACAGAAATCTGTCTTTAAAATGTATTCAGACCCATCACACTGTTCAGGTGCTTTCTGTTTGCTTCAGTAATCCTTCAGATGTGTCAAGAGCCTGACTGGATGCCACCCATGACAAACCAAATTGACTGGACATGGTTTAGAAAGGTACAACATGCTCATATGAGGTTCCACAACTCACACTGCATGTCAGGAACCAAGCCCAGGAGTCCAAGGAACTCCATCTGTAATCATCCTAAAATTGGCCATCCGGCCAAATTAAGTAATTGGGTCACTATCACCCTATCAGAGCCTCAGATGTCCCCTGTAGAGATAGGAGAACCCGCTGGAAGGAAAACAATCTCAGCTGCTCTCCATCAATCAAACATTTATGGTAGAGTGGCCAGACAGGAGCTACTTTGAGTAAAAGGCATGTGACACCCCACTTGGAGTTTGCCAGAAAGCATTTAAAGGACTCTGGAAGCATGAGAAAAAAAAAAAAAAATTGTCTGGCCGAGAACCTTTGGGCCAGAATCTTTGAAGAACTATTTTCGGTGAACACCAGATCCCGCTCATCCCTACAGTCCAGTCATAAACCCCATAGAACATCTGCGGAGAAATGTGTAGATGACAGTTCACAGATGCCAGGGAGAATAGGAAAAACTGCCCAAATCCAGGTGTGCAAAGGTTGTAGGGTCTTATCCAAGAGGACTCAAAGGTTTCTGTCCAAGTGGCTTCGACAAAGTAATGAATTTAAGGATTTGGGTACTTTACTAATTAAATTGAAAATACGATAAAATGTGCAAAATATAGAAGGGTCTGTGTACTTTCCGAAGCCACTGTAACTAAATCTTATAAAACAATATTGATGCTAGAGCAGGAAATTGAATTTGAAGATCTACTGTTTACACCTGCAGAATGTGCATTGAATCAAAATCAGATGAAGTCCAATGTCAAGCTTTTCGCGTGAAGGTCATGATGCTTGACTTATCATCACTGCACAAATGCTTAAACTATGCTCACATACACAAACACACAGGCACACTTAACATTGAATGACATTAGAACATCCTCTGGTTCTTGGTCCATGTAAGGCCTGAAGCCTTTTGCCATCTTCCCCCCTGTGTTGCTCACTCATCCACACTGCTCCTCCCCATCACACCATTGCCTGCATGGGGAACTGTATGCATTAGCAGGCCTACGCATGATGTGTGTCCCTGTTTGTACGGTACATGTACAGCTTGCATTGTTGGAATTTTTACGTAATATTTGCTGGGCATATAAATAGTGTGTGTAGGACTACTGTATATACAGACAGAAACAAATCAATAACCTGTAAATTTAAAAGGCTTATAATGGAAAAAAAAACCAAGGTGAACAAATGTAGACATGATACACATTCATGTTACATTTGAATGTGATTCATTATGCCTGGTCACATGTCTACCCCTCCTCCACCTCTCCCATCCTGACTCCCCTGGAGTCTTGGTCACATGCTCCCTGCTACCGTTCCCCCTGAAGCCTTCATCAACAACCAGCGGACCAACCGAGAAACGGCTGATTTAATTCTCTCCGCCACGCAGGGCCCTCCATCACTGAGCCCATGGCCAGAGACAAGGTTTTATCCTGCCATAAAGGCTGGCAGATTAATCTCAACCCAGATTGGTGAGCTGGGAGGCGGCTCTCTGGGCTGGTCTGGGGTCAGCAACATGAGGTAGAGAAACCAGTGTCTATTAATAGAAGCAGGGACCTGCAGGCAGGAGATTCTGGCTCATCCGTCATGCTGAGCAGAGTAAAGCACTTGTTTGGGACAAAATAGAGAGGCAGATAGAAATATCAGAGAGTCATTACTTCAGATAAACAGTTTTTACTGGGGATAGTGTAAAAGATACAGAAAATAGACCATTAGGAAGAAGAGTTGACTTTATTCTGTGTAATGCACTGGTTTCCCATTTTTTTAATGATAAACATCGAAATTGGAGATACACAAAATGTTATGTTATTATTATTATCATCATATTAATAAGAATCATACACTTCCAGTGAAAGGGGTAAAAGAGTAATCAAATAATGCTCCATAGTTACTGTATCAGTGAGCAGCAGAATTATAATGTATTTGGCTGACAAATTGTTTTTCTGCCTTTTTCTTGTGGACTTTTTCTTTAGTCATAGAATACACCTGAAAACTAATTACATGTGTACAAAAATACACAAAAAAACCTTAAGATATGTGTCCCTCTTTCATATATTTATAAAGACACTGCAAATTACACATTAGCATAAGATGGGTCATCATAATTTCCAAATGTATGGTCTGATAAAAGAATTAGAAATGCCAAGTAAATTCCAGTGTAAACAATACACTTACAATGATTAATTATTAATTTAGTTTTCTTTAGTAGAGGCTTTACACATTATGATAAATATTGTATTTGCATCAGTGCTGTGCTTTACTTCAGTATCTTTGATTGATGGTCAATTCAAGCATCTTTTTTAGATTTTTTCTTTCTTCTTCTTTTTTTCTTTCTTTGAAGACATTTGTCAGCCTTGGTTAGTAACTGCAGGCCTACTGCTGACTGGTGCAATCTCCATGAGTACCTGGACAGTTAGGGAACACAGTTTACGGAGATTTTAGTGAGTCAATCATACTGAAACTATAAAATTCAGGGGAACAAAAACAGGATTTTGAACAATGAGGGAGACATGTCCCTCCCATCCCCATTGGAAATTACAACTTTGCTGCTAAGGTTGTTGAATATCTTGGCTGCTTAGATGCTAAGGCCTTATAAAAGCAAACACCGGTGTGCTAATGCCTTCTGCAGCTATCTGTAATGACTCTTTCATATGACTGAGAGTGATGACAGCTGTTTTGAGAGGCACTGTGATTAATGTTGTCCAGCGGACAAAACAGCTTATTAGATTTTTATTAAAAGTCTTGACTGGAGTAGGAACAAAATTCCACACTTCCATGAATTCATTTATTTCATTTTTTGGGGGATAGAACAAGCTTTAAATTAATTGAAGGAAGTCTGGAAGTTGTCAAAAGCAGACTGTAATCTGGATAAGGCCTGGTTTAAACAAATCCTTACTGGTACATAAGTATTATTTTGGACAAACCAAGTCCTGAACAACAGACACACAAACCAACTCTACAGTCCAACGTGTAGTAATGGAATGATTCTAAACTATAATTTCTGAAGATTTGATGTTTTTCTATGGAGAGCCATTTAATTATTTTTTCAGAGTAAATGATGCCAATTATTTTATCTTTTTTCTCTAGTACTGCATCACTGAGCATCTGTGGTTGCAAAGAGGATCTGATTCATTCATTTGTAATCAGTAAGCATTAAGAATGAACTTAAGTTCTGTTAACAGTTCTTGCAAAGTACTATATAATTCCCGAAAAAGTTCAAAAAAGGCACAAAAGCCAATCAAAAAACATTATTAACTTATGAATTGAATTGAAGTATTACTGAGCTCAGTATCTGGCTTTCTGGAATTCTTGTTTTCTGCAATTCAGTGGTGCCAGGGCCACTGCAGTGATAATCAAGGGGATGTGCAGGACAGATACAGGGCGCTTTAGAGATGACTATGACACCACATATTAGACATGTGTTGCGGGTTACACACAGCCTTAATTAACTGCAGTGCAAAAGTAGTTTTAAAATTCTCATCCTTTTGCCATCTGATTGAACTCATGCTGCAGCTTTGAACTGTACACTAGCTGAATTTAGATGTGCGTGGTTCTCATGGGTTGTCAACAGGGAGATACGGTGCGTTAGAGTGAGGGAGTTTCCCTGGGGACCCGCTGGGGCCAACCAGCAAGGCCGGCCCCGAGTCGACCCCCAGCTCCTCTCCCAGGCTTGTCACAAACGCTCACACCACCAAAAGAAATAAAAAACATATTAGCTATCGGGCTAGTGTGTCAGGTCTGTCTTGAGCTTTTTTTGGATGCCCTGAAATTGGACTATTACCCCTCTCTCTTGAGCACTGATTATGTTAGAGTGATAGAGTGCAGTGGTCAGTCTAGCTGTGGAGGCTTGGATAAGAGTGAACTGGAATGCAGAGACATGGAGAGTGACAAAATTAACACATAGAGAAAGCGTCAGAGTCTTTGAGATTACCATTTACCATCTGCCAAGGGAAATCTAGCAAAGTCTGACTACAGGGACTAGATAATGAATCCTGAAATGGGCCTGTGTGAGTGTGTTTGCATGTCTATGCGTGTAAGTGCACTTGCTGAACTTGATGTCCCCGCGTACAGTAAGCCCACCATGACAGCTCTCAGCATCTGCACACGCAATCATTTGATACGTTGGCTTGTTTTTCACATGTTCGCCCATGTGTTTGGGCAAGCGGGTCTGTGTGTTTGTGTCTGTGAGAGAGTGTCGCACCACCAGTTGCTTAATCACTCAGGATCACAGATTGATGGCCAGTTTCAGCCTTCTTTAACTTGATAGAGTATATCACATGCCTCGTATGATGTTTATTATTTAATGGGAGTTATTTACTGTATAGTGTAGCCCTCAGTGTTTGAAGAGCAGGACTTTGACAGTTATATTAATTATATTTGATTTGATTTAGGAAAGAGGACAGAAAAGCACTGAAAAGCTGCTGATTCAAATCCCGCTGCATGCATTGCAGGAGCTGCATGGTGGTTAATGTTTTTATTTTATGGAAACAATAGAACTGAAGGCTGTGTCACACCAGAAAGTGGTACAGTGCGTCTTTTAAAAAATATGTGATTCAAGGGTTTTGATTAGTGACTAAAGGCTGAGACAGTCCAGGAAACTACCCGGAACCCACTAACACGAGTCAGTCTGGCATTTTGTTCTAAGGATTATACATTATTTCATTAGATAACACAATTTACACCATGCAGGGTGGGGTGGGGGTGGGGGGGTCACCAAGCGAGTTCACTAAAAAACAGTAGTTCTCTGTTATGTCTCAGTATTGTATAATTCAATTGTTAACGAGGGCCTTTAAAGGACCAGTGTGCAAGATTTAGTGGCATCTAGTGGTGAGGTTGCAGATTGCAACTAATTGAATACCTCACTCCTCACGCCTCTCTTTTCCAAGCATGTTGGAGAACCTACGGCGGCCTTCAGGTAACTTAACAATGGGAAAAGCCTTCTCCAGAGCCAGTGTTTGGTTTGTCCATTCTGGGCTACCATAGAGACATTCATCATGGCGGGCTCCGTGGAGGAGGACCCCTGCTCCCTGTAGTCGGGAAGGACTCATTCTAAGCTACTGTGAACACATTGATTCAGATGATTATACACGAATGAAAACATAATAATGAATACTATACTCTATTTTTCTCAATAGAGCCCTCTAAATTCTACACACTGGTCCTTTAACTATATATTGTTAAATAAACATAGGTCTATTTGTTTTGTTCTTTATAGCCTTTACTTTTAGATTTCCTTCTTTAAATTTGATTATTAGCACAGTTGAATAGAATAGTAGAATATACAATGAGGTATAGTTTTAATGCTGTGTCTCTTGTTGTCAAATTGTATGGATGTTGATGTGGCTGTATGTATTCAACTTTATTTCTGATGCTGAATATTTATTTGTGATAAATTCAAGTGCACTTTAAACTTGCTGTTGATGTCACTAATCATAGTTTGTTACCTGGTAAAATAATTTGACTTAGTAGGTGTTACTATAATTTTTAGTAAAAGAATGTTGGTCATCTTCTAAAATATATGTCCCTGCCATACAAATCAATCTGTTTGGATTAAGGGAGCTGGATATTTACCACCGTCTCTGCCTGCTGTACGACACAAAATCTTCTGATGCACTATTTATGTTTTTTAATCATATTAAGAGCTGTGAAGGACATCCTAATCGAATTATACAGTCAAATCGGGCAATATTCATGCTACTCTAACTCACTTTTTGGTACTTCACGCATTGATTTTGTGTTTATTATAACTGTTAGGAGCCCATATGTATATTGGTCACGATACATGTCAGGGTTTGGTGCCCAGGGCCCTCTTTCCTCAGTATCAGGGTCAAACTGAAACTTGGCTCAGACAGATATCTCGGTTATGTAACTTAAGAGTGATGTATGTGTGAATCAGTTTTTCTCCTCCACAGTGATCACTGAAAGAACGATGAAGAGAAAATAACATGAAAAACAAAAACTAGGGTAAAAATGAAAAAAAACTCATAATTATATGGAAAACATTAAAATTTCTTCCTAAAAAATAGACAGATGATAAAAAACATTGGTTAACATGTTTTATGGCCTATTTTTATCTTTATGACTTATTACTTTCATATCATTTGTGTATTGGAAAGAATTGTATTGTTTTTTTTACCAGTTTTTAGTAGTTGGTTGGCTTACATGTGGTGAGATATGGTTAGAATCTGAATGATAGTTTTATTTAAGAAAAATTAAAGTAAAAGTCTTCACATTAAAATATACCTTAAGCCCTTGTTATGCAGAAAGGCCCATTCAGAATAATGACTAGAATGCCATAATTTTAATGCATAAATCTGCAAACATCACTGATATTGTAGCTTGTTAAAGCGGAGCATATTTTAACAACTTAATATACAGCCAAACCTAAAATATTAGATCATAATTTATGAGTTGATTTTATTTTTTATTAATAAAAAGTTTCTGCAAAGTAAGTTGTAACTACAGCTGTTAAATTTATGTAGTCAATGAACAATATTTCCCTCTGAAATTGAGTATAATATAAAATGATAAAGTAGCATAAAATGGTTGAATTTAAGTACTTCAAAACTGTACTTGAGTAGATAACTTGTGTAAATGTACTTAGATACTTTCCACCAGTGTTAAACACCAGCATGGACCATCAATAACAACAAACTAGCCACTGTGAAGAGTAATTGCTGTTCAAACACCAATGACCAAATGTAGGACAAGTACACAGTCAGGCGACCCACGGCAAATTTACAGAGGACGTCTAGAGGGCAGAGAGGAAATGAGCTAAATCATAAACACTCCACTCACAACAAACACACAAACACACACACACACAGACCGGAGAGAGACAGAGATGCAGAAGAGGAGGGAGAAGATGATGGAGCAGGCATCACCATGACAACTTTTTGTTCCGGTGTTTACTGGCATGCAGCTCCCTGGGCAGCAAGGTTTTGAATTTGATAAGAACCACCACAGGAAGCCTTTTCTCTTACCAAAGCTAAAACTGTCAATAATACTTCCCACTGGCTTAGATTATTATGACTGTATGCATGCTGCCTCCAGTGTTAGTAACTGTTGGTTTTTCAGTGAGGCACAGTTTGAGTTGATAAGAGTTGATTGGTTGAGTTGTGAGTCCACCGATAGAGTGGTTATGGCTTGAGGGCATCCATTTAAAATAGTCAGAAGTCTTCAGTGTTGGTTTTTGCAGACTGAGAAGTGACAGTTTTGCTGTGTGGCAGTATTTCTGTGTGAACGTTTTTAATTTTTCAGGGTCTGTCCCAGGATCAGATGATGTGTAAGGTTCCATCCTGGCAGACAACAAATGAAAACACCATGAGTAGGAAGCCAGCGTTTTCAGTATATATTAAAAAGCAGAGTAAGCTTTCAGAGACCAGTACCTTTCTTTCAAGGTGACTGCTATTTGTGCTAGTTTGCATGCATTAGCGTGAGTCTTTGCTCCCTGCACTCTACACATCCAGCACGTGCAGTTGCTCCAGTTCCAGAGAATTACGTCTTGCCGGAGGTGTGATGGCAGAGCATACACGATTCAAGGCTTACACGCAATGAAGCGTTTCTTGTTAAAACCATGACTCAAAAACACTGTAATCTGCCACACAGCAGATGAGCGTGGCTTTTTCAAATAGTGATGGGCCTTGTTGCCATGGTGACCATCGGTAGAAGTTAGCCTTATAATGCTGAGTTTGTGTGTGTGTGTTTGTGTGTGTGTGTTTGTGTGTGTGTATGTGTCTATGTCAGGACGTGTCCTTCCACGAGGCGAGGAGGAAGTGGGGGGAGGAGGCAGTGTACTCTTATGTAACAACTAGTAGTATTTAGATGAAATATGGATTTTGCTTCAGTGGGGAAAGAAAGGCTCCTTGGACAGACATGCTCTGACTCCTAACTAAATGTGAAATGTACCCTCATTAATTATTAACACTAATTAAGTGGTGACTTGTGTGATTCATGTGTCAATTCTCTATATATGTTAAACAGCCTGTATTTGTTTCTGTATATATATGTGGATGAATCTATATGATAGTATTGTTAAAATGTGGCTGTATGCAAAACTTTAATACCCTAATCAAATGTACCACACCTGCACCTGTTCTACCTGCTGAGTAGGAACCTTTTGTCTGTGTGTTTGTCTCCTACAGAGAACTGATGAGGAGGCGGTGGTGGATCGCGGGGGCACGCGCTCCATGCTCAATACCAACTTTGAGAAGGAAGAACTAGAAGGTAAAACCCATAAGTGATTGATAACGTTTACATTACAGAGTTGAGAGTGACATTGCATTTCACCTTTCAACAGCAATTTGGTTGATGAGATGTTGTAATATATGCCCTCGAAAAGTAATAGTTGTGTTTGATAGCAAAAAACATGTCCGTCCAACCTTCTAAATCATTATAAATGGATATTAGGTTTTGATGTGACTCCTGCGGCATCAAAGAGCAAAGGGCTTTATTTTCTACACATTGGTTTGAGCCTACATTTCATCCATGTAAAGGAAACAGAGGTAACAATTTCTGCATCAGTTTCCTGAATAAACAAGTTGGCTGTTCCAAAAATAAGACCTGCTGAGCTTTTAACTTGGCCGAGTAAAACCAGAATCCCTCTCAAATGTAAAATGATGACCTTGAATGATGTAAAAAAAAAAAAAAAATTGCTCCAGGGTTTACATTTCCAAATTTTTTAAGCTTTATTTGAAAGTTTCAGTTATAAATAATAAAATGCATCCAAAAAAGTAAAAAAATAATAAAAATAAAAATAAATTAAAAAAAATAGAAAAAGAAATAAGGCTAAAAACTGATCATCTTTAGATCTGTAAAAATCATTGAAGCCAAATAGCATGTTTTACTATTGGAATAATAAAACCAGCGAGATATTACCAAAAGTTTGTAGCACTATTTCAGACTATTTCAGAAGTATAAAAGTTTAAAAAAATTAAAAAATGGGATATTTTCTGGCATAATATATGTTATATTGCCAAATACCTCATTTGTGATGGAATAAAACATGAAAATGTCTTGAGCTTATGTTATGTTCAGGTACAATTTCAGCATTAACAAAAACAACAACCTTTAAATTAATGGAGCAAATGGCTTATTACACTGTAATTACTTATTATGTTTTCATTATAATGGTAGTATAAGAAAAGGTGGAAATGCTATGTAAACCATTGCATTGCAACCCTACCTAAATCTTTATACCTTACATCTATAGACACCCGTAGAATAGTTCGTAGGCCTGTTTTTCAGTTCTGAGCAGTCTCTGTAAGGCATTCATTTCAGGCTGATGCATTGAATATGACAGATTCATAATTGATGATGTATAAATGCCGTAACATGGATTTATCAGGGGAACTTAACCTTTTGAATGCAAAACTGTGGTATTCTGGAAAAAAGACAAAGAGCTATCTAAAGAAAATAACATCTTGAACAGGATCAAATGGCTAATTGTTAAAATAAATTCAGATTAATACAGGAAACAGTATTATTGCCTCTCACATAATACTCAGACAATATAGAGAACTGTTTATTGCGTCTTTATCCGCTGTTTTTTGTTTTTTGTTTTTTGGTTGCCAGGCAACGTTTGCCAAGGTAGCCAGCAAAGATGTCACTCTCTGATTCTTACACGCTGCTGGTGAGATGATGCTTTCATCTCAAGGACTCTCTTCCTTGGATGATTGTCGCCGCAATGACTAGCTCTCTGTCTGACGCTGTGATAATGCTGACACTGCGTCAGCACCACGCAGTAGATGGAGATCCTCGGAAGTTATCTCCCTCAAAACTGTACTACCCCTTTCAAGCCAACCACGCACCTGCCTCCTCATTCTGATGCACTCACATTGGGATAAAAGGAAAAAGCTCAGCATGATATGATCTGTATCAATTTTGATTCTATGGCAGTTTTAAGTCCCAGTCCTAGATTGGTTTCCAAGCATGTACAAGTGGTTTACATTCAGGTTATGACAGATGCAGGAGCTTACATGCTATGTGAGATTGTCAGAAAAGAACAGCAGCAGTGGCTCTAAAGAATAAGGCTGATTACATTATGTCAACAACAAATCTCGATAAGACCAAAACCAACACTGAATTTATCCCACTAACCAGTATCATGTGTGTGTCCAGCCTGATACATCTTATTCTTTGTCCAGAAACTATTAAACTACTAATAATAAGCCTTTTTAAGAATTCGCTCTCTCAGTGGCCATGTAAAACAGTGCATAAAAGAATACACACAAAAATACTGAAGGATATGGAATGTCAAAACTCAGCACGTCACCACTGCGTGGATTCAAGCCTTGACTGACTGAAAGCCACTGAGATGTGGCAACAGGAGAAAAGAGAAAAGACATTCTGTGACATCAGCAGTAGTTCAGGCCTGGAGGAGGAGAGCTATTTTTGTAGAGGCCTCCACTCACGAGGCTTGACTCATGAACTTTAAAGATCTACTGTGTGGTGCTTATGTTTTCGCCTGCTACATTATTTTTCCTGTCTGCTCGAATTTGCTGTTTGTTTTGAAATTTGCTTCGTGTCAATCTCCCCTCTGTCCTCTCTGTCCAACATACATAATTTACTTGATGCTAACGGCATTTTTTTCCGGATGAATGCATCTACAGCAATATAAAATCTGGCAGAGTAAGATACACTCCCAAACTGCAAATATATTTTGACATATAG
Source organism: Istiophorus platypterus (assembly GCA_016859345.1). Taxonomy (NCBI): domain Eukaryota; kingdom Metazoa; phylum Chordata; class Actinopteri; order Istiophoriformes; family Istiophoridae; genus Istiophorus; species Istiophorus platypterus. Next base: position 2,411,308 of record CM029131.1, read on the forward strand.
TAGGTTCTCTCATAAAGTGAAGACATCACTTAACCATTGTCCTGGATTGCTATTGGTGAAGGGTACTGGATGATTCTGCCTTTTCAAATGCTGAAGTGACGTCGTGCTCTAAGGTGATTCACCCTATGTGCATTGCTTAGATCTGATTAGTGCACTATGATGTGATTAGTTATGTCTCCAAGCAAGTGAAAACAACTTAAGGCATTCACTTGGGACATTTCCCCCTCACAAACAGCTAAGAAAATATACCGAGACTTCTTTGTGTAACTCTCACAATAATAAACAGAATATGCTAGTTTATTTCCAAATCTGTACAAATGGCTTAACTTGAATTAGGATTTAACTAAAAAATGGCAGAAGGGCATACCTAACATTTTTCTATAATAGATTTGATTCAAGGTTCTTCACCAGAAAATGCAAAGGAGGTGGGGGACTTTTTCAGCACTGAGTTATATCTGCAGTCTTCCACAGAAGCTGCATTCAGCACCAGCGTACTCCACCAAGAAGGCAGGGCAGGTTTGATGTTGTGCTAAGATCAGAGGCAAAAAAGTCCAGAAATCCTTTGAATCACTTGTTATTGCATGTAAAGATTAAGTGAGTGAGCGGTGACAACTCAGTTAACTAAGATGACCATTTTAACATTTACAAATCAACCAATAGAATCAACAAATCAGATTTTTGACAGTTGGGTGGTAAGAGGACACTGTGCATCATCTTTAGTGTACAAATAAGCCTGTAACAATAAAACTGAGGGAGCAAAAAGAGAATTTTGAAAAGTGAGGAGGGCCTGCCCCCCCATCCCCAGTGGAAATTACATGCTTGATTAGATAACAGTTTAAGAAACGCCACCTTGGAATATTTAGCTTATATTGTTTTGATAGTTTTGTTATTTTGTCTAAAACTTGGTATAGTGTAATTGAACTGGCCGTACTTTAGCTGTGGTAGTACCAGGAAAAATAAAATGTACCATCAACAGCGATTTGGTGGACCCTACTTTGAAGCTCGTAAGCTTAAAATTGCCCCGGATATAGATCCATTTGGTGTCACATTATGCTGGACACGCTGGCGCCTCATATGGTATAAGAGGCAGATGAAGAGAACAGGGTGTCCAATAGTCTTGTCTGTGTCCGGCCATTGAGCCAAGGGCTGGCTGGAAGGAGTCAGGCAGCTCGGCTACAATAAAAGAGGAGAGAGTCAGCTTGGATTATCTTCACACTGACCCTGTGGATGCACACATGAGGGTGTGCACACACTCGCAAAGACACAAACACAACCTCACAACAGAGAAAGGTCCTTGTGCTCACATTTTACAAAACCATTTCAGAATCAGAGTCTCACTATTTGTTTTGTGTTGATTTAAAATGAAAACACCCCTAGTTATTAGTCATCCAACGTCAAAATCAATTTCAGTATATTCAAAAACAGCAGTAGCTCCTTATTAAAGCACTGGCAGAAAAGGGCCTTAAGATGGCAGTTTATTTGTGAAGCAGTGGTTTCCTGGTTCAGTTCCAACTGACTAACCTGCTACTACCTATTACAGGGTTTTTGATATGTAGCTCTACAACATATTTTCTAATTTTTTTATCTACATTTTTTTTTGCACTGTGTGGTTTTTGGGGGAAGTGACTCAGTTACTCAGCCAGTCTCACTCTCGTTGCCCTAGCTGCTTACCCTGAGGCAAGCTGCAAGCTCTGAAAGCCTATCCACCTTATTCGTAGTCTTGCGATAGCTTCTGTTGAATATAGTTATTCCTTGCACTAAACTGGCATCTCCAAGAGTTAGCAGTATGATACAGATTTGTTGAGATAGTGAAGAAGTAAATGATGGGATAAAGAGATCATACCTCTGACTTCTAATACTGAGGGTTTGGAGGATGACTTGAAGATGTTGACTTGGTTCTGTTTCTACAGTGAGTAATGAACAATCTGAAAAGCTCTTTAATGCAATGTCAATTTCAATTAATTTCAAAATTTTGGACTTGAAAGATAAAAGATAAAAATCCTTCATTTTTACTTGCACTCACAAACCTCTTTTGATTAAAAAAGAAAACAACAACCTTCTGACACTAGTTAAAAGTGCCCTGTTGGGGTCCCTGATAGCTGCAGTATACAGAGACATTAAAGTTTGGAGTGCCTGAATATTACATTTATCATCATGAGTTATACTGAATTGAAGCAATATGTATAATTCAATTTAGGGTGGTTTTATTTGACTATTTGCAGCTGCTGCTATCTGCTAAGCAATTATCTCGAAAAGCATATTCGATTGGATGTTACACTTAATGTGTTTACTTCATCATGATCACAAGCAACAAGAATGAAACTGGGATTTGTTTTGTTTGCAATCACCTGTGGGACGTATTCATTGTTTAGAATTTCCTTTTGATATATATTCAGTCTTAAATACCTCATCTGCCAGAAGTCGAATTTTCTCCCTTCTCCAATTTTTTGTCGCGCTTCCATTTCAGACAATTTCTTTTCAACCCTATTTATCTATTTGAAATATATCAAATTGTTTTTGTTGCGTTTCACGTGTTAAATGCTAATGAACATAATGATGACTTTACTGATGTAAAACTAACATATAGCTCTAAATCCAATAGGGTTTTTGCAGAATAAATGTTGTACACTGCACATCTTTGGTTGAGAGCTATTCTCAAATGTTAAATACAATAGCCTTACACTCCATTGTAAGCATTAATTGCTTGATATTTGTGTCTTTTTTGCTCCTGTGATGATTCCTTAGAGTAGTTTTTCTCACCCTTTCTTGTTTGACGTGACCCCCACTGCCTTGCCATATTAGCTCAGGTACCCCTTCATGCACGCCTCTCCTCATGATCTAAATATATTTATTTTAACTGAATTTAAACTTCCTGTTAATTAAAACTACTGAAGATATGAAGGGCCAGCAGTAAAACTTCACAGTAAAACACACACGTTTATCATGTGGTGTAAGTAATCCATTACTTTTAGCTAATAATTGTGTAATCATTACTTTTAGCAGACTATTTCAACAGTTTACTTTTACCTGCCTGTTTAGACCTATTTGCTCCTTGCTAGCTAGTTTTCCCTCAAACCAGCATTTAGTATTCAAGTGTTACAGCTGACTCAACATGTGAATATATATATTTTTCTTTCAAATCAAAATATCTATTGTTTTTAATTAGTTGAGATACTCTACAATCTCTCCATGTTCTCCCTCGCCACTGAAAAATTAGCCTTGGGGTACAAGTATCCCTGGTTTGGATTCACTGTTTTAGAGCATTAATTTTATTTTCAGATTTCTGATAAATATAGGCCTTGGACTGATTATGTGTTCTGTGTATTTTTAACAAAATGACCCTAAGATCAAATTTTCTATTCTATATAAATATAAGAATTGGTCTTAAGTCAGGTCAAAGAATATATTAGGTTGATGATATCATAAAAAGTGGGAAATTTGTTTTTACTGTTGAGTTTTGACCAAAGAACAGACTGAAAAGTTTAAGCTTGTCTCCTCTATGGTGCCTCCAGGTCACCGCACTCTCTACATCGGGGTTCATGTACCCCTGGGCAGGAGGTCGCACCGACGTCACCGCCACCACGGACACAGACACAGGAAGAGGTCCAAGGAAAGGGACTCTACTGCTGACGATGGACGAGAATCGCCGTCACACAGTAGGTGCCCGAGATGGACTGAAAAATACTCCATCAAGTTTTTTTTGACTGACTTTAAATTATATTTCTATGTACATTTTTGTGGCCGAATTCAATCTAAACAAATGTCCCTAATGAACATTACTTCCTATTTACTTCCTTTTTTTCCATTTATAAATCCCATATTTTTTCCTGTTGAATGCTTCTTTTCTTTCCTCGTCCTTTCCCGAACACCGCCTGTCCTCCGCCTCACCCATTTGCTGCAGCAGACACACCAGCTCAGAGGGTGCAGTTTCTCTTGGGGACAGAGGATGGCGACGAGGAACACATCCCCCATGCCCTATTCACCGAGCTGGATGAAATCTGTCTCAGGGAGGGTGAAGACGCCGAGTGGAAAGAGACAGCCAGGTACACCGCTGCAATCGGCCACATGGGCTGGGTCTGGCCAGATGTGGCGTTTTTCCTCTGTTGCACCTGAGACTCTGTTTGTGACTACAAACTTTTACCATGGGGCTATTACTATGGCTCCATACCCATTAGGATGTGTAAACCTTTTCTTACAGCACTTGAGGAAAAAAACAAAAACACATACATTTGGACTTGTTTGATGTGAAAAATTTCATGCTTAGTCAACAAAAGTTCAAACAAGCACAACAATGCTCTGTGTTAAGGTGGTAAATATTAAGTACTTTTTCAAAGTAAAACTGTTATGCTTTGTCTCCTTTTTTTGTTTTCATGTGCAGGTGGCTTAAGTTTGAGGAGGATGTTGAAGATGGTGGTGAGCGGTGGAGTAAACCATATGTAGCCACTCTGTCTCTACACAGTCTTTTTGAGCTTCGAAGCTGCATAATGAATGGGACCGTGATGCTAGACATGAGGGCCAACTCGCTGGAGGAGATTGCAGGTAAACACTTGGGGTTGAAAAGTGTCCCATGGTCCTGTGTAGCTCAGTGGTTAAACCTAAGATATGACTGGAATGACATCAAGTTCCCCAAAGCCCCATTCACAGACCTCTTCTATTCAAAATTATTAGCTCAAATTATGGAAAAGAACTAATCATCTTCCAATAGTTACGTAGACAATTCACATATTTACTTAAATTAGTTCTCACTGTTTTAGCATTGCAATTCCATAACACTGTTGAACTCAGTATGGAGGGTTTTTAAAAAAAGACTCAAAAAATCCATGCAGCAGAACAAAAGATGTCCTTTTTATTCCACACATTCCTCTTCCAGGTCAAAACCCAATGCCTAAGGTATCCACAACGCTACTAGACCGCTGACAGTACAGAGATGCTGGTGTGTGCATGCGCGTGTGTGTGTGTGTGTGTGTGTGCACTGCTAGACATGTCAACAGATGTTCACCCAAAGATTTGCTTTACTAACAGTCAAAAATGCTTCACTTCTTCATATACTGTCTCATTTGACCTGGTTTGGAAAGGAATACGGGAACTGTGTTATAGTTTTTAGGGCAGCAACAGAATGTTTATCTGATTGTGGGAAAAACAGTGCTGTTGAAGAGATCTGTTGAACTTAACCTGGTTTAGTGTGATTAAATCAGCAGCAGTGGGTTGGTTTTTGTCGAAATAATCAGCTTAGCATCGCTGGCTGTCATGCAGGGACTATCACGAGTAGTCTTTGTGAATTTAAAATGAACTGTTTAAAGAGTGATGTGGAAACCTACATTTATGTGTTTCTTGTTTTTACTTCTCAGACATGGTTCTGGATCAGCACGAGGTGTCGGGCCCTGTTGGTCAGGATGCCAGGAGGAAGATCCGCGAGGCCCTTCTCAAACAGCACCACCACCAAAACCACAAGAAACTGGCCAATCGTATCCCCATTGTACGCTCCTTTGCTGACATTGGCAAGAAGCAGTCTGAGCCTCATTCCATGGACAAGAATGGTGAGCAAATGGTCTGACTGCAGGTACACCTAAACACACCCTTGTCAATGGCTGTTTCTCTGCTTTTTCCAAAGTGATCATATGTTGTTGTATGTAAATATATACAGTATGTTTTAATGTATAATATTGTAATCCCTAGCATGACTTTTCCAGTGCTTCCATCTGTGATATGCTGTTTTACAGCTATTTGATATCTCATTTTTTCTTCTTGTTTGTGTTTCTCCATGTTTGTGTATGTGTTTGTTCCTGTCTGCTGTGTTCTGTGTGTGTGTGTGTGTGTGTGTGTGTGTGTGCATGCATGTATGTTATTCACTTAACCAGTAAATGGCCTCTATTTTCAAACCATGAAATCTCCCAAGTTTTTGCCTGAAAAAGCGCTCCCCGAGAATGCTTCACCGAAAAAAACAATTCCCTTTGTGGCATGGCCACAGTGTCTGTGTTGCATGTTGTGTCTGTCCACCCCTCAATCACCTTTGAGCTCCTCCAGGAGCCATTGCAACGTGGCCCCACACATACCCTTTGGCGAAACCAAGATCAAACGTCTTAGTGTCCTTCAGGCAGTTGCTCAAGGCTACTGTCCCATCTCACAGGAAGACACAGAGCAGGAAATTCGCACAGGCAACATGGACACCTCAACTGATGCTTAACAAAAGTCTACAGATAGTAATAGTATACAACATAACAAAACACAGGAGAGCATCATCATGAAAGTTAAAAATGGGTTATGTGCACTCAAGAAAGGCAAAAAACAAAACCTCCGAATTCATGCATCTCTCTCCTTTGGCAAAGATCAAAGCTAATGTTTCGTCTAGCAGCTCTATTTTTGAGATTTAAAAGTGAGGCAATAAAAAGAAAGGTAGACGGTATTAAGAATGCATAAGGTTTTTTTACTTTCAACCTCATGGAAAAATTCTGGGCAGGTCGTTCTGCAGAATTATTCATGTACGAGGCCACACGGGACATGTGCAGAATACCAGTTTTCATGATACTGCTCTCCACTTCCAGGCATTGTCAATGATGTGTTTGATGACTAAAAGCCATCGGAGATTTAGGAATCATATTCTAAACTCATAATAGCCACCAACTACTAATATTTTGAACGTGCTCACATAGATTCACAATGTAACTTAATAACACAAAACATAATCTCCATTTTGTTGCCTTTTTGATTTATAGGGACTGTTTCAATATTTTGTGAATTGCACTTACGCATATATTGTTTAAGAAAGTTGCATCAAGGGATTATTTCCGCTCTCATGTCTGTATGCTAAATATGAAGCTACATCTACAGGCACCTCAAAAACTCACTAATTATTTATGTTTATTTTAAGTGTTAATTGAAAATTTGCCATTTTATGAAAGATTATTCTAGATTAAATAAATTTAATATTGATCAGTGAGCTTTAGAAGTGCTAGTTGGTGTTTTTTTCGTTACAGTTGGACAGAGCCAGGCGAGCTTTTCCCAGTTAGCTAAGCTAAGCTAACTACCGGCTAGCTGGTTGATATTTAATGGACAGCCATGAGAGTGGTATCAATCTTCTCATCTAACTCTGGGAATGAAGGTGAAGAAGCATATTTCCCAAACTGTCAAACTATTTCTTTATAGGAAGTAGCATCAGACCCTCACTTAAAAAGCTTTCCCATAGCAATCCATTCAGGTGCTTTGATTTGGTCAAACATCTGCAACTGGCGTATTCTCATTACAAGAAATGATTTGAAACTGAAATTTAAAAGGAGCAATCTTTGACTTTGTTTCAGCAGAACTATAACAAATTGATAAAGCTATTTAATTGTGAACCTATTAGTCGATACCTCAACATTTTTAACAAAAGTTAAAGATTGCACCTCATTCGGTTTACTAAACTTGATTTGGAAAGATCTAGTCTAAGGTTTTAGCTAAAATCACCACTGCACCACTGATCTTTCATCAGATGATCTTAATATTAAACTTACTCACTGGGTACACTCTGAAAAATGGTACAAATATTAAACTTTTGTTGCTAAGGCTAAACCTTTACACTAATAAAGGTTCAGCACCTACAACAAAAGTCCACTGTTGTATCATGTATTTCAGAGAATGTAACTGTACCCCGTAGTCAACACTGGAGACCTTTGTCTTTGTGTGGGAAAGTAGTATTGCGATAGTCTGAGCCTCTGTGAAATTGACTTGCTGTTGGTTTCCTGCTCTGCCTTACAGGCCAAACGGTCTCACCTCAGTCCCAGCCGTCCAACAACGAGGGCAAACAGGACGTCAGCCGAGAAAACAGTGCTGTCGACTTCAGCAAGGTGAGCAACCGGGCCCACTGCTGATTGTGCTGTTTATCTATGCACACTGATAGCTGGACACGTGGACACGCTGTATATTTAACCAAGATTGGGTTACGTTTAAAATGGTCACCATAAGCTTCTTGCCCTGGGAAACCGGCTGGAAATTGACAGAAGTAAAGCTCATTTTCTGTGTTGTGTGGACCATCAGAGTCAGATCAAGGCATTATTTCTGGTTTCCATTTCGATAATTTACTATAATAATCACTTTTAAATCCATCTACCTCTATATCAAACAATATTTTTCGTTTTTTGTTTCAGAATCAGAACAGTACACATAATTTAAGCTGATCTTTTGTCCTGAGATGTAGTATTGTTTTGGTTTCTTTCTTTCTCACAGATTGACCTCCACTTCATGAAGAAGATACCTCCTGGTGCTGAGGCATCCAACGTTCTGGTGGGGGAGCTGGAATTCTTAGACCGCCCTGTGGTGGCTTTTATCCGCCTGTCTCCTGCTGTGCTGCTCAATGGCCTGGCTGAGGTTCCCATCACCACAAGGTAATACAAAAAATTGCAGGAAAGACCCCCGCTTTTTTCTTTCTTTCTCTCTGTATTCTACATCAAGTCTGGAGAGGCGTGTTGATAATCCCCCGAATGTATCATTGGGAAAGGATTTGACCTGTATCCAAAACCTGTCATCCTCTGTGTTAAACAGGTTTCTTTTCATCTTGCTTGGCCCACTGGGAAAAGGTCCACAGTATCATGAAATTGGCCGGTCTATTGCTACCCTGATGACTGATGAGGTGAGGTCCAGGCATCAAGAATAAAGTATTAGCTCTAGTTATAAACCCAGCAGTGGTGGAAGAAGTGTAAAAGTACTAATCCAATATGGAAATATACTCAATTACGAGTAAAACTCCAGCATTGAAAATATTATTTAAGTAACTGCATGATGGATTTATCAGTAAAATTAACTCAAAAGTACTAGTTGATGCCAAACGGCCATATTGTAGTATTATTAGCTTTTTTGTCGTCTGTTGTTTAACGCAATATAATAAAAACATTTTTGTCTAAAATTGAGTCCTAATTTTGTATTGCTTTAAGAATATGTCAACCTTTTTTTAATTACAATCAGCTTTTTTAAAAAATTTCTGAGAAATTGGTGTCCCAATTAGTATTTTGAAACAAGGTTGATGGCGGTAGAAAAAGGAAGATGTTCATTTTCCTACTTTACATAAGAAAAGTATGATAAATCATTGTAGCCAAGATTCAATTTCAGATAAAGATGATCCTTTAAGAGACAGATTTTTTTACACTGAAAATGGCATCAAGTCAAATAAATGTAAATATTCTTACTTACTGTACCACCAATGCCAGTTCCCTGATAAATATCCCTTTTAAAATTATATCTTACTGTAGATATTTTAAAGAAGAGCAATAGTCACTAAAGATGTAACAATCCAAAGATGAATGTTATTTTCTTAAATTTACTATCATGAATTTATAGTAGGGTCAAATAAACATAGTTGTATCCCAAACATGGAATAATGAATGTAGGATATTTTTTTTTATATTTGGCCATGAGCTAATCATTAGAGCCCGATGTTTCTTTTTCTATTTGGGCAGCAGTCGTCTGGGATGTATGAAAATAGAAGGGCATGGATGTCTGCCTACTTCATCACATATGGGAATAAATTGTACTAATCACTGTGATTTGCTTTACAGCAATTGTGACAAAGAATCACATTCTGTATTCCATATAAATCCACCGTTATCCTATTTATGAGAAACATATAAACTCCAATTCAAGAAAACTGATGCATGAGAGCACGTATTCCTCTGTAGATTCACTTTGTATGATAATGTCCTGAATATTTTTGCTATGTATGGAGACAGGAATAATCCTTTGCTGGATAAGCCCTTTATGGCACTAGTATATGAGTTTCCATCTGTAAATCCATGAAAATGCACTCAGTCACTTAGTGTAATAGAAGAACAAAGACAACAATTAAAAGAAATGGTTAAATAAATGATTAACTCTCCCCTCATTTCCTCCACAGATTTTCCATGATGTTGCTTACAAAGCCAAGGACAGGAATGACCTGGTGGCAGGCATTGATGAGTTTCTGGACCAGGTGACAGTGTTACCCCCCGGAGAGTGGGACCCCTCCATCAGAATAGAGCCTCCCAAAAATGTGCCATCTCAGGTGTGCTTCTTTTACCTAAAAACATGAGAAAAAAAACACCTATTTTTCAATTTTTGCATTTTTTTGCTGTATAGGGTTTGAGATTCTCCTCATGCATTACTGATCTTTCATAACGCGCCTGTGCAGCCCTTCTACTCTGTACTGTCTGCTGAGAAATATTTACACATCTGCGTTCTCTAATCTCAACTGTGTTTTACTCTGTGCTTTAATGCTGCTCCCCAGGGTGCTGCTCTCAATCCTCAACAATACATTAGTTATTTTTCCTCCATTAGATATTTTGGTGTACTTTGAAGAGTGATCCGCCATCTTGTCTGAAAAAGCTGCCTCAGATGATTAAAAAAAGTAATGAGGTTGTTTCAGGTCTTTGTATATTTCTCTTTGTCATTAGGCCCCTGTGGTGAATTAATGACGCACTTCTGTGCAGTTACATTGTTATGCTGATGAATTGCGCTTAAGAATATGCTAGATTAATGCACAAGAGATCAATCGTGTTATTTAAAGCAAGGTACAGTTCACATCTAGTGCAACTGATGCCTGTCATTGTCCTTATGCTGACTACCAGTAACAGACAGCTAACCTACAGTGATCCTAACCACACAGGAAAAGCGGAAGATTCCTCCTGTTCCCAACGGAGTGACAGATCTCGGAGAGTCGGAGGAACACGGAGGGCATGGTGGCCCTGAGCTCCAACGTACTGGGAAGTAAGGGTTGGAGAGACACAGTGTGATTTGTGATGTACAGCCTTGAGCTCTCAGAGCTCTTCTTTATCCCCGCCTTCCTGTCGCCTATGAGCGGCCTCCCTGTCCCCAAACTATAAATTTAGCTCTCTTAAGGAACAGACTAAACTACTGGCCCATTATCATTCCTCACACTAAACTAAACAAAGACCTGTTGTTTGAGATTTAATTCATTATGAGTTCAGAGTTATCCAAGCACTCCATTCCAGATATAAAGTCAGATTCTTCAATATTGCAGCAATGTTATATTATTTAACAACACTTTACCAAGTGAGAATACTCACTCACAAATAATGCATAATAATACGCTTGATTATATCTATTTTATGCTACTTTATCCTTCTACTCAGCACAGTAATTCATAGGGAACTAATGTACTTTTTGTTGGCCTACATTTATGTGATAGCTAAATTTACTACTTACTTTTCAGATTAACATTTTACATTTAACATTTTTACATAAAACAACATGATAAGATTATAAAACACAAATATGGTAACACGTACTCAACCACCTGACTGTACAGTATAATGAAGTATTTTCATATAATTGTATTGGGAGTTTTAATTAAGTATAAGGTCTGATTACTTCTTCCACCACTGAATTCACATGCAATAATGAAATGAAATTTATTTAATCATGACACATATTATCACTATGTGTTGTAGTCATTTTAATCCCTGGTTTCCTCAGTACGATAATTATGTCACCAGTGCTAATTATAGTTATATAATAATAATTTCTCACATTTCTCAGTAGTAAATAAGCAATGTACTTAAACACTTTGATTCACAACATGAAAAACTCAATGAGGTAATAGTAGTAAATTTTAAATTTTTTTCTAAATTGCTGCTGAACCTTTCCAAACATACCTCTGGTCTGGACCATGTTATTAAACTCAAAATGTGCCGATAGTTATTTAATTTAATGACCCCCTGATGAGGGCACGCAAGAAATATTCTCGACATCAAGAATCTAATTTTCACAGTAATTTTCAGGCATAAAGAGACAGCCTGAGGCAAATACTGAAATTTATAGAAAGGATTAAAGATGAAAAAATATCATGTTGTCATCAATCCAGGAATAAAGTGCACAGGGGCGTTTAGTGTACATCTCAGTGTTTTTAATGGCAGAGGAGTGAGTGATGTGCTGCTGCTGGGCTGCAGTATGCTGCGGTACAGCCTCTCATCCCAGTTAAGATTGGCCCATTCCCAGCCATCAGCAGCCACCCCCCCACCTCCACCCTCCCACCAACACCACCTCCTGGGACATAGGTCCGCTGCTGCTCAGACTGAGCATAACGTCCCGCCCACTGTTGCCACAGCAACCACCTCCAGCTAGTTCACCCTCGGTCCGGGCTTGCCGCAGCAGGAGAGCCTGCTCGCTGGCTGACATGGATGCATGATTTGACAAATGCACATACACACACTGGCCCAGATATGAATACATACAACAGAGAAGCAGGCTCAGAGGGCGAGTACTTTTCAAACATTTGTTCAGCAGTAAAGAGAAATACCACCATACTGCAGGTGATACAATCAATGCAATAATAGAACATGATACAGATTATTTTAAGGAAAAATATTCCATATTTGGAGAAATAAGCTTACCCACCCCCCAAAAAAATGAGAAAATCGATACCATTCTCTTGCCTGTATAGCTTGGCTATAGCTTCATATTTAAAGACTGAAAGCTGGGGGAACAGCTAGCCTGACTGTCCACAGCTAACAAGGTTATATCTCTTTTTATACCATACGTTTTTTCTCACAAAAAAAACAATCTCTCCACAGATTGTTTGGCGGGTTAGTGTTGGACATCAAGCGAAAGGCTCCTCACTACCTTTCCGACTACACAGATGCCATCAGTCTACAGTGTCTGGCCTCTTTCCTCTTCCTTTACTGCGCCTGCATGTCACCCGTCATCACTTTTGGGGGACTCCTGGGGGAGGCCACGGAGGGACGTGTGGTGAGGAACATCCTTATGGCTCACAACAGGCTCTGTGATCACTACTAAATGTTTTGTCAGTTTTATTGTTATTGCGCAGTCAAGTTGTATTCACAAGAGTGGAATTTTAAAAAAATCTTGAAGCAGCCGAGGTCAGATGTTTTCTAAAATTTGCATATATCAGGGGAAGACATGACTCAGAACACAAGCTTTTTCTCTGCATCAAAGCCGAAACCATTGAGGCGTCTCAGTCAAGGAGACACCTTGAAACAAGTTGCTGAAAAAGGGGAAACACAACCTCCTTTGAACGTCTGATGTTGCTCCTCTTATTTCAACCACACCTCAAGTAACAAGTGATATAATACAGTAAGCTCGTGTTGTGCTTTCAGCCATGCTGGCAGTGCAGGTTCAGGAGGGGAAATGTCAGTCGGATGGTTGATCCGTGACCTTGAAATATCTCAAGAACAATGGTAAAGGATGGTCGCTGTAACATTTTGTACACCCATTGATACTCAGACAATGTACACCTAATAACTGAAGATCCATTAATATTTCATCGAGCACCATCGTGAAGTCAAAATTTGAATCCAATACTTTGCTGTTCTTTGAGTCTAGTGCAACTAAGCAAGTGTTAGCATGCTAACACACTAAACCTGTTCAATTATTGCTGAGAGAATATGATAATATTAACTGGAAGCTACAAAGGCAATATGCATTTTTTTTGAACAAAGCAAGAATGTTAATCAACTGATTCCGAGCTTTATTTCCTGTTTTTTCCAGAGTGCTATTGAGTCCCTGTTTGGGGCTTCCATGACTGGAATAGCCTACTCTCTCTTCGCTGGTCAGCCTCTCACCATCCTGGGCAGCACGGGGCCTGTTCTTGTCTTTGAGAAGATCCTCTTCAAGTTCTGCAAGTGGGTTATTTTTTGTTTATTTTTTGTTTTTGTTTTTGAGCACAAATTTTTTTGTTTGTAGAATAGTAGAATATTTCCCTTTTGATGGTGGATGTGTGTCCTTTCTGCTTGAGTAGTGATACCAAATCTAGGTTCCTATGCCTTCACTGCCACCCCGTGTGTGTGTGTGTGCGTGTGTGTGTGTGTGTGTGTGTGTGTGTGTGTGCGTGTGTGTGTGTGGGCGTGCGTACATGTGTGAACCCCGTCTCTCAGGGACTATGGCCTCTCCTACCTCTCCCTGAGGGCCTGTATTGGCCTGTGGACGGCCTTCTTCTGTCTACTGCTGGTTGCCACTGATGCCAGCTCACTTGTCTGTTACATCACACGCTTCACTGAGGAAGCTTTTGCTGCACTGATCTGCATCATCTTCATCTATGAGGCCCTGGAGAAGCTAATCCACCTGGGAGTGCATTACCCCATCAACAAAAACAACAACCTTCAGAAACTAACGCAGTACTCGTAAGTGCTTTTTTAAAATCCCCTTCTGCAGTTTTTTCTGTGCTGGTTTTTTTTTTTTTTTGCAGATGCATTTTTGATTTTTTTCACTATTTTCATCTCACTTTAGAACTTGCCATCTTTGTGTTCTCTTCATTATTGCACTAATCCAGTGATAATGCCTGTACGTGTTTGGGTAGGTTGCAAACAGGAACTGCAAATTGCTAATTTAGCATAATGTAATGGTTCAAATTTGGCAGAATGTCATAGCTTAATTGACTTAAAAAGAATGAATCACAAAAATTCTGATAATTGATTCATTTTTAAAGTAATTTCTATGCAAACCTGGCAGTAATTCTCTGGTTCGAGCTTCACTAATGTGAGTAAATACTTGTTTTCCTAGTCCTCTATGATATTTCACATAATATCTATGGACTTTGGACTGTTATAACAAGGCATTTGAATCTGTCAACTTGGCATATATGAAATTGTAATGGACATTTTGAATTATTTAGTGGACAAAACTATTAACTGACTAATGGAGAAAATTATCAATTGAACATAATGTTACTTGCAACCTTAGAAAAAAATAATTATAGATGTTTAAATAATAAAATTAAATAAAATTTTAAGGATTTCTGTTTTGGAATATATAACCAAATTATGATTAGAGACATAATGGACCGGCAATAAATAAAAGGGAAAACTCAACTTTTTTGCTTATACTGTATCATGCATCATGAAACATTAGATGTCACAGTGCTATAGTAAACATGCTGTCCATTTTTTTAAGTATGGGTTTTGCTTTATGATGGTTGATTGCATGTTGAGTATGTGTCAGGAGCTTCATGCATTTTCCTGCTACAGTAGCAGACAAGTTGGCTACATCAAGCCAGGAGCTCCTTCTGGGATTTTCTATTCTTGTGCAGTGAACAGCAGGAACTGCTGACATTTAGTTTTGTAAAATAGCAGCAGAATAAGTTATTTCCTGTTTATGGCTGAACCTTCTGGAAAGTTGTGTGTAATAAAATATATAGGCATTATAGGGATACTGATTATTTTCATTATTGATTAACCTGCAGATTATTTTCTCAAATTTCAAATTAGTTTTTTGGCTGATAAAATTTAAAAAATGGTAAAATAAATAAATAAAAATTGAACACATTGAACTTGCTTGTTTTGTCTCACCAACAATTAAAATCCAAAAATGCTTAGTTTAACATCAAAATCCAGCAAATAGTCACATTTGAGAAACCAGTAAATTATGAATATTAAGTCGCATTTAGATGACAAACACCACGTAAAAACATAAGGTTGCCTCCTCTGACCACATGGTTCAAAAGTATACTGCTCATTGTTTTTTTTTTTACCTCCATCAAGGAGATTAGGTTTTCACCTGTGTCTGTATGTTTGTTGATTTGTCAGCAGCATTATGCAAAAAAGTACTAAATTTATCGGCACCAAACTTGGTGGAGTGATAGAGTATGGGCCAGGAAAGGGCTTGGTGCCGATCCACTTAATGGTTCGGATCAAGGAATTTTGTATCACTTTCCTTAACACTCTGAGATAAGGTGTTTTACAACTAGGCAGGGGTTTGTGCTCTACTGAGAACTGGTCTAGTTTTAGATTATATCGTAAAATGTGATCCTGTCAGACGGTGCATCTCCCTCTCTTTTCAAAATCCCTCTTTTTTGTCCCTCTCACTCTCAGCCTGTAGTTCCAGGTTGATTTTCTGAGAGATGATCTGAGTTAATAACATATACACTCATCTAAGGAGCCTGTAGCCTTCAGTACACTCACAAAAATAAAAAAGAAATTTTTCTAACATGAAAAATATTCTCTATAGGTGTGCTTGTGTAGAGCCCAGGGACCCCAGCAATGAGACTCTGCGTTTCTGGGAGGAGAGGAACATCACGGCTTCACAGATCAATTGGACCATGCTGGAGGTCAAGGTAAGGAACACTTGACATTTGGAGAGAAATATGGCATAAGTTACTTAGAAATAAGGGTTTTCAAGGTTACCAAGGAGACTTCAAATGATGGTTAAAGAATCCAAAGAGATCTGGATCGGTAAGATGTTGAGAAATAGCAATCAAAGTGTAATCCTGAGTAGGGGAGAGGGGTGGAAAGAATGACAGGAGACAGAGACAACACTTTACATCACAGCTGCTCATCCCAAAATCAAACCACACATGAACAAAATACTCAAGAACACTGGAGAAATTCTTACAGTCTGGCTCTGCCTATTGTCTCAATTACCCCACACTTTGCTTTATCAGGAAGTGCCGTAAGTCTAGGCAGGGATTAAGAACATGTGGGCAGGATTTCACAGGATTTAACTGTGCAGAATGAGCATGGAGATACAGTGTGAAGAGTGGATTCTCCGGTCGGGCTCAAATCCATCACGCCAGTGGTGATCTGCTGCATCACTCCTACACATGATGTTAGACATACGGCAGTAAATGTTTTCAGAGGCAGGTTCACATGAGCCCACTGGGACTGTATGCAAATTGTTTAATCATGCTGTGTGAAGAATAGAGTACTCAAATTAATAAAAATTTTAAAGTCGCGCTGAATGTAGAACACTGTTGATTTCCAGACTTAACTTATTCATCACTGACACCGACATCCATCATCGCCCTCGTCTTCACTGTCACTCTAATCATCTTTCTTGGCAATCATTATCCCCGTCCGCCTCCTGCTCATCATCCTGATTATTATCACCATCGTCATCATCATTATCATCACTGTGTCCTCTGGTGCCAGTAGGAATGCGAGATGTTGCACGGGGAGTTTGAGGGCAGCGCCTGTGGACCCCACGGCCCCTACATTCCCGACGTCCTCTTCTGGTGCGTCGTACTCTTCTTCTCCACCGTCTTCATGTCCGCCTTCCTGAAGGAGTTCAAGACCAGCCGCTATTTCCCAACAAAGGTATGTATTACACTGCAGTCATCCTCAAATAATGCATAATAATTCTCACACTTTTACGAGTTAGAGTTCCTGTTTGAAAGTATTTTTTAGGTGCATGAAAGCTGCAATTTGAATCTGCCTCATTAATTATGCAGCACTTCATTCAGTTCTCATTTTGCCATGGGTCTGAAATTACACTGTTATTGGTTTACACACTATAGCTTTGCCTCTGCCTGTGTCATTTTAGATTATGCTGCCATCTATTGGCTGCTTTATGATACAGCCACAATCCTGCAGTATGTGTGGCTGTTCTATGTTTGATATTTCTGTGATTTCTCATTGAGATGACACTCCTGGGCGTAATGGGTGGCGTGATGCTGACATGCTAATCTATAGTAAACTGGCGCCACCTCTTGGTGATGAGCACCACAATGTAGTCTGGTCCTAGTACAATATATAGATGGAACATGGACTTTGTCTGAGGATGTGTCCCTTTGTTCCCTCCAGGTGCGGTCCATCATCAGTGACTTTGCTGTCTTCATCACCATCCTCACTATGGTTTTTGTAGATTACGCTCTGGGGATCCCCTCACCTAAATTACAGGTCCCCAACAAGTTTAAAGTAAGTCCAGGAGAAAGCTTCCCTTATAAAAAGCTACTGTATATTAATTTTATACAAAACATTAGTACAAAGTATATAGTATAGCTCTATACACTAAAATGTAATTTGTAAACAAAGTTTTTAGAGGAGATCTTGATGTGAGTCCAAAGAATAAAGGGATCTGCCTCATTTTCATTAAAAACAATAGGATACTGGATTAGAATACATACAACTGATATCACAACAGTATTTATCAGTAAATTTAGAACAAGAATGACATTTAAATTCAGTGCCAGCTCTCATGCGTTTAGTTTTAACATTTTGAACTATCTTTGACATACAGTATTTCAGATACCTCGGTTTTTGTAATCAGTTGCATTCTTTTGTCCCTTAGCCAACCAGGGATGATCGTGGCTGGGTTATAAACCCTGTGGGGCCCAACCCTTGGTGGACCACAATCATCACCTTCCTCCCAGCTCTGCTCTGCACCATCCTCATTTTTATGGACCAGCAGATCACAGCTGTCATTATCAACCGGAAGGAGCACAAATTGAAGGTATTTTAAAACTTCCATTCAAAATCCCTGTCACAAAAACAGCTGAAACAGAGTTCAAAACGTTCCCATAAAGAAACATTTGATTATTTTTTTTGATCTACTGTATCTAAATCTGTACGTACTTCGACCTACTCCCGCAGAAAGGCTGCGGCTACCACCTTGACCTGTTTGTGGTGGGGGTGATGCTGGGGGTGTGCTCGGTGATGGGCCTGCCGTGGTTCGTGGCAGCCACCGTGCTCTCCATCTCCCACGTGAACAGCCTGAAGCTCGAATCCGAGTGCTCGGCCCCGGGAGAGCAGCCCAAGTTCCTGGGCATCCGAGAGCAGCGCTTCACCGGCCTCATGATCTTCACCCTGATGGGCTGCTCGGTCTTCATGACCTCCGTGCTGAAGGTCGGGGGGAAAACGTTGACATATACCCAACATTCACACAAGAATTATTACAGATTTTCTACATGTTAGTGGCAAATAGTTTTAATCCTGATCCTGAACATCTCTCTGTCTGTCTCCAGTTTATCCCCATGCCTGTGCTGTATGGAGTCTTTCTGTACATGGGGGCTTCCTCACTCAGAGGTATTCAGGTGAGCCCAGATACTGCCTGCTGTTTTTATTTTTATTTTTTTTTTTTATTAGAAGAACTAATCCAGAAAAGATTCAGGAGTATTTACCACCTGAACGTTTGTCTGTAACTGTGCAGTTCTTTGACCGACTGAGGCTGTTCTGCATGCCGGCAAAACATCAGCCAGACTTCATCTACCTTCGGCACGTCCCTCTGAGGAAGGTGCACCTCTTCACCATCATCCAGCTCAGCTGCTTGGCCCTGCTGTGGATCATCAAGACCTCCAAGGCTGCCATCGTCTTCCCCATGATGGTAACCTGAGTGTGTTTGTTTATGCGTGCACTGTATATTTGTGTGCATATTGCATGTGACTGTTGATGTCTATTCTGCTACTCCAGGTCTTGGCCCTAGTGTTTATTCGTAAGCTACTGGACTTCATCTTCACCAAGCGAGAACTCAGCTGGCTGGACGACCTGATGCCGGAGTGGAAGAAGAAGAAGTTGGAGGATGCAGCACAAGAGGTGCAGTAAGAGAGCGCAGCTTAGACGAGGAAAAGCCACCTTTGTTGATTTTAGATTTCCACCACTGAAGCTGCTATTCCTGCAGTGATTTTCTCTTTTCCCTCTTTCCCCAGGAGGAACACAGTATTATTGCAGAAGAGGAAGGCATTGTACAAGTGCCACTGGAGGGACACTACAAGTCAGGCATTTTGATCTTTAATCAAATTCTAAAATTGTTGCTGTGTGAGTGAGTGAGCAATTCTACTCCGAACATTACTCAAAGACATTAACAGGCATATTTACAAAGCATTTACGGCCCTCATTTGGGTGCTAAAAATTCAAGTGGCATTTGTTTAGTTAATTGCTGATTTATGTTAGTAGAAGTATTTTAGTCTCATGCAGTTTTTATTTTAAGGTGCAAAATGTGGGAGGAGGGAATGGAAATTTTATACAAAAAGCAACTATGCCTGATTTATCGTCAGAGACCTGACCACTGCTTTATCTCTGAAATTTACCATCTGGTAAAAAGCAGGTGTAAAATCTGTGGCATTGTTGTGTTGGATACACACTCAGGGAGAGAGACTTGCAATCAATTACTCAAGCGAATTGCAAATTAAAAGTTACACTATGTGACATTCTTTGGCCGAGACGTTAAGCTGCACACCATATAACCGCAACGTCCTTGGTGTGACATGTCATGTTCCTCTCTCTCCTGACATTTCTGTCTATATCTCAGCCGTTTCTATCAAATAAAAGCCCAAATACCAAAAAATAAAAACTACATTATTGAAATACTTTACAAGATCTTTCAATCCAGCACCACAATACAAGACAAAACATCAGCAATGTAACAGCCTGTTATTCTGTTTCCTGCTTGTATATATACAGTATTTTTTCCCGACTGTTAATGACTCACAGCACCTACAGTACAGTGTGACATGATTGAAGCAGCCGGTAATACCAATATGTTTAGGTCATTATAACTCATTCAATCACTCATCTTTTCATTGAGCCAACAGCTTCAGACTCATTAACTGATTTTTCCTCCCATATAACCTTCCTCTAAATTTGTGGCACTTTTATGCAAATCAGATGAACCTTGGCTGTGCTCATTTACATCTGTGGCCTTAGTAAATACCCTGCCAATAAAAACTTGCTCCCCTGCCAGAAATTTGTGACAGGCCCGATCAAATGAGTAAGTCTGTCCAAAAACGAGTACAGAGTGGAGAAAAACTCACACTTATTGTGAAAAACCTACATTTTGGCTGTCTTTGTGATGTGTTTTTGAAGGAGCGACCCAGCCACAGTGAACATCACCGATGAGATGTCCAAAGGATCTTTCGGGAACGTATGGAAGAGTGTCAGCCCCGCTGAGAACACTAAGAAGGAACCAAGCACTAAAAGGTTGGCCCCCTTATCCACATCACTCTCAGATACCCAGATCAGTGTTGTTAACACATCGGAGGGCTTGAATACCAAATTCTGCATAGAAACCTGCTTATTCCAGATACTAAGTGTATTTTTACCAAGCCCAAAAATCAATTTCAAAGGGAATATTTATGTTTTGGTGTTAAAGCAACTTCATAGCAGGTGTTTATTATGGAATATTTATGCTTTATTTTTCCAGGAAACTGGGGAGCTAGTATGTTTAGATGAAAATGTTTATCTAGGAGCAGCACTGCTCTCACAGATTTCCCAGAGTAGACTAATATAGTATCTCCTGACTGCTTCTCTCATTCACCCCCCCCCAAGCTCCCCTTCCTAACCTCTGAGAAGCTGATATCCCAAAGGTAAGTTGTTCCAGGTCCCTGCCAGTATGGGGAGTGTTGTCCTGTGTGTATACTGCTGACTGCTGCATGATGAAAAAATGCTGATGGTCTTCGCTGCGAATTATGGTTTAGATTACTCAATAAGCGGTTCAGATAAATTGCAACAAAGGGACGTTGGTAGATGATAACACAGCATGGCCTGGGTGTGCATGTCTACTTCAAGGACACATTTTATGATGTTGATTGCAGCATGTTGTAAAAGTTCTGCCCTTTTGTATTTTTTAATGTCACATTGAAGTGTTTCCAGCTTTATGAGATATATATGCATGCTGTTTGATTTGGATTGGTTGATAGTCAGCCAGCCGGCAATGCATTTGCACTCTGCAATTTTTGCAAAATGAAGTCCCTGTACAGAAAATAAAAATGGATACATTTGGTTTTTAAATTTTAATATTTTGTTCGTTTTGATCTTCTTTTCTGGGCAGTTGTTCCAGCAGCGGCGAGAAGCGACACAAGCGGCGGAGGCATGAGAAGAGCTTGGACAGGGAGACAAGTTTGTGATGACACATACTGGCGGTGCCACTGTGCTGTCAATCAGTAGATCAAAAAACAAAAAAATCGATACCGTGCCACACTCAACCACCTTTGTACTGTGCTACACTGTGTTTTTTGTCATGTAAGTCTGTGTGCAAGTTGTGTGAAACAAAGAAAAATCTGTTAGAAACAGTAATTAAGGTGAAGGAACTGAGACACATTTGTGTTCTTTTTCTATGTATTTCAGTGTTTGGTGATACCAGCAACAGAGGGAAGCCAGAATTATATGACACTTACAGTAAATGCTGTGTCTATGGGCCAATTACGTGAAAATTTTAAAAAATTTTTAAACAACTTTATTTGTATTTTGTATGTTTTTATATTTTTCCAACAACAACTGTAAGTTGTCCTTTTAAAAACCTGCCACAGCAAACCGCAAATGTGTGGATTTTGTGTGCAGTATTTAATGTTGCTATTGACATGATGCACCTCAGAATAGAAAACCTAAAGAGTAGATATTTGCCAATACTAATCTATTTCAGTGGTATCTAAGAGTTGATTATATAGCGAATCTAGTACCATTTTTTTGAAAGTATTAAATATACATTTTATATATTCTGTATATGTAAATGTTTTTGTGACAGTGACAGCTCATATCACTCCAGAGTCTCTTCCATTGTTATTTTAAATATGAATGTCTCTCCTCCAGTAAAGCAAAATTTAACATTTTTAGGAAATAATCTTGTTCAAGTTCTTTCGAAGAGTTCGATGAGAAGGCTGATATCACTCTCATGCCTGTACTAGCTTAGTTTAACACAAAGGCTGACAATGATGAGGAAACATCTGCTAAAAGCTCCTTAATAAAGAATTTGTATAACATTTGGCTTGTCCATGCAAAAAAATGTTTAAGCATTAAGTGTTAAAACAACACCTTTTGATTTTATGACCTTTTGTCGTCTTGGCACATTTACTTATTCAGCACACAGACACGAGGGACGCAATCCATTCAGCCACAACCTTAAAACCAGTTACTGGTTTTAAGGTTAAATCTTCTTGCCTAACTCTTGGAAAGAAAGCTATTTGTTTATGGATAGTATTTATTTGGGGAGCAGCTTTTTTGGAACATGACATTTGCGAGCTAGCATGGCAGCATAGTTTGGGAACTTTTGGCATCTTCAGCTACTTGGCCTTGGCTTTTTAAAAACTCATCAAACTTGCAAATGCTGAACTCTAGGGCGACTGTACAGAAAGCTCTGTGTTTTCCACCTGCGTATTATTCGACATCTTGTCAGTAAGTGTCATCCATGGACATGTGATCTCCTCTCCAAAACCCTCAGTGTGTTAGCATCTGAAGCTTTTTTTTTTGTTTGTTTTGTTTTGTTTTTTTTAAGAAAAAAAACACACAAACCTGCATGACGGTGAAACAGACTTGACTGTCTTGCTGCAGGACCATGGTTACTTCTAGAGATGCAATAATACCCTTTTTCTGGGAAGGGCAACATGTAATAAACAGTAAAGAGTCTTAACAATGTATAAAACATAGTATATTTTATTCATGTAAAATGTTACTAATATATTACTAACATGAAGTCAGTGTTGAAGGCAGGATTTCGTTGTAGATGTTCTTTTCCCATTGTCTAAATTGATGGTTCTTAGTTATATAGAGAAACTAATAATGGGTCAAAATTATATCAATATCAAATGATTTGACCACTTCTGTGTGGAATTCTGCCTTAAATTTGGTAGTGATAGCTGTACACTTTCTGTTTAATAATTTAAGTCTCCTGTATAGAAAACTATCAGTTCAGATCTGTTGTTCAATTGTGATTCGTTTCATGAGAATGAGAGTGAGAGTGAGTGAGAGCATAAATAAAGATACTACAAAAAGTCTGCTGAAATGATGCGTGATTTTATTGATCCTCACGCTTCCTCAGGTCAGAGGTCAGCTAGTGTGCAGCACCTCGAGGTCATTTTGGGCTCGTTTCTGACATGGCGGACCGTCCTCCCGTGCTACTACGGTTCCATTATCGCGCCGTGCTGCATTGCCACAAAGTTATTGTGTGCAACTCTTCACTTTATGGGCTTATGGGCTTCCTTGTCTCGGCCTTTGACCTCGCTCCACGCCTTCAGCGCCACAGGAGATAGAGAGCAGCGAGCACCACGCACCCTCAGGCTGAAGCTCCTCTGGTCTCAGAGATGCAGGAGGTGCCTGTGTCTCTGACCTGGGATCCCTGAGCTGATGCTCCCAGAGGGACCATCATCCTCGTATCAAATGACTGTATGAGTCCGAAATAGTAGGAGGAATGTGTATAGACCACCCGACTTCCTGGTGCGGCTTGTTTTTCTCCTGGACTGGATGTGAAACTGTCCTACACATAGTGATGGGAGAAGTATTCGGATCGGAGATAACATAAAAATATACTCCCCTTAAGTGAATGTCCTGCATTCACAAGACATAAACATAAATTTGTTTTGTTTTTTTCTTTCGTGCAGTTGCAGGACTAAATTGGAATCCGCTGACTATTAGGGGGTTGTTTGCTCACTGTCCAAATATATTTAAGAGCAAGGTTAGCGCCAAAGCCATGATGTTACATCTGGGCAAGGATCGGCTCCACAAACTTCTGTCCATATGCCAAGACAAACTGGGAAACCAAGTTTTCAGGGGTTTTAGATAGTCCAAATACGTCCAAATAAGCCGTGATGAATATGATCGTCGATAAATGCACAATATCATCCTGTCTGAGTGACATTTACTAAAGTGACCAGCTACTGGAAATGATGTGATTTTGTTTTTTAAAGTGAAACTATAGAGCACACTGGTGGAAAAATAGTTAAACTAAATATCAGTAACTTGTTTTATTTACATCTTCAGTAGGAAGCAACAGGCTCGGGACTGGTTGTCATGTCAGAAAGAGGTGAGAGATGGTTTCCACCGCTAACACCAGCTTTATCCTTTAACTCTACATTACACTGCAGCTGAAAATGACCACAGTTCTGAAACTATTCCATAAGTTTAGAATTTTTACCTTCAGGTAAGACAATGACCTTATCTGGAAATGACTTATGTGCTATTACGTATCACAGTCTAAGCCATGAAGCTCACTGAGGATGTCTGTGGTTATATTTGTAAATGAGACTGATGCCAGACGCACACAATGAAAATCTTTATTTTGCAGAGCGGGTTAAATAACACACAATGAAAACCAACTACACTAAATGTGTTTTCTATTTGCCGACCAGATACTTCATTATCTGTGTTCTTGTATTCTCCTTAAATATATAATAAATAATTTAAATTTGTAGAAAAAAAATATGGCCTTAATTCCATTTCTTCTCTGTTGTGCACCATAAACGCTATAGGAAAGTAGCAGTTTTTTGAAGCTTTGCATCACATACAGTTATGAAGTAGAAAAAGACTGACAAATTTAGCTAGAGTTTGGTCATAACAACATGCAAAGCAGTATGGCTTTCTGTTCCTCCTGTATATGGCTTTGTGTGCGGTGCACAGAGGGATTCCTTGAGGATTGTCTCATTGGTCCACTTGTCTTTTCTGACTGCAAAAGAAAGAAAATCACAGTCACACCCAGGTTGATGAGCAAAAACGACTTCAGGCCAGTCAAGTGACTCAGTTTTACCTTTCCCCAGAGGCCTTGGCATTCATGACCCAGAGTAAAAATTCCTTCGCAGCCATGGCGTCAAGCACTTTGTTCACATCACTGGTGAAGCTTCCATCTACATGTCTCCTGCTGAGCACTTCACCCCACCTGTCCTTCTCAGATCTAAGTATGTACACAGGCAAAGAATATGAACGCTGCCCACTGAGGGTCAGTAACCCCACAATGTTGGAACCTCGCTGCTCTTTGAAAGAAAACTGTCATTTTTATCATCGCTATTTTTGGGATAAGAGAAGATCGTCGCGCCGTTTGATCCTTTTCATCATTGTTCCTTGAACTTTTTTTTTTTTTTTTTTGGTGAAAAAAAAAAATCATCTCGCACAGTCATCGCACATTATAACATATCAATCAACGCGGTGCAACAAGTTCAGGTGATTTATTTTAGCACAACCACAAGAAACATCAAGAAACAAAGCAAAGAAAGGAGAAAAGCTGGCACAAGAAGCAGTTGATTAGCTCTTTCCCTCTGAATCAACACCTCTCTGTCTTTCTGGTCAGGGTGGAATCAGACACAGGCAGGCCATTAGGGATTTTGGTACTGAGGGAGGAGAGGGAAGGAGAGACTGCCTACTCTCTTCTGATTTGTCCAGACTTGAGTTTGGCAACAAAGTCTTTGATTGCCTGGTTCTTGAGGTAGGAGCTCACATCACTGGTGAAGGTCCCATCGGCGTGGCGCTTTTCTGCGGCGCTGAAACACACATTGACACTCAGTTGAGACGACTGTAATATTTTCTATTATTTTAAAGCTCAGTAATGCTTTTTTTTTAAGCTTGAGTTCAAGTGCTGCACTTACAATTGAGAATATAAATTTTTTTCTTTAGTTACTAGTTTCAGATGACTATGTCTATATCAGCTGGTTTAATTTAACTGCTCAGCTGTTTGAGGCAAAGAGGTCAAATTACTCAATATGTCACAAAAAGGAAAGATTAGAGAATGTGAAAACTTTGCTAGCAGAACTTAGATTTTTGTAAAATGCTGCTTTGCACACTCGTGCATCTGTAACAACAATCTAATAATATCATATATATATAATAAACATATCAGTCACAGGAGACATTTAATAATAAGTACTTTTACTTTGGCTACTTTGAACATATTTAGCGGATAATACTTCTGGGATTTTTAATATAGGACTTTCATAGAAATGCAGCATTGTTGTCCCTTTAATTAAATGCAAAAATGATTGTATTTCTTCCTCCATTGCTGTTTAGCCCCTGAGAAGTTCATTGTGACACCCTGAGCTTGAATTTAACTAGTTTTATAGTTTAAGAAAATATACTGAATAGATTCCTCACTGACCCGCTCCTCTTGTTGTTCATCAGCCACCGAACAAAGTCCTGCGCCTTCCTGTCCTCCAGGTATTTGCTGTAGTCGTTTGAGAATGTTCCCTCTGAGTGTCTCTTAATGTTCGACAGCTCCCTTGGCTCGTCCGCTAGTGTGTCGTCTGCCTCGAAACTGCAGCACAGCAATGACAACATGGTCTGACAGTTACAATCTTACAAATAATTTATCCCCTGTACCAGCACACCCATTCACACTTATAAGGTTTTATACAATTCATTTAGTTGTTTGACAGTTGCAGTTGCAATTATTATCATTCTGTAGAAGAAAAGAAGGAAAAAAAGGAAAACGTGAAAAAATAAATGTGGGTCCCAGTATGGTGAAGCTCAGTAAGAATAAATGTTAATATGTCATGAAAACACAGGATATATATATATATATATATATATATATATATATATATATATATATATATATATATATATATATATTTCTTTCCCTTTGCCTCTAATATCTAGTAATTGCTTTAAAGAATTGTTCTCAATATTAAGAGGAAATATTTTAATTCACTATTTCAGGTGTGGTTAAAAGTAACAAGATAAATGAAATAAAATCTGCATCCACTAAAAAGACAAATCATATTTAGTATATTTGTTATAGGGTAATATAATTATTTTTTGGAGTTTTCAATTCTTTCTCCCATTCTAGCTTTGCATGATTGGTCTTCTTATAATTCTTTTTTTTTATTATGAGACTCTCACTCTAAGTATAAATTAAAAAAATAAATAAAAGAGCTTCTAGAACATGCTGAGCCTGTGTTCCCAGAAGCAAAGCCATAACCACATAAAGTTAAGATAGGGTTCAAGTACCTTGAGCTGTCGTCAGCCTCGTGGAGAGGAACCTGCCAGCTGCTCTGGACAAAGCCAAGCACCAAGAGAATGCCAGCCAGGGAGTGGATGCTTTTCATGGTTATAACCTATGCCACAGAACAGCACACATTTAGCTTAAACAAAAAAAAAAAAAGACAGAAACCTGAAGACAGGTGGTTTCAACTTTGCAACGAAATGCAGCTCACCTTTTCTCCTTTCTTTCCCATAGAAACGTGCAGGTAGTTCCTCTGCTTGTTGCTGTCGTCTGTATCTAATTGTTCTCTCTTACTATATATATGTAGGGGGTGGCCGGGTCTGAGTCTGGTCAGGTGGACCAATTTTTTCGCTTTGCCACGTCCACCTGTTACTCTCAACCCATTAGACACGGTCCCCGGCACATTGACCAAATGAATGACCAGTGCATATGTTCAGAAAGGAAAGATGCCATTCATGCGTGATGCCAGCTATACTTAGGTGTTAAGATCAAACAACCACATTTTATCCTGTTAAACAGAAAGTAGGGAGATACTTTAATGTGCTTATGTGTCATCGTGATGGGAAGTAATATATGTGCAGTCATATCCAGGAGCTGAGTCAGTACTTGTGGATTCTTTTCGATCAAATTTAAAAGATGGCACTTATCTCCATTTTACAAGGGCCAAAGATTGATGGTCTATAAAAATAAATGTTCATGTTCTGCTGCTGCCATTTGACTCTCACATACGGTCCAATATATTTTACTGGCTGAGAGAGACAAAGATGTATCAACATAATTTCAAGGCTGAAAACTACTGCCACTAATTGTACTTAGACACGGTAGGGTTTTGAGCTATATGCTAATTTCACAATGACAGTGCTAACATGCTGATGTTTAGCAGGTATCATGTTTACCACGTTCACCAACATAGTTTAGCATGATAACATGCTAACATTTGTCATGTGGTAATAAAGACAAAGTGCAGCTGAGGCTGATGGGGATGCCATTAGTTCTGCAGGCATTTGGTAATAACCCAAATACTTAGAGAGATTAAAATTTGTACTTGATGGTGGCATTAGATGAAAAGTCAAGGGCACCTGAAAGTTATTACAATTCATCCTTAGAGGCGTATATGTATATAACAAAAGGTCACGGCAGTTCTTCCAGTAATTGTTGAGATTTTTCACAAATACCACAAACGCCAACCTTATGGTGACATGGCATCACCAAAATCATAATGGATTCAGTGGGTATTGGTTGCAAATTTCATAGCAATGAAACAGTTATCAAGAATTCTACTCGAAACCAAAAATATGAATCTTTTCTGAGGACAATGGAAAATGTTATGAATTTAGGAAAATCAATCCAGTGGTTGTTGAGATATTTTAAAGTGGTTGTCCAACCAACCAACAAATCCAACTTTCATTTGACAAGTCTCAAAGCCGTCATTTTTGCCTAAGGTCCAGGAAAAAAGTTGTCTTCTCGTAACTTGTTCCTTTTTTAATATCACGACATTTTGGACAATATCAGTCAGGTTACAGGAGAATTTACTGTATTAACTGAATTACTTACTGCTGTGTTTAGACCCTGGAAATTATGCATTTTTATTTTGCCGGATTTCTCTGCTGTGCGACACAGCTGACCATTTCATACATATGCTGGTCATATATAAGTGTGTAGTGGGTATTCAGGGTCAGTCCTTGAGGTGGTTTACATCTTATCTGTAAAAAGACTATCATAAATTTCAGTTCATAATTGATCATTTTTCATCCTCTTCTTACCCCGTGGCTCCATTTGGGGCCCCTTTTATGTTAAATTTATGCTTACACAGGGATGTGTTTCAAGGAAAACATAACCTCTCATCTAATTTTTACACTAATGACATGCAGCTGTACATCCCATTAAAATCAGGTGAAATGAGATATTCCAAACAATAACTTTCCTTATCTACTTCTTTGATATTTTAGAAAAATGATTATTACATCAAACAGACAAAAGCCTCATCAGTTTAGTAAGACTATATTAAATCACTGAGGTGCATAATAATCCTGTTACAATACAATAAAAAAAAAGTTTGATATACAGTTTCCCTTTCACAGAACATATACATTTTCAGCCCTCACTTTATTGTATCTGTGCTCTTCCTCAGGTCAGGGAATGAATTTTCAGAGGAGCTGGTTTCTCTGACAGAAAATAGGCAAGAGGAAATTTCATATACATAGAATAACATTTTTTACTTGGACCACTTTCTATTTAACAAGTTTGCTGAAAATGAGTATTTTGAAAAACAAAATAAACTTTTTCCTTGACATTTGAAACATTTATAATCAAACCTGCATTCTCAGAATGTTTTTTCATTCACATGAGACATTGAAAAAAGATGTTGGTGGATTTCACGCAAAGCACCTCTGTAGGAAGTGAGTCATGTGGGTGTAGACGTGTTGATAGGCTGCCCCTCCCAGCCCATGGTCCTTGTCCGTGTACCACTGAAAGAAATATTCATATTATTTAATATTTATTGACAGTGGATTGTTTTGTTTCTCTTTTTACTTGACGCAGTGACTTTTGAAATGCAAATCCTTGTGAAAGCATACCAGCTTCCACTGATCCCACTTTGTTTTTTCTGATTACTCACCATTGCCTCAAAGTCCACCTGCGCCTCCACCAGAGCTTCTGAGATCTCAGCTGACTGCTGGAAATGAACGTTGTCTAGAAAAAAGGCAACAGATGAATAGATTAACAAACTGGAATCTGTACATTTTGGTCTCAGGGGTGTGTCAGGGGTGTGCTAGAAGAGAAGTTCAGCAGATTACCGAGGACATGGCCACGGACCCTGACTGTCCACTGCAAATTTAACAGATGTTCAACCATTTCAAAGATACCTTATCATGGGCTGAAGCACTGGCTGGGGAGAAGGTTTAATCTACTGTATCTGTGTTAAATTTTAAGGAATAACTCATTTTCTTTCCTTGTGTAAAATGTAAAAATATTTAGTCTTATTATTCTAACCGTGTTAAGTATTTTAAGATCTTAGTTTACAGCTGTTTAATTTGTAAATACAATACAGTTCTGTGAAAAAAAAGTAGAATTGAACATTAAAAATAAATAAAAAGGAATAAAAATCCTACAGTTTAGGTGTGTTTGAGCCTCTGTAAATTTTAAACTTACTGTGGACTAATTCTGAGTCTTTGATACCAGAATAAAATGGTTAAAAACAAAAGAATCATTTCACTCTGGGCATGTCATTTTTGCATGTCTAGACAAAAGGGGGGTTACTGGTATAATTGTATAAAATATGTATGTAGAAAAGTACCCGATACACATAAAAATGAAAAAAGTCACTGTGAAACCCACCATCAGCTGTTCCATGAACCAGAAGATACTGCACTGAATGGAAATTCTTGGCCCGGGCAGTTACTGTTGAGTTCTGCACACAGTCAGATTAATGTTTATTGGTGACAGGCAAAAGCATAACTAATAACAAGCATTAGATACAAGAGAAGAGAGTTCATTGTGATCAGGTTGCTGAGTGTGAAACTTACAGCATAGCCGTGGACATTCTCTGACGGTCCGGTCATGTAACGCTCTGTGTAGATGGAATCTGGACAGATAATGTGTGTTGTTAAAATGAGTGGACTAGGCCTGGAAAGGTTGCCGACATGAGGAACTTATTCACAAAGATGGAATAATACCATAATATTTCCATTTGGAAACTGGAGCCACTGCCATTCCGCATTTGAAAACTCCGCTGCCGGATCCCAAGACCATTGATGTTACATATCCACCGTAGGACTGTGGAAGACAAACGGTTCATTACTGTGGTTCATCTCTGGTTCTAAGTAAAGATCAAGCAGACTGACAGCAAAGTGAAACGGTAGCTTTCTTCTGAGAGCAATCTGAGCAACGAACTACTTACCCAGCCCCAAATAGCAACTCTGTCTTTGTCAATGAAGCCCATTTTGATGAATTCCCTAAAGAGCAAGACAAACAACAAAGACATTTATTTTGATGGGGGCAGGTGATGACAAGGATCTAAATGTGATCAACAAAGGAGCTGTGATAATCATCATCACGCAGTAATGCACAAGCAATTTCCAGTGAGCCCATGTGCACCTGGGAATATTTCACCACTGACACAAGTAAAATCCAATTTTATCCAGCTTTCCTGGGCAAGGGTGACGCTGTTTGTTTCAGATGCACTGACTTGTCTAAACTGCTCCTTTCTTTCCTTACTTGGCTGCTGTTATCTGATCTTCCACCTCATAGGTTCCGAGTCGTTGGTAGATTTCATGCATTATCTTGTCGCCCTGGAAGCCGCTTCCTCTTCCGTCAAAGCTGGCTACGATGATTTTCTCAGTACTGGCCAGGTAAGTGGACCAGCTCACCCTGTACATGAAGTCTGCTTTCTGACTGCTGGGACCTGCATACCTGAAAGGTTGGGCAAATTCAGCATCAATTTATAGCCCCCCCCCCATTGAAAAGTTTTGAAATTTTCACTTTTATAATTTTATTTCATTGCTTTTTTTTGGATAAATTCTTACACATCTATCAGTAAAGGGTACTTCTTGGATTCATCAAAACCTGGAGGCAAAAACATCTGGTACCAGAGATCTGTCAAAAATACAAACATCCATCAAAAGATGTTAATTATTTGCTGTTTTAAAATAACGACTTGAATACAGTGGTAGAAGAAGTACTTTGATTGCTTCCTTATATAAAAGAAGCCATAAAACAATGTAAAAAAAAATATTATTAAAAGTTAAAGCTCTGCATTGAGAAATCAGAGGGGTCGTGACATTAATTTGTCTTCATTTTTTAGACTTTTTCTCTGACTCATCCATATCCCTTTTTTTTGAGAAATACTGAATGTATTCTTTGGGCCTAAATTTTTTTTAAATGAAACAATCTGAGAAGTTTATAGGGGAAACGTCTCTTTTGTGCAACTGCTAACAACTCATAGACATCTGAAATGTGCCAATGAGCCACAATCAGAGATGGGTGACTTGTAAGTGTTATCAAAATGGTCAGATATTTTGACAGAATGAGGAATATTCAGCATGTGAAGGAGGCAAAGGAAGTTTATACTATTTACTCAACATTAAATAAATATTACCATACCCCCAGAAGACAAAATGAAATTGGTGAAGGATGATTTGTGCTGGAAGAGCAGAATGTGAGGGGGACATTATTTATGGAAATGTTCCTTAGTGAGAGCGTTCTGTTTTCTTTTCATTTTCTGGTGGACTGAATCTCTCACTCTTGGATGTGCTGCTTATGTTTGACTGTTTTAACTTATCTTTTATTGCCTACAACATACTGCATCTTGTCATAGATGCACTCAACACAGGGAGAACTCAGACTGTTGTGGCTGACGGTGCTGAGTCAAGCTCTCTTACCATCACTAATGTGGAACCATAGGAGTCTATTCTTGGTCCATTACTACTTTTAAATAAATTACATTTTTCCTAATCAGTACTTTGATGTCAATTTCTATGCAGGTGAGACTGTTGTGCTTTGGAACTGACAAGTAATTATTAACTGTAGAGGAGTAAAAATGATCATATTTCCTTCTCCAATGTAAAGGAGTAGAAGTATAAAACGTATAAAATGGAAACACTCAACACTCAAAGTAAAATTACCACAAACTTGTACTGGAGTACGGTACATAAGCATATTTATTTATTAACTTTCCATCACTGAAACTCAGTGTTGATTGTTGGCTAGTTGTTGCTGAAATCACTTACTGTATCCGGCAACTTTGATGGTGCCACGACGCATGGTGGGCATTTGGATTTCAGATATCAGGTTGCTAAATGCTTTATTGTCCTCCAAAACCTTCTGCTCTGAAATGTAGAAAAATACAGAAATCCCAATGGAATAAATGTCTTCTAATCCTTGATTTTTTTTTTTTAATTTCAGATTAAATTCTAAATCTGTATCTTACCTTTATTGTTCTTGTTATCCATGAGAGAATAGTAAGGAATGTCAGGACCTTTGAGTACAAATCACATTAGAGTTATTTTTACATAGATATACAGGCAGTTGAACATTGCATTTTCCACAAGGTAAAGTTAAAAAAAGAGTATAAGTAAGTATAACTGACCACTGCAGCTCATATGGTAGAAGGAGGCATTGTGGCTGAAGTAAGCTGAGTTATATTGACATTTATCTCCATGTAATGAACAAGTCAGACACTCGGTCCCTTGTGTGATCCACCTGATACGCACACATACACACTGTAAGTCTGAAGAAATACTTCTAAACCAAAAATTACATCTTCAATTGAAGCAAGGAACAGTAAAATCCTTACTTGTAAACGTTCCTTCCTCCTGGCCTGTTGCCCTCTTCATTACTTGAAAAATATCTGTGGAATAATTGGTATGAGTCGGGAGGAACCTTGAGAATGTGAAGGAGGATTTCAGAATTTTCCCATGGGAAATTACTGTTGTGTGTATTTTTAAACGTGTGCCCTCCGTACATGTTTCTTTGTAACTCCATCATAATTATCAGAGATCCCAAAATTTACATAAATGCCATAAATATATATATATATATATATATATATATATATATATATATATATATATATATATATATATATATATGTGACTAAAATTCAAGATAAACTATATAAAATTATGAATAAGAGACATCTACAATCTTTCCATTTGATGATACAATGCAGCTAATACATATGTGACACCTTGAGTTTGAATATTTAGTTCATTGTAACATCATGAATCTGTACTAAAGTCCTGGAAAAAGCAAATAAAAGTATGAGATACTGTCATATACATGTTTTTTTTTGTTCTGAATTAAATTAATGGAAAATTTAACTCAAAAACCCTCCACAGTCATGAATGGGGAAATAACACGTTTCATACACCGAAAAATTGTACATGTTTTTAAATGACACCTATGGACCTATGCAGCTGTATGCTGTTGATGCAACAGATATTTCCAACTTACACACTATCTGCAGTGACTTTCAGGATGCTAATGACTTCCCATTCTCCACTGGTGATTGGCGAAGCCTTTCCCTACATGGGTAAGAAAGAAAAGAATGCGTGTGGTGATATGTTAGAGTAAACTATTTCTGCGGGGTATTTTCCAAGACTAAAAAAAGGGCAAATTTTCCTTTTTAAGGAAGATATATCTGCTGAACTAGCCAGTGTAATACCAAACTAATCATGCTACCTACCTTAACTACATGATGAATGTGTTTGTACCCTTTGGTGTCACTCATCAACAGGTAATAGCTGTTCTTGTCTGCAGCAAAAACAGGTTCTGGTGGAGCGAACTAGGAGATAAAGAATATTAGAGTATAGTGCGTAGTTTACTCCATGGGTGCAGTTTACTCGTCTTTAAAGGATATGACTACCATTAATCTATATCTTCTCACTGTCAACAAATCCAGTGAAACAACCGAAAATAACAATTCATTAGTTAGTCTCTCAGCCCCAGGCCCACTGGAACCTCCTGAAGATGTAAATCTTCAAAAAAAAAAAAAGGTCAAAATATATGGTTTCTTTTTTTTTTTTTTTATGAAAAGTTAGAAATTTCCCTGAAACAGCTTAAATCTGTAGTTTTAGCATTTTCTATACAAACTGGAGGAACCAGTACATCTGCTGGGGACTATTTTCATCAAGGGATTAATTTCTGGGGAATTTCTGGTGGGAATGAGTCAAAATAAACCACATTTCATGTTGTTTTGCAAAATACTGGAGCGCTGTGGAACACATGGGGTTTTATCAGGCTTTGACAGCACCTAGTAAACATTATTCCCTATTGGTTATGGTCTTTTCATGAGATATGTTGATCCAAAACAATTTCTTTTTTAATTATTTTCATAACAAGACTTATCATTTAAAAGTGCTCTGGAACATACCCGTCCGATCCAGCCTGTGGAACTGATCACCTCTTGAGACTGTAAAAAGACAGACAAGTGGTGTTTAAGGCTGAACTATTCTGCATTTTATTAAAAAAAAATAAAAACACTTGCATTATTGGCCTAAACCAAAGGAGACATAATTCCTGAATGTAATCAATTAGCCGATATGTAATTTTCCAAGCGCCAAGGCTGCTGACATCCAGCTCGGTTGAACGTGGGATGAAAACAACATGAGTCTAGGGATCGCATTGTCAGTTTAGCTGGTCCACCACTTCGGTCCAGACTGAATATTTCAACTGTTTGATGGATTTTCATAAAGTTTTGTACAGTTTTCACAAGTTTTGACAACCAGGGTGCTAGAATCTGGAGAAGTATTTCAGCATCTTCAGCTAATTCCTGTTTAGTGCCAATTCACAAATTGTAAGCAGGCTAAACTAAGATGGTGAATAATATACATATTACATCATCTAAACATCTGCATTTATTAGCACTGGAACTGTGAGCAAGTAGCACGCTGACTTTAGCATTTAGCTCTAAGCACATGGTTAGTGGCCTGGGTCATCGCATTGGGGGGAGGTATCTCTTTGCAGCCATTATGGAAAAAGATAAACGCTCACATCTACAAAAAAAGAGCTTTCTATCGACATATCGCAAACATTTTTAAGACAGACTTAGAAAACATGAACCTATCTTAGCAATGCATTGTAGCTGGAGTCACATTAGCAGCTGGCATGGAGGCAATTTAAACAGTAATTAATAAATGCAGGTCTATAAACCTGTACTTTATCCTCCCTGGCAGTAAAAGGTGCTGCTGTTTGTAGGTTTTATTGCTCTTAAAAGAATTTGTGTACTCATGAAGCTTGTCTAGTGTCTCTTTGTAACACCTAATATCTCATGCAATATATTGGTCTAATGCAATAATAACATTATTACTTGTTCATTACATCATCTTATACCTCAAGAGGCTCCCATCTGCTTCCATTGAAGCTGTAGAGCTGAAGGATGAGGTGGTTTTGTAATCTCTTCAGCCACTGGACAGCAATACGATTATCTGTTGCCCAAGTAACAGTGGCCAAGTAGTGCTCACTAAGTAGGATAAAAGAGAAAAGAAACTTATGGCAACTGTTTGTCTCTCATTTTCTTAGAGGGTATATCATAATAGATCTGCATAATCGAAACTGTTTCATTACCTTGTGCTGAATGCAGGTGGAACGACAACCTCAGTAATTTTCTCCGTGTTGTTAAGGTCCAAAACAAACAGTTTCACAACAGGGTTAGGAGTCCCTGGCTGCGCAAGGCAAGGATGAAATATACACCAGATAATAAGGACTATCCCAAGCTTGTCTGATCACACAGTTCACTAACGTGCAACAATAAAATGATCTCAGTGTAAGTTTGTTAGAGAACAACAAGGTCTGGATGAAGGTCCCACCTTTGGGTACGGAATCGAAACAGTGCTGGGGTACTGCTTCTCGCCGTACCAGGAGTACTCTATTCTGTGGACCCCCGTGTCGTTGAACTGAGCGTAAGCCAGATACTTCCCTCCAGGTGACCACCAGAGGCCCCGGTTGGATGAGAACATCTCCTCTGGAAGGGGGAAAGTGTGAAGCTGAGTTAGTGCTCAGAGCTTCCTCTGGGTCAGGTTAGAGGTTCAGTTTCTGCTGCTGCAGTTGTGCTGAGAAATGCAAATACTGATGATCCTGAAAAGCTGTGGTACATCTGTGTTGTGCTTCAGTGTGATTCATTTTCACTGCAGCTGTAGACTTACGTCTGTCCTCTACTGGTTAACTATTCAACTTTGTAACAATTCTGAATTTTCTTCATCCTGACTCAAATGAGACGGGCTGGAGAAAAAGGGATTTAACAATAAAAAAATGACCAGCTTCCTAATCAGGGGGTTGGGCCACTGCAAAAGGCCACAAAATAAATCCTAGGGGTCATGACATGATTAAGGGGGGTTCATAATCATCATCAATCATTTCCTGAACAGAAAATGAAATATATCTATACTGAGACAACATATGTGCTGAACAAATTTTTGAAATATTAAAGAAATAAATCCATAAAAATATAAACTGTAATGTAATCAGATCAGGTAAATCACATTTGGGATTGGTCTGGTCCGGAGGTGGTGCTCGCATTGTGAGCAGATCTTTGCAGGTGGATGTAAAATCAATGCGGTGTGACAACTCTCTAAAGGAAAAATCCACCAACAAGTTGGAAATCACTTTGTGCCACCTTTGTGCCAAAATCACTTTGTGCCACCTTTGTGCCAAAATCACTTTGTGCCACCTTTGTGCCAAAATCACTTTTGTGCCACTCAAACAAGGCCGGCAAAAGCGAAAAATGTAGCAGTAGCTAGCAAGGCCAAGAAATGAATGACAGCCATCCATGGTTTGATATGAATTATGTACAATATGCGCCACTTACCCTCATACACCCAGTCTGGGATCCCATTTGAAATCTCATTCTCCTTGCCATTATGTGTGATTCGCTGTGGTGACGCCGTGGGGCTGATCTTTACATACACATCATTTCTCCAAACATAGGCCTAGAAATACAAATAACAAAAAAAAAAAAGCCCTCTGCTGTTGTTGTCTCGAACCCTCAAAAAATTTTTTGCCGGAAGAAGTGTTTAAAGGTTGTGCTGTGCTCAATCCTAACTCACCTATCCCCCTCAGACAACTGAGTCAAGAACAAAAGCTATTTATTTATTTCCTTTTTCTTCCAGTTTTTTTCAGTTTGCCTTCTTTGCCTTCAGGAGCCCAGGCACTCCAACTTGATCTCATCATCAGGAATTTTTCAGAATTTCAGAAAAAAACCCCAAACAAAAAGTAAACAAAACCATCTGGGATTTGTACAACTGTAATGAATTTTTCTTGTTTAGCTGAAGCTTCAGCCAGCTCTTTCAACTATGCTC
Source organism: Istiophorus platypterus (assembly GCA_016859345.1). Classification (NCBI taxonomy): domain Eukaryota; kingdom Metazoa; phylum Chordata; class Actinopteri; order Istiophoriformes; family Istiophoridae; genus Istiophorus; species Istiophorus platypterus. The sequence goes on from CM029131.1 coordinate 2,449,425, forward strand.
TAAAACTGCAGTGTATTAACATTCCATTTTAAAATAAATGTCATAAAATAATGCTTAGCATGTAGAACATAAGCAATTAGACGGATGCTTTCAGCAGTGGTGTTCTACATTATCATAAATTTAAATATGTAATGGTCCATATACTTTTGTTGGTTTAAAAATATTGAAATGAAAATTCATAGTTAGAGTGCTTACTTTGACACCACGTCATAAAGTGAATATGAAGCTGTAAACGAATGCCTCCACAGCTAATGGGACAAAAGAAAAAGTGAGTTGCTATGTGATCACTCAGGAATTTTAAGTATGTATAAGAATTAATGCTAATATAAGTTAAGTTTACCTTTGCATGGTTACTCATGAAAGCAACATATTTGCGGTCAGCAGACAGCTGGTAATCATAAGCGTTTTTTTCAGCCTGTGTTGGAAAAGAAAAGAAAATAAACTTTTCACAGATCTCTTCAAGACTTTGTGGAAAACACTGCACTTGTTTGGATGGGTATGGAGTTGTGGTGCTTTCATCATTTGGTTTAAGTTGCTTACACAAAGGAAACGCAAAGATGTACATGAGGGGGTTGACTTACGAACGTGTTTTTGCTCAAGAACTCTTCAGATGCTCCTGTGGCTGCATTGTGGAGGTAGACCGCACCTTGTGACTTATGGAGATACTCAGAATCTGTGATGAAAGATCGGCCAAATTAACGTACAGTAGGATAAAATATTTCATTTACAATTTAGTAAAAGCACGCAAACCCCTAGACACATTATTGAAATGGCAGCACTTTATAATTAGGGTACAAAACACATGTATAAGTGCCTAACTGTAAGGAAATGCAATTCTAAATTGCAAGAATTTAGGCTTTTAACGTATCATGGTTGAGAATAGCACACTAAAACCAAAAATATCTAGTAGCTGCTCTTGGATGTGTCCTTTGAGAATTTATCCACACGTATAAGCACAGTCTAATGACATGAGACAAAAAAACTGTCTATTAATGTTTCGTCAGAAATCCAGTTGTGTCTTATCAACATTACTAGAAACTGCGTCTGTTGTCCATCAGCTCTCGCAGCATCATGCTAGTGTTTGCATCCGACTGCAGCGTTTGCGTCCGATAAATAATACTACAGCCTTTGACAAGCATGGCTACACCAGAAGTTCTCCAGGAGGCGAGGGGGAGCAACAGTCTTGGTTTGGATGAAGGTACACCTGTTATCAAATCTGTAAATATATATATAAAATATAGACTACACTGCCTCGGTTCATTTTCCTTTATATATTGATTTTTATTAAAATGTGGTGATATATCTGGACATATAAGTGTCCTAAGGGAGGCAGTGCTGTTGTGAAATTGTCCAATAAAACATGAATTTATGATGTATTCAGCTTTACCTTCAGACAAACTGGCAGTAACAACAATAGACTGTATTATAAATCTCTGAGACCAAATTTTATCTTCAAAAGGAATTATAGCATATTATCATTACATTATTGCATTTTTCAAAAAGCTTTGGACAGTAGGGCCAGCAGTAAATCACCACAGGGGCTTGCTGAGATAAGATTGTTGCAGTCATCTCAGAGGCTGGGAGCTCTCACATCTCCAAAAAGCGTCAGCACAAATTTCCACACAGACACACTATTGAAATCTAAGTAGTTACTGTCTTGACAGATAATAATATCATGTGAAAAATTAGGGGATTGCCAAAGTCATTCAGATATATCCCCTAGAGACCATCATGGCAACCCATCCAATAGTTGTCAAGTTACTTCACTAAAAACCCACAATGCAGCCCGGTGGTGCTCATAGAGACCATACTGCTAAACAGCTTCATATTTCCAGGTGAACAGGTCCTGCTCTGCTTTCAGAGACTTTGGTGAAATGCATAGGTCTGAAATGTCAACTCTCTCTTATTGGATTCAACAAGGATTCAACTTGCATCTTATATACATATACCCTCATACATCATGAGTCTTGGATTACTTAAGCATGCGTTTTGCACTCTTATCATAAAGTTTTACCAACAAAATATTATAAAATAATTCCATGTGCATGCATGAACACGGTGATAGACACTGGAATGAGGGGATCAATCTAAGTGAATTAGTAACTAGAACAAAGCACAATATTTTAACTGATAGATAATAAAGCTTCCTCTGTGACACATTTACAGCTTCATGGGCAGTTAACACCTGGTTGAAATCAATCTGATCATTTTCCAGCTCCATCCTGCAATCACTCCCTTTTACAGGCTCAAATATCTGTGATGATCTCCGGCTCCCACCTGAGATCCACCTCACGCCGTACGAGCTAGGTTTGAGCGAACTGTTGAAGACGTCCTCCAGGGTGAAAGATCTCTGGTTCTCGTTCCCCTCCTGGTTGTCTGAAACACGTCAGGGAGAAACTTAGAACCTGGCAGGAACTCGAAGGTCACAGGTCACAGGTATCTTATCATACACACACATCAATATCATCATAAAAGAAGGTAAGTGCTGTAAAGGCTGTAAATGGTAGTGACATGTGGAATAAGGCTTACGTCAGTGATTGCTTTGGAGCAATAATAGACATTGTCTTACTCTGTGCTGAGTGTGCACTAAACTATATAAAGGCTGTGAGTGTGGTGTTAGATAATTAATTTGTAATCCTCCTTTTGTGACGTTAACCACGAGGATTTATGTCCTAAACAGAATAAAATACAAAGGTTTTCATTTTAACACTACTCTTAGATGTAAATCTAAAGCCTTAGGTTTGAATTGCCTCACTTTTCCTTTCTGTATTTTCCAGATGTGCCATTGAACAACAGGCGGATCGTGCGTAATGACGCGTGCGTAATGTACTTTCTTTCGGAAGCGTTTAACGGTACGACGGACCACAAATCCACTAAATGAGTGGCAACGTGTGAACCATATAAAAGCAGAGACTCACCTTTCAGATATATAGCCGTGGGCACCGCTATCAAAATGACGACGACCGCTACTCCGAAAACCCCGAGGAGCACCTTGGCGATGGAAACCTGTTCGGGGTCGAACGCACAAAAGTCAGAAGGCGCTCAAAATTAAAAAAGAAAAGAAAAAACCAAATCCCTATGAAGCATAAGCTAACACAGCATCGACATGTGAGTATATTTGCAAAACCACCACCAACCATTTTTTTTTTTTTAGTTTTCTGCACGTAGGTGATGTGGTAAAACCAAAAACCGTTCAAATCACAACCCCATCGATCCAGTCGACTACACGCGAGAACGCCAGAGTTATGTGACACGCCAACTGGCTTTTGCTGTTAAATATTATCTCAAGTGAAGTTTCAAAGGTGGGATAATAAATATCCAGCGGAGTAAAGTTCGTCTGGTTCCATGGCGTTGCAGGGTTTTGAGGAAGTGTGTTTGGCTGCTTGTCAGGCTGTTTTCCAAACTGTCCGCAATTCCGAGCACTCACAAGTCGTTCATTCATACGTATATGGAGACATATACATATACATATAAACATACACACACATATACATATAATAACTCTTTTTCTGCTTCTACAGCAGTTCAAAGCTGCAATACAAAACTTCCTGCTGCACTTATAATATGTCTTAATAAATCAAATGGGCTTGTCCAACAGAGATTTACAGTGTTTACTAGCTGTGTGGGATGGAACGGAACGGTCACGGTGAGGCTGCACATTGTGCAACAAGTGTAGCTGTTGATTCATGACACCCTGGTCTGACTGTCACCCAGCTTTTCAACAGGCAAACATTTTCCTCCCTCTGGATCAGAGTAAAACAAATTATGGTCTCTATATGCAGAGGTTATTTTAATAAGTACTAAAAAAGCCACATGTTTAAAATACAATTAATGTACCGAGAGGTAGGGGTGACTTGTGCCAGAGTTTAACAGACCCGGGAATGTGGGCATCCACCTCATAAAGATGTTCCCACATCACACTTCCATTAGCTGATTTGTCAAGTTAGACATGGTGGGTTTATTAAAAAGGTGGATATAACTATTTTCAGCCTCAACGCTTTTTAATTCAACGTTATCTTTTGCTGGGAAAAATTAAGATATACATTTAGAAAAATAGTAATACAAAAGCTTCTACCACCAGAGTTTGTTCTTGGCAGGGTGAACATTCTTGGAAAGCAGCCTTTAGGTTGTCCTGAGGTGAAACATGGACATGCAGTTGATTCTAAATGAATGAGATTACATAGCAACAAAAAAATAAATAGAGCATTCAATACATGGAAACATTTCGAAATTAACAGATGGTTTCACTGAATTCATACTGGGGGTCTCTTGTAAAGATTTTGGACTCATGGCTGTCTGCTTCCTTTGACACTACAATGCCTTCAAGAGAGATTATGCAACTTTCTGAAGATGAAACAACACATTAATGTTCTTTTAAATGAAATGAATTCTGAAGCTATAAAACACACCCTTGCTCTGTTGAATGCAGTTGGGTTTTTCTGCTACAGTCTCAATTGGACTGCACTGAACAGTAGCTTTTGGTGGCTATTGTTAGCTAACATCAGCAAACTTTAGGTAGATATTGCTGATATCACTTAAACAATTTTCTGACTTTCGGTATCTTTTCTATCATTGCTAATGTTACACAATGTTTCCACATTTGGCATGATCCTGCAATAGTTTGATTTGTAGGAGCAGTGCCAGTTGTTTAGCAAACGTTACATCTGTTGCGTTGCTTTATTGCTACAGTTCTTGGCTTAATTGCCTCATTAAACACACACTTTTGCTACTCCAAAAACATTCAGGTATTTTTATTGCCAATTCCCTCTTTATGATCTACACAGATTTGATAAAGCAGGTTTTTATGGATGAAAAGTTTTCCCCTTAATTCACTTGTCAGTCTGTTTAATAAGAAGAATATAAGAAGTCCCAGTATTTTGTAAAGTTAGGACGATTTCTTTTAAAAAATGTCTCTGGCAAAGTGTCTCAACCATTATTGCATGGATTGGCATGAAATTTGATTCAGATGCTGATGTTCCCAATGTAATACCTTTTGGGGCCCTTTATGAAATGATACCCTAATGATATTTCTGTCAGCCTCAGCTTTACTTTGTGGTAATCAGCCAGCGTTAGAATGCTAAGAAGCAGGACTAAGATGGTAAAATGGCAAACAGTATACCTGCTATACTTTAGCACATTAGTGTTGTCATTGATGGCGTGTCAGCATGTTAACAATAGCAAATAACACTGCTTTGTGTGAGTGCAGCCCCACAACAGCTGTTAGTAGCACAACTGTAGACAAGTGTCACTGCTCCCTTACCACTGCAGATATCCTCTACTTTCTCTCATATTGACATTAGAAGATCAATTTTATTTTATTTCTGATGGCCTCAGTCTCCTTCACACTCCTCGCGTCTCCCCCTACCCCAGATGACTTTACACAACTCTTGGATAACTCATAACACCGCTGCTGTACAGCTGGGACAAATGCTAATAAATTTAGCGTCATAAATTCCATACAGTGCAAACGCTGCATTGACATAATCTTTGTTATGCTTCCTTTTTCCTGCTTCCTGCTTCCTGTGTAGTTCCCCAAAGCAGCGTGAGAGCTAAGTAAGGGATTCATGGCTGCAGTAGTGGGAATTTTATGTGGTGGAAACTTAAAAAACCAGCAACCACGTTAATAAGAGCGATGTGATACTTTTTTGACAGAACATAATGACAGCAACGAGCACACCTCAGAGCAGGAGGTCTCTAAAATGAATTTCTATTTTAGTCTATGTTGCCACAGAGTGTGGAAGTTTCCTTCTTTGTACAAACTCTAAGTGCTGACCAGTCCCAGTAAATGCTAAAAGCCTGTTAAAAGCTTAACAAATATAAAGCTGTGCCTTTATGAGGAGTAGACATCATATTCTGCACTCGTTCCTCTCACACCGGACATCCTCAGCAAACAAATAGACAGTGGATGCCTTCCCTAATGCAGCATAGCTTGTTTGAAGAACATTACTTCATAGATGTCTCCATTTACCTGACACTAAATGCAACTAAGGTCGTTTATAGGTGTCACTTTAAACACACTTGGAGAGATATAGTGTTAGTGAATGGAGACAGAGAAAGAGATGGAATATTCATGAGAAAGAAAACAACCATTTATGTATAGAATACAGGAGACTGAGATTTAATGGTCCACTAAATGAGAATAACATTGTTTTGAAGTGGGCCATTTCCTTTGTATAAGATTATGACGTTACATTACAGGAATATTTTGAAATTCTTTTTACTTTTTAACATTATGAAGGAATATCAAGAGCAAAAATATTGCTATTACTCTTGGAGCACGACTCTTGGAGACTGAACGAACAAACCAACAGAACTCGGAATTAGAATTTTGAAAAAAGCTACAGGGAATATGAGGCAACTAGCAATTATTTTCAGAACGGATTAACATTTATTGTGTTTTTAATCAGCATGGTGCAAAAAACAGAAACACAAGCAAATACAGAAGCAAAACTTTCCAGGGAAACTAAAAAGTGATGAATATGTCCAGACACACTTGAGACAAAGTGTTTATAGTGAACGAACCGGACTGAAGCAGATACTTTAGCTTTTAGTTTTAAAATCCTTAATGCATGATTCAAATCTCAGATCTGCCTAATCCAAATTTGAATGTCGCAACAAAACAAAACAAAAAACAAAATAAAACAATTAAAAACGGGATAACAATATTTTGTGACTCATTTGTGCTCTGTTTGATTTGCAGCAGTTCTTTGTTTGGAAATTTTGACTTGATTTGTAGCATAGTCTGTAATTGGTTGTGTTTATCTCCGTTAGTAGGGCATTTTCATATTCTCTGCATGTGATGGCAATTTTTTCATGTTTTATTCATTTGCTTTGATTTTTCTACTTACTTGTGTTTTATTAAGTTTCGGTGCATTAAGCTCTAAGCACTGTCATATGTTTCAGCTAAAATATGAAAAGCTGGGCCAAAGATTGTATTCCAGATAATTCTGTGTGCTGGTGTTACTTTCCTAACACAGTCCAACACTTTATTGTGAAACAAACATAGCTGAACTGAAGTTATACATACAGGCATATTTCATAGCTACAGTGACTGCTACTGATTTTATCCTTTAAGGGCTGTTGGGCATTTTCACTTGAAAATGTTCGACTATAACCAGTTTTTCTAAGCTTCTTCAAAAGTGAAAACCCGGTGTTTATTCAGAGAAATATACAGAGTAGCTGGGATTTTGATTCTGACAGATGTGGAGTAAGTGTCAACATTATAATGGCATTCTTGGCTTGAAGCTGAACTGTGAGGGAATCACTGGTGTTAGAAAAGGCTCAGTGAAGCTTCTATTAACATCCTTATAGCACTGTGTGTATCTGCTTAATGTACTGTAGCAGCAGCTGCCCTCAGAGCTGTCTTTACCTTTTATCACAGACACACTTCAACCACTGTACTGATATATTATACTGCTATTTTTCACCCTCTGTTTTGAAAATATGCCACTGAACATATAAAAGATATTAACACAAGACACAAAGACATGAAGGATAGGATACATACATAATACATGATATAAATGGTGTAAAGTAACCAAGTACATTTACTTGAATACTCTTATGAGGTAGAGTTATGCAGTACTTGTACTTTCCATTTTATACTACTTTATTCTTCTGCTTCATTACATTTGATAGGGAAATTTTGTATTTATTTCATAGCATTAGTTCCTAATTACTGTGCAGATTAAAATTTAAGATAAGATTATTAAATAAGATCCATTATTACAGATTAAAGTACCCAAAGTATCTTAAATTATCTCCAAAAACTAAAATGCTGCTCATGTGTTAATGCATCAATAGTAATACTTGGCTAAGTGTTGCTCAAAGTATTGAATGTAGAAGCACTCGTTCCAAAGAAAATGTCCCCCGTGACTGATATATTATTAGAAATGACAGAATCAGATTTTGATAATGATGCAACATTCCGTAAGCATCATTTTATTTTTTAGGCTGAAACAGCTGGTTTATAATCAAGATCATAGAAAGAAAATCACATATAAAAAACTGTGAAAGGATTCCTGCTCTCAGATTTTCAAATCTGTTTTTTGAAATTGTCAAATTTAAAGCCATGCTGTCATATTTCATTTTATTTTATTTCATTCACACCACATTTCCTCAGAGTTTTACTGGAGGGGAAAATAGATCGTGTCACTCCTTCAATCGTCTTCATGGCTGCGGATTCTCAGCTTGTAACTTCGGATATATTCCTGTCGCAGGTGACTGACATCCCACATGACTCGTGTGCATTTCAGATTCATTTCTTGGATTTTTTTCTCTGAGGTCAAAAAAGCATACAAGTGAAAGACGAAGTGAGAATATTACTTCCTTTTAATTGTAACTTTAAAATATAGATTTCTCAAGATCGTTTTTTTTTATATATATATATAGATCAAGTCTGTTAAAACACTGAGTTGCGTCTGCGTCTGTTTTAAAAATATGCAAATTAACTCTCCTTGTCTCACCTCATTCAAATTATAGAGAAAATGTTTATTGTGGCCTTTTGTTTATAAGCTTTCAAAAGCACCATCTAGTGGCGAGAGGAAGCCACGTAGGACGGCCGGACTTATTCTTTCTAAAGTCAGAAAGCTTTAGAATATCAATTGAAGTAACATTTTGAGGAAATATGACATATTTTGGATTTTAAATGTTTATTTTACAATCAGTCCGGGCGATTAAAAGAACATATGCACGACTTAAGACCAACAAACTTCCCAAAGGGAAACAAACGCTTCGTGATGAATAGTGACAGGGGAGAGTTGAGAGTCAAATACGAAAATGTCAGACTTCAGATACCAAAATATTACACTCGGGAGCTAATGTATGTTTGAGGATGGGTTCGATGGGGGAACAGATGCCATTATTTCAGGGATATTCTCGTCTTTATTTGCTTCTCGTCAGCCGCGTTTTTCCGTCCAAACCTTTCACTTCCAACGCGTTTTGAGACGAACGCTTTTTTTTAGACCCCGCGACCGCGAGGGTTCCGTGAAGGCGACGCGGGCTCCGGTGGGCGGGCCCTGTTCCTCCTCCTCCTCCTCCCATTGGCTCCCTGCGCCGTCAGTCGACGCACTTCCGCCAGCTTGCGTGTGCTCGGATGTGAGGTAGCGATTGTCGAGACTTATCGGAAGTTACGGCCGCGTTAACGCAGAACCTCGCATTTTAAGTGTCAGCCACACTTTAAAGGCATTAAACACTTTACAGTTTCCCTCTCATGGCTTATCCGGGATACGGCGGGGTGAGTAAATCAAGTGTGAGCCTCGTTTCACACTGTTAAACGTCCGTATTTTTTATTAGCAGGCAGGAGAAGCTAGCCTGGGGGCTCTCGTTTCACTGGATTTCCGATCGTTTTGTACAAGATGTGCAGTGACAGGTTTCGCTGCCTTCTTGTAACAAGGTGGAAAACCACATATAAGTGAGCCTCAATAGGTCACCACTCTCTCTAGGTTATAAGTTAGGAGCTTTACTGCCATCCCCAAGTTGACATTAATTTAGAAAAATGTCTTCCGGTATCAGCTCACAGGGGCACTGAGCAAAACCAGCAGACACCTTTGGCCTAGAAACTTTGTGTATCTGAGAAAAGACTCGACCAGCAGCGAGGTCAGAGTCACCTCCCTAAACTTAGAAATCCTTTTTATATTTTTTGATATCAAAAGCACAGGCAGTGCCTTAAATTCCTCGGGGCGGGGTAGGTCGCCCATAAAAGCGAGAAGAAACGAAGAGCGGTTCAAAACTTGTGTGACATGTGTGGCAGGACCGTCCCGGTGGAGGAGGCTCTGTGAAAGAGGTCAGGGGTAACTTTTGATGAAAGTCTAGGTTTGACCCTAAAGTGACCGCAGGGATTCGGTGTCGCAATATCTGGACTAGATTTACGGTCCTTCCTAGGTCTGAATTATCCAATAGGAGGCCTCCAGAGGTCATGACGTCACGTCACAGCCTCACGTACACTTGGTCACGATTGGGATTATTAATCCAGTGGCCTGCAAGATTTTAATATCACGAAACACGCAAGAAGAGAGGGTATATAAGATCATTAGTTTACAGTTAAAGTGGCAACGGTATATAAAATAAGTTATCAAATTCTCAGCGTGCATTTTCAAAATAAAGTGTGTGTCTCTTGCCTTTGCTGGTCAATCCTCTCGAACAATTTGGGAGTGGAGACCGAGTCTAAACTCAGGAACAACCATGCATGGCGCAAAGACAAAAAGTAGGCCACTCGTAGAATTGCGATGCACTTATGAAACACGGTCTTGGTCCCAGCAGCTTCATAAACACTGGCCCTTTCTGATGTGTTTCTGTGTCTCAGTATGGGGGGCCGATGCCAGGCATGCCAGCCCAGGGGATGCCACCGCATGGGATGCCAGGAGGCCCCATGGGAGGTCCAATGCCTGGGCACATGGGTGGGCCAATGGGAGGTGCACCGCCCCAAGGAGGATATGCCTCCTATGGTGGAGGTTACCCAGGCACGTACGGTGCCGCATCCCCAGCTGCCAATGATCCAATGTGGGGTTATTTTACAGCCATAGCAGGCCAGGTAAGTGTGTTTAGACTGCAGCCTAATTTTTTTTACTCCAAATTTTCCACTACGGGCTTCCTTTCACTCCTGCGATTCAAGTTTGGACAAGACCAAGAAATGCAAGAAATTTAAAGCTAGCGAGAGTTGTTGGGGCTTTGTATTAACTTGATTCTATTCTGCTTTAATTGTCCTAAGTTTCACCAGTTCAAATGCTGAACCAATGCATTGGGTAATACATACATAAGGATTGTACAGTGTCTCCTGCTGCATTGGCTTTAAAGTCCCTCACGTGACCAGAAGAAATACAGGATGGATGAATTTTTCAGTGCATATCACTCCTGTATTTCTTCTGGTCACGTGAGGGACCAATGCACTGAGAGTGAAGTGTCGCCCATTACCTTTTCCGAACAACAACACAAAGTGCTAATAGTTTGAGACTTTTTTTTTGTTCATCAGTGGCAGTAAAAATCACCCCCCTTTAGTCTCAGCCCCTAAGGCAATCCTAGCTGTCTGCCTAGTAGACATCTTTTAGCATTAGCATATCCTCTTCCATTAAACTGGTCAGTTTTTACTGTTTGCTTACACAAGCTAACCTTGACTAATCAGCTGTCAGCTCCTCCCTCCAAGTGCTTGAACAACTTCCCATAGCATAGAAAAACACTCTTGTAACTAACTGTACACTCAAAAAAAGAAAATTGTCTTTTCAACAGAAGTTTTAATTTAAATGCATACGTAAAAATGACATAAATATAACAATGCATATGACAATCTTTATTGTATTTCACTTTATTTCAGTATTTGTTTTGTTTTAATCTAGTCATTTTAAATATTCCATAAAAAATTCTTCCAGACTTAGACTCGTATTATCTAAGATGATTTAGCTGAGATCACTCAACTTTAAATTAGCTTTCAAAGCACATTTTCTTGCTTTTCCCAAATGTTTTACCTATTTTCACTCAGCATATGTAGCATAGTACTTGAGTGTAAGCATAAACGGGAACGCAGGTGATTTCGGTGTCTGCACTTCACTTCACACTCGGCCAGCAGCCCACTCTCTTCAGAACTTTGTTTATTATGCCGAGAGTCACGCATGACCAAGCATCACTTTCTGCTCTGTACAGGATGGTGAGATTGATGCAGAGGAGCTCCAGAGGTGTCTGACTCAGTCTGGCTTCACTGGCAGCTACACTCGTAAGTTCACTACTCTCCCTGTCTCCTGAATTATATTGCTCCCATGAGTTGTTTATGCTGCTCTGTTAGGTTTGATTCAGTAAAGTTTTTTTTATTATTGAGGACACTTTATAAATGAGGTGGGCAAGCTGTTTACCAGCACATCTTAGACGTGTACTCATACAGGACCTCATCTCAGCAATAGGATCCCCTTCTGAACCACTGAGGAACTGAGAGAAAAGCGAATCAGTAGAGTACCTGATTCACTTTTCCTCAGGGGAAACCTGTTGCTGTGTTCAGTGTCGCACCAACAGTCTGAAATCTCAAGTGGAGTTCTGTGAGATCAACCCTCAGAGGGCTGAAGGAGCAAATGAACCATATAGACTCCACCAAGAGTAGTTTAGTTGATATTAATAAACTTTGTTTAACATTGTTGGGTTTTAAATCACTGTAACTTTGTTAAGAAAATTTTGATTTAAACACATTTTATTACAATGTGAATTTGTGATCTGTGTTTTGAAGATACTGATGAACATACCTGATGGTCAAATTTAGCATTTGCTAAAAAGGTTAAGAGTACTCCAGGAATTTAGAATTGCATCCCTATAACATTGTCAGACACACAACAGACAAAAAAACAGCAGTTTTATTTTTTATTTATTTATTTTTTTTTTTTTTTTAAATCAAGTTACTCAAACAAATTTTCATCCCTTGATGGGATATTTCATGTACAGTGCTAATTCTAAAGGTTAATCCAGTGATGGCAGTTTGTTGTGTAAACCACCATATCCAAAGTCACTGTTTTTTTTCAGTTTGTTGAAGAGCTGGTTTGATCGTAATTGACCAACCCACCTGTAAATTATGCCTTTAAATGTTCAGTGGCCTTTTTTTTGTTTTTTATTTTCCAAAACATGGATGCAACAAGTAGATTACCTGCAGCAGTCGGTTGATTGTGAGCAGGTGTTAGTGACTTATCACTGGAGCAAATGTTCGCTTTGTGAATAATTTCTTTCTCCTCCTGACTTGCTCACTTAGCAGCTACTTTTAGCCTCATAGTGTTTTGTGAATATGACCCCAGGTGTTAAAGCAGGTTGTGCAGCTACCAACCTTTGTTTACTTGCAGAATATGTGTTGCGCTTTTAAATTGACAGTAAATAAAGTTTAAAGGTGAATAACCTATCCCTGTCATTGTAGTATTTTATGTTATCTTTAGAAAGAAAATGCATTGACTTTTACAACTAACTGTGGTCTTCAATAATCCTGGATATGTGTATGTTATCTTCACAGCTTTCAGCCTGGATACGTGCAGGATCATGATCGCAATGCTTGATGTATCCTTTGTTTATCATGTCAGTTACGTTGGAACAAAAATACCGCGTCCGACTGGAAGGGGAGCTCAGATTCAAGCCTTAGCAGCCTTATTGTGCCTGTTAGATCAGGTTCAGCCTTGAGCCAGGTTCACCCAGCTGTTGTCTTTAGTACGTGTATACCTTGCAGGTGTGAACACCTTAACCAGGCTATAACCAGAGGGACTACACAGGCAAGATGGGCTTCAACGAGTTCAAGGAGCTGTTCACGGCCCTCAACGGCTGGAAGCAGAACTTCATGATGTTCGACCAGGACAGGAGTGGAACTGTGGAACCTCATGAGATGACTCAGGCAATCAACGCTATGGGTGAGAGTCTTGACACTTTAACAGGATGTATATTTAATGGGTTCTTATAACACATCTAATGGAAACTGGAGTGTTTAATGATACTTAATGAAGCCCAATAGAAGCCAGTTAGTCTTTAAACTGTGTTGACTGGTATGATCTGTCTCTGACTCATTATCATAGTGACAAACGGCTGGCACTTCATCCAATCTTCATCATTTACAGTTCAACAGAGGGAAACATTACACTTGTGTTCTACAAGCAGTACCACACACGCTCCTTATTTTAATGGGATTTGAAAATCCATACTGAGAATAGAGATTATTCAAAATTTACATTCAGTTAGTAATAGGACGAGTTATGATGATCAGATAAAATATAAGGGACTCATTTACTTCTGTTGCATTTTGTGTGGTCCATTAAACTGTATCTTTTTTACTATTCAGTTACCATGGGGCACCAATTGTCATATATATTTTGTGCAAAAAAAAATTTTAAAAGTGGTACGAAATTTCATGATGTCATTTTGTTCCACAAAAAAAATCATTTGAAAAGATCTAAAATGATTTTAAACGCTCAGATAAAATCCACTTTATTAAAGCTTTACTCAATTGATTCGGGATTTTTGAGGCAAACCTGTTTTAGAATAGTGACCAAGACTCATTCTAAGTCGGACATTTACAGTGTAAAATCAACTTCTCATTGCTCTTTGGTATCTAGTGCATTTAATTTCTAAATGACCACAATTTATCCGACGATGTTACATCTCATAATGCTATAATGATAAATAATAGCAAGTCACAACCTTGGCTTAAGCAATAAGTGCATATAGAATCTGAAATAATGAATGATTAGAAATGTGTGACATATCCTTGTAAACCTTATCCAGTCACATCACTTTACTGCCTTTAACGACACCGCATCTGCATTTACTGTAGGGAAACCATAAGATGAACATATATCTTGAATATAGAATCAGTAATTTTGAATGAATGAATATACCAACAGTTGCAAAACTGCAGCCTGATTCTTTTGCATAACGTCATCCTAATGATTTGGAAAATGAGTCTGCTCATTGTCTGAAGAATTGAGGAAGTGTCACTACGTCAAACTCAGTAATAAAAAAATTACAAAATAGTCCACCTGCTGAAAGAGGAAGTAGAAAATCCCGAGTATCACTTGCAGACTTTTAGGACTGATTTGTATCATAAGATGCTTGATGTAATCAGACCCTATTTTTTTCTTCATTGCAGACCCAATAAATTCTACATTTGGTTGCATTGTATTTGAAAATATCTACAGGTTGATGAAACAAACTAGCGCATAGAGAGGGAGCAGTGAAATCCTCTATCTGCTGATTGTGACAATTTGCTGATATCATTTAATTTAAAGATATAGTTAATACATGTGCAGTGGAGTCTGACATGTTTTTAGGGCTGTACAGTCATGTTAAGGTTTCTTTAACCTGCAGATTGACAGGAAATGGAGTTATCTTTTAGACCGTATCTATAAAAACATGGCCGAAATACCACACACTGAAAAGATTTTCTCACTCTCCGTCAGGCTACCGCGTCAGTCCTCAGGCTCTGAATGCAATCATGAAGCGCTACAACAAAGGGGGAAGAATCTTCTTTGATGACTACGTGGCCTGCTGTGTCAAACTGCGAGCTCTCACAGGTACGGAACACACAACCAGGATCGGCGTTGCACAGAAACGACCTGACGTGTTCAGTGAACAGACAGCCCTGTGCAGATGCATGCTTTTAATGTGAAGCGCTGGGATCCTCTGTTCGGCTCAGCGCACAAATCTGCAGCGTAAAGTGTTGAGAAATCGTTTTTCTTTTTTGAAACGTGACCCTTCGGCACTGTGACCGTTTACTCTTTCTGTTGCAGACAACTTCAGGCGGAGAGATACCATGCAGCAGGGATCTGTTACCTTCCAGTACGATGATGTAAGTCCCATTTTCTTTCTAGCTCTCACTCCTGCAGATGAGTTTCAGCTTGAGACTGATCCTTCCACATTTATCCGCCTCAGAGTGACTGTATGAAAATTACTGGGCCTGAACCTTATGTTTCACCTTTAAAAAGGCAAGAGCCCCTCAAGCTTTATTAAAATTTTCAACATTCAATAACTTTTTTTTTTTTTTTAAATGCTAAGCCTCTCTTACTTTTTTCCGAGAGGTTTGCTCATATCAGTGGATTCACTATACTCTCCTGTCTCACATCCCATTAGATCTGATCCCGACGATGTAATAAAATGTTATCAGACCAATCCATCAGCTTGCGCTCATTCTCCAGTTGTTTTACTTGTGTTTTGCTGTATGACAGGGTGGACTATTAAAATGCTATATAGATCATCTGTGATCTCTGTTAATGGGTTGGCCTCCATGTTATGAGTTCTCATGTAAAGCACATTATGTGTTTGTTGCTATACATAAACCTGCTTTTATCCCTCTCAAAACACATAAATTCAATAATCAAAATCCTGGGGGGAGGGGAAAGAAATGTTAGACAATATTTTTTTATTGATGTATCAGATATTCAGACTGTCCTGGTGTAACGTCTGGACAGGTGTCATTATAAGAATCTTCATATCCAGTTTACCGATTTGTGCTTAATGCTTAATTAGTAATATTTATATTATACTGTAGAATAGAACCAGCATAGGTTGTCTGCCAACCTGTGTTTCCTATCTGTGGTATAAACTGAGCTTATTCACCCCCTCTGACTAATAACAGGCACTATTGACCACACCGCAATTACTCTGTTAACATAGTAAACCTTCACAGAGCAAAATCTAAAATCCGAAAAATTTCTAGAAAACGTCATGTTGTTGACGCAACTTCTGAACCAATCGGCTTGCGAGAGGTGTGTGTGTGTGTGTGTGTGTGTGTGTGTGTGTGTGTGTGTGTGTGTGTGTGTGTGTGTGTGTGTGTGTGTGTGTGTGTGTGTGTATATATATATATATATATATATATATATATATATATATATATATATGTATATGTATATATATATATATATATATATATATATATATGTATATATATGTATATATATGTGTATATATATATATATACAAATAAATATATAAATAAAGATTTACAGTGGAAGTCTTGAATTAAATACTGTAAAAAAAGAGATTCTCCCCCTCAGTCCTTGTAAATTCAGAATACCTCCTCTTCAGCAGGAACATCCTGCCACTTTCTCTACCCTCCCTAGGCCTCATAATTCTCATACGATCCCTAACTCCACCTGATTGAGAAGAGGAAGTTTTGCCTTGTTTGTCTCATTTTTATGGACACTGGAAGAGCTTTTGTTTTTTTCTCCGCCTGTTATTATGACCTGCAGCACAAAGTGTTCCCAGTGTCAGACATGCTGTGTTGTCCAGTATACAAACATCCCACGACGTTATTTGAATCTGTTTGATCTTGCTGCAGATGGAGTTTTCCAGTGTGTGAAACGGCTCATTGCAGCTTGAAAGAAAGTTTCCTGTCGTGGTCCTGCGGTTGATTTACAAAACGACTTTGTGGTTTACATTCTCCTTTTCTCTCCACTCCCCCTCTTCCATGCCTCCTCTTAACAGTTCATCCTGTGCACAATGGCCATCTAAGTGCTGCTGTCCCACACCACGAGGTCAGGGCGTTCAACGAAAACCAATTGGTGGCTGATTCTGGAGCAGCGCCTCACAGGAATGCAAATGGAGGCCAGTAAATTAGGCTGAGCGGCCATGAGCCACAACATGAAAGTATCCATTAATGTAACGCTTGCCATAATGCTTTAGACTTGTATGTCGCACTGGGATGTGCTGAGGATGTATCAGGTGTATACACACACACACACACAAACACACACACATTTGTATACGCAGTATGTATCAATATTAGAGGGGAGTATAAACACATAGCTATAATACAAATCAGTATCTTTAAACCTCTTTTAGGATTGCTGACCTTCAAAATAAGTCACAGACAACGTAGCGTATTGGTGTTGGAATGATAAGATAAAATGCTGTAATCACAAGAGTGTTACACATAAGACTTCAAGAATTGAAGTGGAGTTTGGGAATGTGAGTGGAACAATTAGAAATTAATCTACCAGCTTGGTTTACCTGATTAGAATAATATTCTCTAGGTCTCTCATTTTGGAATATGACAAGTGAACTGATTCTAAAAGGATGTTCTGATATGTGGGACACCTACTGTGCCATTATAATATCTGAATGTAAGGCCCAATATATTACAACCATTTATATTGAACTGCATAGTAATGGCAGCATCATGGTTAATGAATAAATGTTAGCAGCATTTACAGATAACTTGATGCTGATTTGCTTTTACACTGAAATTCAGTTATGAACATCTTGCTTGTGCATTTTCTCATGTGCATTATCTGTATTACTGATACTTTATAGGCAGGAAATATTGTGCACTTCTGTTATATAAGGCCTATATTTCACCTAACTCCATTAGATTGTATCTGCATATTAGCTTAATGTTTAACTTGATAACAAGCCAAAGTGACTGTGAGCCAATATAATTCCACACTGATACATGTTACAATTGATACTGAGATATCAAAACAATGTCATTTCGCTGCAGTGTGTTCATATGCCTACTTTTTCCATGTTTCAGCACAAACACAGCCAGGTGAAATTGGTGTCTACCATTACCCAATGTTGTAGGAAATATCATATTTTGTTACTCATAATAAAAACTTTTTAATCATATGCATTCTGTTTATTAATCTATACAATTGCGCATATTTCCCCAGACTATTTACACAATATAGTTCATTTCTTTAAATATAGTTCAGAACGGAAAACATTCAAATTAGCTGTTAAGTGTTGCATTGTATAAAATACAGTGGCAAACATTTAAAAAATGCATAAAAACAATTGAGAACAGCACTAGATTTAAAAAGTGACATTTATCTCCAGTACAGCAAGTTTTTTTTCTAATCTCTGTGCAAAAGTTTGCAAATCCCATGAAAGTTCAGTAGATGACTCTTGAGGCATCTGACACTTCGAGTTAGGCTTTAGCAACTTTTGTTCTACGTCTGCGCTCGAGAAAGAAAGCTTATCGAAGAAAGCACCCCGCGTTCTGCTGGAAACATCGGTATTGTCCTGTAAAGGTTTCTCTTCTATATCATCCATCTTCATCCTCTGTTCAGCTAATACTTCCCCCACCACCTCTGACCTCTCACGTCTTACAGGAAGCGTAGGAAACAAAGCTTTTTCATCTTGACATGTGATAACATTTCATCATTTCTCCCACATCTTTCAAAGCCTTTCATTACTTCTACATGTTTTCACCAGGGGTTCGGAGGGAGGAGTTTTTCCAGTGAAGGACTCGGGACAAAACAAAGCCCAGGCTTGTTTTAAGTGTTGGGTTTCAACTTGCCTGTTTGAACACGCTGAATAAGTTCAGAGGAAACGTCAATGTAGAAATCTGCAGAGATGATGTGAAAAATCAATGTGCAACATCAGTTCAGGACAAACTGTTCAAACAGTCAATGCAACACCCAGCGTTAAATGCTGCCTGCCACTGAAGTCTTGCTACATTGAGAGGCTGTGCATTGCATTCATCTTCCCATCCTCCCACTAGCAGTCTGCACCATTTCAACTAACATCAGGGGTTTTTAAGAACAAATCAGGTACATAGAAAAATAATGGCAAATTAAATACTTTTGTTTTAGAAAAATAGGTCTAACAGTTATCTCTAAATCTCTGTGGATGAGTTATGTGCTGTACCTTATGTATCAATACATGTCACACACAGTTGATTTGAGACCTCTTGATAATTTAGCCAAATGCGGTCTCCATGCAATACATGAGCTTGAATTTGTGTAGTTAAAAAACTAAAATGACTAATTCATTTTCATCATGCAGTTTATGGTCTGGTACATTTACACCTGTGATGGTGGAGAAGCGGGTTTTCGTTGCACTGGATCAATGCTGTTTGTAAAGGCTAGAGCAGGCTAATAAAGCTAAGGCTATTGAAGGCTGAACTCTTATTTTCTTTGTATATTTTTCAGATAATGTTTGTTGGTGACTAGTCTTTAGTTAGGAAACTGTCCTTCCAGCAGTCTGACAGTTGCAGTCAAAAGTTTACTAATCTACATACAAAAGTAAGGGAAATCTATACCGTGGATTTAGAGTTTTAATTTTTCTACAACTCTTCTTTTTCTGTGACAGATTGATTAGGAAATGTAAAAAAAAAAAAAAGCGTGGTTTCTTTTCTAAATTTTTTGAGTCTTCGGAAATTATGACAAACTTTATGGCTCAAAAATATACATACAGCAACTTACACTACCGTTTATTAGAAACCGTGGTGGCTAGATAGGTCTAAAATGTCAAAACAGGTCCAAAAATCACTGTTAGTTATTGATTAGGCACAAAGTACTGGGAACAGTGGTCTCTGTGCTAGACTCTGCCAAAACAAAGATGGAGCTATTTGGCCGCAATAACGAGATGTGATTGTGGAAGGAAAGGTGAGGCATCAACCTTAAGAACACTACCTACAGGTTGGCATGGTGGTGGAAGTATAATGCTCTGGGGCTGGAACAAATGATTTGTAAAAAGTGGAGAGTACTAGAAAAAGAAGACCACCAAAGAATATTTAAGGACAAAAATCAAACTAACCACCACTAAGCTGAATGCTGGATGCGAATGGATCTTCTAACAACAATGACCCAGTCGAAAGTTGTGTTGGGATGGCTAAACCAAGCTAAAATGAAACGTTCGGAACAGCCTCCCCAAAGTGCTGGTCATCGGAAATATGGGGACTGGCCTGAAGGGATGACGCCGTGCGAGACAAACAACACCTTTTTTTAAACTCTTCCAACTCTGTCAAAAAGATTGGTGTCAATGGCAGCCTAAAGTGGCGGATTAAGAGGAGGGGGCTGACCAGATACCAGCTAAACCAAAGCAGTTGTTTTTAGGCATTTTTTGTGTCTCTGTCATAGAAAAAGAACAATTGTTCTTCATTAAAATCCCCAAACTGCCTTGACATAAGTTTCCCTTACAACTGCAAATACCCCACAACCATGCTTATATAATATTCATATGATGCAGGCAGTTATATGGTTATTTTATGTTGTGGTCTCTTGTTCTTCACATCTACCAAATCAACAACTTGGAGCATTCACTTTGTGTCTTGAACATTTACAGTTAAGTTCTGAGATGTTCTATTCATACGGATCTGCACATTACATTTGGTATTTGCAAAGCAAATTCAATCCCAACATAAAAGCTGTTCAGAGTTGCTCTTTTTCATCTGCCAGATTGTATAAAATTATTTCCAAAGAGTATTAAACTCTAGAAATACACCAAGATTCTGTGTAATTCCTGCACTGGTTCATCATTATTGCTCTCAAAGGCTGACAAAGGTCTTTGTTGTGCTATGGCAAGTCAACACAGCCTCTACACACATTATTACTACACTGTGTTGTGTATTTTGAGCTGAATAAGAAGTGACTCTCGTGTGTTGTGGCAATGTGGTGTACAGTAGGCACGCTAAATACATCTCATGAGTTTGGAACTGCGTCAGTTGTTTGGAGTTGCTGATAAACCTCGAAGCTGAAATGCAGAAAGAGTTTCAAGTAGCTTTGTCCCTGCGAAGAGGGAAGGGTCGTAGAAAATGAGACTCGATAGCTACAGTGGTCTGTGCGCATGCCGGGATCACGCCGGATCGCCTGGTGAGTTGCAATGTGAGTGAGGAACATGCAACACAAAAGAAAACATGAGAAACAAAAACATGCATATCTCTTTGAGAAAAAGCACGTTAGGTGCCTTGTGTCGCTGGCAGTGTTCTATTTGAAGTATGTACACAGTAGATGATGACTTTACATACATATGTTAATAATATAGTGTATAAATACCTCTGTATAAATGGACTTTATACATCTAAATCAGAGAGTAGGAAGAGTTGGGGCTGGGAGGTTTTCCGAAAAGGAATGGAAGAAAGTCTGCAGTTTGTTTTCCTTTGCATATTCAGTCTCTTTCTTAGACCCTGAGTCGAGCTTGAGAGAAGACCTTCAGTCAGTGTCGAAGGGTGGTGGTGGTGAGGGGGGGGGGGGTGGTGGTGGGGGGGGGGGGGCAGGGGCTACTTCCCTGGAAGCCCCGGGTCAGAAACTGGCCTGTGGAGTCCCAACATTCCTGAGCTGCTGGGGACATCAGGTAGAGAGGCTTGTCGGCCTGAGGGGAACCTCGGTGGCTGTTGATGGTTCTGCTGCTCTGGAGATTGCGCGTCGTCTTGCGCGTGTCTCTGCTCCGTGTCTGCGTCGCTTTCGAGCAGTCCAGCAAAGTTGCCTTCTGGAAGAGTCTCTGTGTGGAGGAGGATCGGGGAGGTCTCTTTGGATTTGTTCTGGGCTATCTCTGGGCCGGGGCTCTGAGGGAGACAGTGGGCGCCCATGAGTCATTTGGCAGGAGACTCTCAAGGCACACACGCATCAAAGGAGACACACATACACACAGCTATCTTACAAGCTGTGGGTATGTGTGTTTAGACAAAAACAAGTGGCAAGAGCTGATAACATTTACAGTCTTTTAGTCTCTTTGGCTCGACATAGTTTCAGTGAGCTAAATTCATTAAGCAAAGAGCCAAATTAGATTTAAACCCAAAATACTTTCCAGAGAGAAATTCCCTAAATCATATGTTCGGTATTCAGAATGCACACCCTCAGATTAGCACTAGTTCAATGCTTATTAGATGGCACTTTGTGTGGAGGATATCCACTTAACTCTGTTCAAGTCTGTGCAGTCCCATTGAGAAGGGGTCTCTTCACTGCCAACATTAACTGGAGGCCAGTAAATCTGTTTCAGTCATAGTATGGTCACATTCTATTGCTTTAAAGTTGCCTGAAAAACTGTGAGTCCATCCTTTATTGACATGACCAATGTGGGCAGCATAGCAACATAACCTCTAATGACCTCGTCACCACAGTCATACATGTGGAATATATGTCAGCGGAGGAGAGAACTACTGTTACTGTCGATTGGTGTCATCTGATGCAATTTCTTTTACGGTTTGATATCGATAATGAATAATGATTGGAATTCAGCTACAACTAACTGATGATTATTTTTGTCACTGATTAATCTGTTGATTATTTTCTCAATTAATTGATTGATCTTTGGATTTATAAAACATCAGAATATAGTGCTAAATAAAATGTACAATTTCACAGAGGTCAAGTTCACAATCAGTTGCTTTTCTTGTCCAACCTGTGATTCAAACCCAAACAAATTCAGATATTAAACTTAAATAAAGCAGTAAATCCTCACATGAGAAGATAGAACGATCTAGTGTAAAAATCACAATGACCAAAGTAGCTCCAGATTAGTTTCCTGTGTTTCAGCATTAAAGCATAGACGATGCTGTGAAACTATGCTATATTAAACAAGGTTATTTTAGTTTTGCTAACTGAAACTGTGGTTTGAAAATTGCCAGGTCACATCTGTCATAAAATACTGTATTTGTGGCACATGCGTCCCTCTCTTTCCCTTTTGTCTCGTGTACCTGTGGCCGAGGCGGAGCAGGACCGAGGCTGAGATCGGTCTGGATGGCCGACACCGGCTGGACCCTGACGGCCGGCCTCTGGTACTCGGGGCTTGAGGTGACGGTGCTGTAGGCGGGGGGGCCAGCTGTGGTTTGCCTCTGGAGGAGCTGCAGGATGGCCTGGATGTCTGCAGTCATCTGGGACTCCAGTCTGACAGACACAGACAACAAAACACTGAAGAAAATGAAACAATACTTTTTCCTGAATGTCGGTGTTAGAGTCAAATGAGTTTTGAGAGTTTAGTTTTTAGATGCCCTGCCGATCCATTTTTATCAAGATGGCAGAGGAAAAGACCTAAATGACTTTGAAGGAAGGTTCATTCTTTGGCCACAGATGGAGCCTCAGTCACAAAGACTCCTCAACTGGCTGTTGTTTCAAAAGGAAGAACGACTATAGCTACATCTGTGTTTAGATCAATAGGAAAGGCAGTAAATAATGTTGAGACTGTGGTCGACAGGTCACATCTGATGACTGTGATACTTGTGTATTAGTTCGATATGAAAAACAAAACAGCAGCTCTTCCTCAGGTGACTGAAAATGTTAATGTAGGACAGACTGTGTCTGCAACAACAGTCCATCAACAAACACAGGGATGTTGTAGTAGGACTGAAGTACATAAACCCCCACATTGATAACATGAATACATATTTGAGATTTAAGTGATATAAATGTTTAAAAAAGTGATGTGGTCAGATGAGTCTTCCTTCACACACCTGGCGTAAACCAGGAGAACGTTTCAGGCCTGAATGCTGGACCCCACAGTGAGGGGATCCGGTGGCTCTGTTCGGCTGTGTGTGAGTGTGTGTGTGTGTGTGGTCAGGTCCACTTGTCTCCTTAGAGTGAAGGGTCACTGCTAATCAGTGTAAAGTTGTTCTGAGTTATCATCTTTATCCTGTGATGAAAGACTATTATCCTGGTGGGAGAGGTCTCTTCCATCCACAGAGCACGAGGAGTCACCGAGTGGTTTGAGGAGTATGAAAATAACGT
The DNA here is from genome assembly GCA_016859345.1 of Istiophorus platypterus. Taxonomy (NCBI): domain Eukaryota; kingdom Metazoa; phylum Chordata; class Actinopteri; order Istiophoriformes; family Istiophoridae; genus Istiophorus; species Istiophorus platypterus. Next base: position 2,473,310 of record CM029131.1, read on the forward strand.
GAATCATATGCTGTGGCCTTCACAGTCCCCAGATCTAAACTTAGTTAAACTTTTATGGGAAATTTTGGACTGATGTGTTAGACAGAGCTCCCCACCACCATCATCAAAACACCATGTGAGGGAACATCTTTTAGAAGAATAGCGTCCATCCCTCCAGTAGAGTCCAGAGACTTGGAGAATCAATGCCACAGAGTATTGAAGCTGTTCTGGCCAAACACCTTAGTGAGACAGTTTATGTTGTCCTTTCCTCTCATTTGTCATCCGTCTGTATTTTGTAGTGCTTCTGTTGTAGTCTGTTTGTGTCACCATCTCTTTTACTGCTGTGACCTGATATCCCCACTGGGCTCAATAATTTCATCCCATCAGCAACATCAAGAAATGTTTTGCTCGACCGTCAGCCCTGTAATTACTGTGACGACTGATATTATCTTTTGGCCTATTTTTCTCTGGGAATAAAAGTATGCAAACACAAATAGTATAGACAAAGCTTAGATTTTATCCATATACAAACCTGTTTCCCCTCGTATTATGTGACACAGAGTTATCATTATGGGATGGTGGTCAGTACTAATACCAAACACTAGGGGGAGACTCAAACCTTACATCTGCTGATAGTTTGACTGTTGCAGTAGCTTGATGGGATGGAAGCTGAGCAGTTCTGATGTGTTAGCCTGATAAAGGACTGTTGAATGTGAATTTGATTTGATAAGATTCATTGTAGCTTGGAAAGGCACAGATTTTTGTCTGTCAGTGGAGATAGTAGTATCCAAATCCTTTATTTAAAAAAACAAAAGTACCAGTTACTTAACTTGAGTAAAAATACTCAAAAATACCAGTAAAAGTAAGAGAAGCTACAGTAGTTAAAGGACCAAAAGAAAGGTGCCGGTTTGGCAGAAAAATGGCCCCTGTGACCAATATATTATAATTATATATTAGATTGTTGGGTTATTAACTTAAGCAGGATTTAATTGTTGTAGCTGGTTGAAGTGAAGCTAATTTAACAACTTTATATATTGTTGGTAAATTTATCTGGAACGATGCAAAATATTTTATGAGATTTTCATGTGATTAATGTACATTTTTTAAAATTCTCAGTTAAAAAGTACAATATATCACTTGGATATGTAGTGGAGTAGACAGAAAGTAGCAGACACTGAAAATACTCAAGTAACCTAAATTGTATTAAATTACTATTATACTAAATTACTTATGACTCTTTCTATGGCATCTTATCTTGAATGTCAATGTGTATGATGACTGACTGAACATCTAACTCAAGAAAATACTTAATAAAAAACAGCTTAATAATATTTTCCTTTCTGTGATCCCCCATTTCAAATATTAGCAAGTAATATGAAATTCTCTGATAATTGCTTAAAAGTTTCTATATGTTGGGGCCTAAAATAACAAACACCTGCACTATGTGTCATCACCTAATGCAGCAAGTTACATCAGTCTGGAGCGTGTGAGGTGGTGAATCACCTCTCCACACACTCCTTTTTTCAGTCCATCAGCGTAAAAGAAGACAGAGAAACAGCGACTGGAGCGAGCGGAGACTTTCCAGCGTAGAAGGGGATGCCTCTTTGTCGCTCTGCCAGACTTTGCTCATCACAGGACAGTGAGTGCAAATAAACACTTTGGCTCAGGCCCGTTTTTTAAAGTGCGGGCTAGTTGTGCTGTGGCCGTACCTGCCAATACCTGCCAATACTCGCACAAACCACTATAAGTGCATGAATGATGACAATCTGTGGAGGGAGGACGTGGCATGAGCCCTCATTTCCACTTGGAGGCAAATGGAAGATCAATGTGAAGAATCTTGATGAAACTTATTTTGCCGAATAGTTCTTTATCTTACTACCATATGAGACTCGTTATACCATTTCCACTTTTATTCCGTAATTGCACCAAAACTCTGCAACTTCACCATGACAACCTCACAGGGTGACTTCAAGAGTCTTTGCTATGTGTCTGCATCTCGTGGCTGCGCGCTATAAATAGACGCCTGCTGACTGTCTGCCTCCCCCTCATCTGTATCAGTGCACCAGCAGAGATTTACACGAGCTGCTCGCACAGTCCACTCCCCGTGTTAACACGGCTGCAGCGAGCATCTGTCCTAACATGGCCCTGTGCACCTTTTCAGCCAGTTACTGGCATGATCACAAGGTGTGGGTGATGATGTCTAAAAGATGACTTTGTTGAAATTAAGTTGAAGAGACCACTATGGGAAATGGAACCAAACATTATGCCAAAGGTGTCATTAGTTATCCAAAGGTCCATAGCCTCATCTCTGAAAGAACATATACTGGCTCAGAGTTTGATACATTGAATATATATTAATTTCCATTAATTTTATTCTGGTTTATGTGATATTAAAGCTCATCAGTAATTCACTGATTTAGTCTCACACTCCTATGATATTGTTGGACACAGGATTGAAAATTAAAAGATATGATTTTTTCCCCACATATTCTTCTTCCTTTTTAAAATGTGGCGCCTACATTTCTCATCGTGCAACTCAACCCTCCCCAGTTCGGATGGAGATTCAGATGCATCATGCTAACAGTGTCTAATAAAGCCTCTAGCCTCAGGGAGAAATGAGGAGCAGGCTACGGAGGTTTGATGAGCTCACTTCTTTGAAACTCCAGCGAATTTGTTTCATTTTTAAATAAACTTCTGCGTCTTAACTGACGCAGACTCAAGTGACATCACTTGAGGCAGTTTATTAAACTTCACGCAGCTCTCTCTGAGCACACACAAGACTTTGTACATTTTTTTCACATATTCAGTAACACTCCCAAAAACCTTTTATGTGTAAAGTTGGAGCACTTCCCCCTTAAAAAGGTGTGAATACCACATTGGAATCGCCACATGATTTTTGTCAATGATATGATGGGATGTAAGATAAATCCAGAGGAGGATTTATTAACTGAGACCACAGATGATCAGCTTCTCCATCCTCACAGTTAGAGGCTAAATGGCATCATACAGTGTACTTCACCTTTGCTGTGTCCAGTTTGTTGCTGGATGTTAATGAGTCAAGGAGCAATTTTATTTTATCTAGTCTAAGTAGTGTGTGGTGTTGTGCGTTTCCACTCTGACATAAAACAACCTCTCAAGTGTTTTGGTCTGACACTACCAACATGCTGTTTCAGAGTCCGTTCCAGCCAACTTGCCCTTCCACACCTGTTGAGATGCTGCTGCAGCAGGTCCAACCGTTGCTCCACCTCTCCGTAGGTGAGGTCTGTGTCGCTGTCGTCCTCCCCTGCTGGCGTCTCCTGACACTGGGCTGTATCCTCTGCACTGTTGCCAGGACGCTGACGCACCCACTCATCTGTGTGGTGCTCTGGGGGGGGGGGGGGGGACATGTGTGTCAACACACGTGAACACACACACACACATATAAAACATGCACACACAGTAAGTGATCTGTGTTATTAGTTCCTCAGGGGAAGCTTCTTCCTATGTTATCCCTTCTCATCATTTAGCTTTGCTAAGCTCTGATCAGCTCACTGCCTCCTGACTCCCAACATGTATCCTAGAAGGAAAACACACGTCTGACCCTGGATGACAGTCGCACCGTCAGAGAGATTTTTTGTTCCCATCCTTCTAGGTTTCTGTTTAAGGAGAAACAGCAAGCGATGGTTGGAGATTAAATCGGCGTTTCCTATATGTTCTTGGTGTTTATAGGAATCAATATCACTCTGCTCTGAAATTCTCTTACACCTGCAACAACTGAATTATGGGATACTACTATCAAATCGACATGCCAACTCAGTTCCCCAATTTCAGCATAGAATCATGCTAATTTTTAACTTGGCAGTTAAAATACAGGGAAATCCTAAGGGAAAGGTTATTGATGTGTTACTCTGTGTGTATGTGTCTGTACTGGAGCTTTCTTCAAAGTGGATGATTTTTATGGGGATTAAAGCCAAAGATACAGTTGCCTTTTTCTGACACTCGGTCATATTAGGTCAAGCTGCAGACACAAGCTGGTGTGTTTACACTCAACACATAGCGGCAGGCAGACGGTGAAAGGGAGGATTTCTGCTCGAGCTTGCGGGGGGGGATCTAGATTGCAGATGCAGCTCTTTGTCTAAAAGCTGCTCAGTCTAGCCTGCTGCTCCCACTATCTCAACTGCACTGGGATCTGCGATTTCAGAACCCTCTTCAATTGCTCCATTTGAAGGGCTCTACTGTGTCACCGTGTTGTATCTTATGTTCATGGTAATTGAATAGATAGTTAAACCTTATCATTCAGATTTCCTAAAAAGATTTAATGTGACCTAACTCACCGGATAACAACACAAAACAACACAGTTTTACCTAATGTTTCCTGTAAATCCTTTATTTGGTGATGACCTGCGATAAATAGGGGTGACCCCAGGCTGGTTGCTGGATATAATCCTCTTACGTTTTATTACTGAGTGGGTTTTCGGTTTCACCATAATGACAAATAATCCTTGTTTGGATTTTTAATAGGTGTGACATTCCTCCTCTGAGGCTTAGGGATTTTTGGGGTATTTTCTAAATTAACTTCTCAGCAAATTAACAGGCTGCAGTGAAACTTTAGAGGACAAACCTGACGATTTACAGGAAAATTTATGTCCATTCAAACAAGAGAGCATTTTTTTAAATAGATGGAATTAAACAGTCTGGACAAAAATTTTGCTCCTTTGGAATCAGTTGTTTTTTGATGTTTGGGCAAAAATAGAAAACTGTCCAGGGAAAACAATATTTGAATGACAGGAAGGAAAAAGGCTTTTGAAGCAGGTTCTTTTTTGAGCAAAAAATAAATCCCTCATTACCAAATAAAAAAACTGCATGAAAACTAATGTAGGAACAAAAAAACTAGATATTTGCGTCATCACCTTTATATGGCTGATCCTGTGTGTCGTCCCCAGCCTGTGCGTCTGGGGTGCTGCTCAGCCCGAAGCCCAGGGAGTGGTCCCTAACTACCGGGTAGCCAAGCACACCAGAACACAAGGGCCTCTGCTCCTCTTCCTCCTCTCTGCCTTCTTCCTCCTCCTCGTCCTCCTCGTCCTCCCCCTCCTTGGCCGACTCTCTCCTCTCCTCAGCTGCTGAGGAGGCGTAGATCTGCCTCCCCTGCTTGGAGTCGCAGTAGGCGGCGGCTGGCTCCTTGTTGTGGGAACCTTCAGGGAGACATGGTAATCAGGAAATCTGCTGAGGGAACACTGACTTCTGCGCTGAGACATCCTCTGGGGATGTCTGGGTTGTCTCATTATCTTTGACAACACATAGCGAGTGTTTTGCTTGGGGGTTGAAGTGAGGACAAACAACGTTAAAGGAGAATTTAGCAGTGAGCCTTTTACATCCTGAACTAATCATGTTATGTAACAGAAAGTCAAGTATGATCAGTAGATAAATAATGCTCCTGTTCACACACTGAATTCTTATTCTTCTCACCTGATAGACGGAGGCAGGATATGCTGGCTACAGGACCGTTACATTCTCCGTCCTCACTTGTGATATATTCAGAGATGGTGATACTGTATTCAGATGGCCTGTAACCATGGTGACCGATTAGATTTGCCTGAATTTAAGCCAAAATGTTGAGTGCTGCTGTGTGGAGGCTCTTCCTCCAAGTCCCAAGTCCCCTGGCTGTTAGAAGTCAAATTACAACAGCTCCCAGCATGCGGGCTGCTCTCGCTCAAACACGGCGTAGTACCGTCATCTGAAGCTTCCCTACAGCCTGAGGGTAAAGAGGCTGCTGCGTTTTTTGTAGTGTAACTGATCTTAAGAGAGACTTTTTTAAACTAGAGTATACAGGTCCAGGGTGTGTTAAAAAGGTGGCTCAGAAAATCAGGGTTTATTGTGAAAAGTCCGTCTGGAACGGGCCTAACAATCTGAACCAGGATAAAACTGTTGCATAAAACTGACTCAGAGCCTGGACTGGTTTATTACATGTCTTTGAAACACAGAGCTCTGATTTCAGGAACATATCATGTCAATTCACAGTGAAGACGACAGACAGGTGAAGACAAAAAAGCAACATTTGCATCCACAGACCAGAAATTATGAAGCTACATAATACTGGGCATAAAATACTGCAGCAAAAACTAATAAAACCAATGCAATTACAAAAGCAAATAATAAACTTGATGCAAGTAAGATGCAAAATTTCTCTCAAGTAATTCTATATGCTTTAAAAAATACATACAACTTTTAATCAACTTTTACATGTCAAATAGAACCACAGCCAGATAATTTATTTTATCACAAGAGAAGACAGTAATTAGCATTTAGAAACCAGAGTTCTTTTTTCAGTAGGATTTTGCTCTTCGGTCTGTGCTAGTGACATAACAGCCTCCTTATGGTGAAAATAATGTAAATAAAAATTTTGGTATGTTTGGCATTTTGTTTTTTTGTCCCATAAGTGTCTGCTCAGTCAAATCAAAATCAAAGCAATGCAAGTAAAGTATTAAGTGAATTTGACCCCTGACTCTATCCTCGTATTAACTAGCATTTTCATAAATAGTTCCATCTTTAAATGAAACTTAAATAAAACGAAATGTGGACAGACACCCATAAATCCCTCTATTAAACATACAAGAGGGACAGACAGTCAGGCTGTGAAAGTATTTAAACAGTATTTTACCAGATTGGTTTTTTTAATCACCTTTACCAATTAACAAATCAACTGGTAGAGAAGGGTTATAAAAAAAAAGTTTGTTTTTTTTTTTGCCAGGAGATATATGATCTGGCTGGAGTCATATTTTTATTTCGGAAATAACTTAAAGTAATCTGGAGTCCTATATCACATCATTTGTTTTTTAGTAATTTTGATGTTGGCCAATTCACATGACTCAGTGTGTTTGAACCCATAATAATATGTGATGACTGAGCTAGTAGAGGACCTTGATTTCCCAGGTCTGTGTTTTAAAGAGATGAAGAGATTTTGAACCATTTGAATCAGTATGATCATAGCAGCTCTTAGTTTTATACAACAGTTAAATCATGGTTCGTTGTTTTAGGCTCATTCAAGACTAGCTTTTCATACCAAGCTCTGCTCTTCTGAGCCTTTATGAAGTACCTCTCGGGCGAGTGAGAGTTTCCATGGCACCTTAGGTCAGATTTATTTAAACCTAGTTTATAAAACAGAGCTTTCTGAAATGAACCCTGGTTTTCTTAAATGAGCCAATCTTACCTGGTAATCTTTCTTAATGAAACACCTATTTCATGTAACACTGGAGCTATTAAGCTGGAGTGAACAGCACTGACAGAGGACTGGGAATGTTGAGTAAAGCTCTGGTGTGTTATGCAGAGGTGGAGACATCACAGTATAGACAGACAGAGTCATAATAGTTTGTGGGGGAAATAAAGTTTTATATGATTTATAAGTTTGCTCCGACCAGTCTCTGTGCACAGATTCAGGGTAATGGTTTAATTTTAGTGTGTCTCTCTGCGTGATTAACACAGACAGGTTGACCATCAGGCAAATTCCACATATCAGAAAGAAATTTAGACCAAGACAGAATTTAAATCACTATTTCCAATTATGTACCGTACAATAATATATACACACTTACTGTAGAGTAAATCATCTTCGCAGGGCGAGGCATTGTTTAACATTCTTTGATACTGCTGTCAACAATATGAGCTACTGAGGCCACTATATAACTTGGTAAACATAACTATATTCTAAATGGTTTTTGTGGATCTGTTTATGTTTACTAGAGCTGCCAATTTATAGAATTAGAGAAGAGAGAAATAGTTTAATAATGATTTTAAAAATGACATCTCAGTTTATGTTATATGGCATTGAAAAGGGGATTCTTTCAGATACTGTGGCCCTTTTAACATATATTGTCCAAATTTCAGGGCATTAAAAAATAAATGGACAGATACACATGAAGTCAAACTAAATCATCATATTATATATTTTTTAAAATCCTTTGCAGTCAACGACTGGCTGAATTCTTTGACCCACAAACGTCAGCTGACGCTTTCCATCTTCCCTGGTGAGACACTCCGGCTGAGATGAAATCACTGCCCTACACCTGTGCACAGAGACTGAGTGGAGCTAGATCTATGTAAGCTCTTGTTTTGTGGGACTGTGAATCTCTTTTGATGGTCTAGACGGACTAAGATGTTTGTTAGCTGAAGAAGTACGAGTGTGTGTTTAATAATAATTCATGATTTATATTTAACAGTTCAACAGTAGTGATGTTGTGTCTCGAGCTGACCTGTGGACATTTTCCTTTTGTAGGACACCCGTCTCCGACACTTGATGTCATCAATATTAGAATCAGTAGCTTGTGGGTACGTTGCCTGTAAACAAAGGACAATATGTGATCAGACTGAACCATCTCAAATATGACTCATAATATAAAAATCTTAGAAGAAGAAAATCACACAGCTTTCTCAATTTAAAACTAACATTTCCTTAACTAAAGAGCTTAAACTACTGCCTGTCTTGTTGAAGCACCAGGTGTCTCCTGTTTTTGAGGTAACATTATCAGAACCCTCTTATGTGTCTCCCTGTCTTCTTTCCAATTCTCTGAATAAATAACAAAATGACAGATCAAAGTGTACTTCCTGCTCTCTTTTAAGAGATGAATAAAACAAGTGACCAGTGTGATTCTTGCTGACATACCACAGGCCTTGTTCATCTTTCAACTGCATCTGATTAATCACAATTAAAGCCTGCATCATGCCCTTTGTCCGTAATGTCCACTCTTAGCGCTAAACTAATACTGTCTTGCTCTCTCAGTCTTGTCTTCCAGTAAATTGCAGATAAAAGAAAAATGTCTAAATTAGCCCTTATGCTTTTATTCCCACAACCATGGATAAATTGAAGCACTAAAGAGAATAATGAAGAGAATAATAAAGAAATCCTCTTAACTTAAATGGACATGGTATATATATGGTACATGGAATAGACTGTTAAATTCAAATTAATGGTCTGCTAGAAGCAGTCTTACTCTACAGTAAAGCAGATATACTAAGATTGATTTTACATAACAGCATTTAATCCATTTCATTTAGATGTAATCAGACAGGAATCAGTGTTGGTATCTCCATGCTGATTACCTTGGCATTTTCATCACGGAGGTCAAAGGTCAGCTCCAAGTTTGTGAGGAAGTGGTCAGCAAACTCTGGATACATGTCCAGCACCTCCAGGATCTCCTCCCGCTGAATGGTGTGGAGGTCGCAGTAACTCAGCGCCCGCACATCCGCGCAGGATTTCCCCGGCTTGGAGTACAGGTGGATCATTTCACCGAAGATGTCGTTCTTACCTACAAAATAAAGAGGCACAGGTACGGTATATGGTGACCTATAAAGAGATGGACCAGTTGGCAGGGAAGCACGAGAATATAAAAAAGAGGCTAAGAGGCATTACAGTCATCTAAAAAAGGATTTACACATTGCCAGTGTGTTCACATGGAAGTTACGTGGTCCAAACATTCCTGTCTCTGTTTGGTGAATGACCTATATGGAATGGCTACAGGGTTTACTATGCTGGCAGCAGTGGAGTCTAAAATCAGGGATTACACAGGCTAAAAGTTTAACATATTAAATAAATATGAAATAAATAACATTTGGAAATCTTATTTTAATAATAGCAAAAATAGTTTTATGTTTTTAAATTTGAAGACTTTATAATAGCATTATCCCAATAAAACCTTTCAATTTCATGCACCGTTTGATTTCATAATGTCACTTTTCATGACAACGGTTTTGTTACCACCCCCTCCTCCATCAGCCAATTACATGCCCCATCAACAACTGCTGCCAGATTTAGCCAGTTAACACCTGTTAGCTAGCTGCTGCTTTAAATAAACACAGTACAAAGACAGAAACTAGCATCTCAGCTGGGCTGGGTTGTTCACAGCATTGCAAATTGAGCCAACTGGTAATTCATTACTTCCGTCGACTTGACATTTTCCTCATACCACTAAAGTACGTCCAAACATTTTCTTACATAGTTAATTGCATTACATGAACACAACATGAAAATGGTGCAAAAACGAGATAAGGAAAAGGAATAATCAGCAGCTGAGTTGTGTGTAACCTACAACTTCACCCTCCTTGTTCATCATGACCCCATTGTGTCACCTTTCTTCGTTAAACCTAATTGGATCCATGACAGCAGTAATTAAAAGAACAACAAATGCATAAAAGCCTTAGTAAGATACACCTGCTGGCTGCTGGGATGAGAAGAGAGGGAGTAGAGAAACTAAAGTTTTTACTGCAATTAAATTTGGATGCTGGCAATAATGACATGCTGCTCAGTGGTTCCTGTCATCAAACACTGCATCACACCACACTGACAACCAGATTCTCACTACCTCTTCTCCCTCTGTCACTTCTCTTCTCTTCTGAATCCTTCAACCTGGCCCCTTTCTTTACCTCTTGTCTTCTTTCTCTCCAGTCGTTTGTCTTTCCTCTCTCGCCCGCCCATCTGCTCAGCCCTCCATCCCCCCTGCTTTCACTGTCATCTATCTCTATTTGAAAGCAATCATGTTCTCTTTTTTCCATCAACACATATCCTCTGTTACTCTTGTCCCATCATGTGTCCTCCCCCACTATTTTCAGTCCTCTCCCTTCATCTGAGGCGCGACTGTGAGGCGGCAATCACAGTGTTCTTTGAAGTAAGTTATTACAACACACCCAACAGGGATCTCAGCTGCCAACCCAGCCATATCACAGCAGAACAGAGCCATCTTTATATAGCTGGCCCACCCGCATCTACACTAATGGAGGTGGGGGTTCAGGCAAAGCTAAGCAGGCTGGAATGACAGGACTATCGGCTGTGCTCTTCTGAGGTTGTTTTTGGCTCTTCAATGGAATTGACCGGGCTAATTAGAAATTACTTTTCGTGTACAAGCGCAATGACAAATATGACAAAGTTTCTACATTGTGCATAGCAGTGGCATTCCTTGCTTCTTTAGATTTGACATCCTACAGCCAGACGAACTAATGGATGCCTTTGTTGTATAGCTCAATTTTTGAACGGCAGTCTTTCAGCCTTTTTAAGATTCTTGTAGCACTTACAGTTACTGTTTTTCTATCCTGGTGAGCTCAAGCTAGAACATGGAAACAAAATTACAAGATTATTGTCCATGATACTTCGATCACTTTGTCTACATGCAGAAACCAGCATGAGACACAGCCATAGTTTTTCTTTAACACCTTATCTAGGGGTTTTCAAAAAAGTTCATAGATTTCTTAATGCATATACAAGTGCTGACTCCAACAGCATGGGTCAGTTAACAGTGTAAATATAATTCTGATGAACTTGTGATGTTTAGCATTTTTGAGGTGTATTGTAGACCTACCCAGGATGGCCACTACCACATCCTCTTTGAGGATTTCGATGGAGCCGCGGGAGACAAAGTAAAGCGCCGTGAGCACATCTCCGCAGTGGACTAAGGTGTCTCCAGGGGGCGCATGGGTGGTCTTGAACCTCATGGCCAAGGCCCGGAGGCAGCCTTTGGTTGCTCCACGAAACGCCTTACAGCCCTGGAGGAGGTTTTTGTTGAGGTGGAGGCAGATATCCGCCTGCAGGCACTCTGGAAAACCCTTCAGGACCTGAGTGTGGAACACGGGTCAAAGCAGACGTGTTTATGGTATGATTAAATGTGATATGTGAGTTTTTTTTAAGCTGTCAGTGTTTTGATGTGCTGAAATTTTTTAATGTGTGTTGAGTTCTGGTTTTGGGTGAAGCTGCAGGTCAAATTGACTGGATTTCCAGAGAAATTTGGTACAATTGCCACTTGTGTTCTTTCCTTCTTCTCAAAACCTATTATATCCTGCAGTAGAAATAGCCTGCAATGTCCTTCCACACAGAGCTACTATATAGTGTTTTACTGAACCTTTCAGCAGCTTTAGATGAGAAACAAGACAGAACATTAAGGACTGTGAAGCTGCAGATAAATGACAGCTCAAACTTGAAACATATGTTCAATAATTAATATATCTACTCTCTGTGATACTTTGGCACATTTAACTTTCACTGCCTTTGTGTACTGCCATGATTTAACTGTTCTATGAACCATTACCTAACACATGGAAAACGAGCAAGTGGAAATAATATTCAGTCTTGTCTCAAAGAACATCACTCTAGTGAAACATTCCTAAATCCTATGACCTACGTAGGTAAAAAGAAACAAAGAATTATAAAAACTCAAATATGACCCAACCGTGATCGTTCAAGAATTCCTACCGATCGGAGTTTGCCTGGGAGACTGTTGAAAATATAATAAAAATATATGATAAAGACATTTTAACATTTGATTTAAATTGCATATTTTTGTGAAGACTCTCGAATGCATAAAAACTAATATATAATAGACTTACCCTTTTAAAGACAAAGATACAGTGACCACTGACAAAACTAATGATCCCAAGACACATGAACTGACTGTAATGGACCACATTTCCTTTTCAACCTTTACCAAAACAGACACAGGTGGCCAGGGAAAAGGGCTTCATGTACACATAAGGGACAGTTGAAGCAACACAACACATTTCTTATCTTTTGTCATTTACACATTAAATACAATGTGCTAACGACAAGCGAACAGCAAAAAAAAATAAATAAATAAAATAAAAAATAAGAAACTGAACTGGCTATGACAGGCTTTTTTTTTTTTTTCTTTTTCTTTTTTTTGCTCCGAACGAAAACTGATCAGTAGATTTGGAAAGGAAAGACTGAACAACATTTGGCAAGCGCAGGTGCCACCACGGAGCATGCAGCCAAGCCTCCCACAGTGGGAGGGAAACCTGGCAGTGCCCGGCGAGGCTGTGCCCACTCTGACAGGCGTGATTCACTCTGTCTCTGGTACCAGATGAATATCATGGGGTTGTGTTTGAATACACAGATTTCATGCAAAAGGGACCTCAAGGTAGGCCACATGAAAGTCTACTACTGATAGACTATTACTGTGGCCTGCAAGGAACATTTATTGTTAAAATATATGTGTCTTCTGCAGTAACTGGCATGCATGAGTCGATCCATTAAATCCACTTACGATGTGGCATCACAGTAACCGTTTACAGTATGGTTGTGTGATCATGTATATACAGTAAACTGTGTTACAGATAAAACACGGCGGGAACGTGCCTTCTAATAACATGCATTTCGGGAAAAAAAATGAAACAATTGCAAAATAAAACCTTAACATTATATATCTGTTGTCCTCTTCTCATTATAGCTAAAAACTAACGACTTAGAGCATTCCACAACTATCAGGCACAGCTAGATGAAGCTCTACCACTGCGGAACATATTGACATTAGTTGTGTTAACACATGTACCTCCTGCTCTTACCAGAGTGGTGGGGTCATTCCATTTGACATGAGGCAGACATGGAAAAGACAAACTTATATAAGTACCATGAACAGTATCACGATGAGAAATGCCAGAGTTACTGTATCCATTAGCAGTAACTGTAGCTTTCATTTAACTTGTGGCTATGACTGAACAATGCACAGTATAATTGTGATGAAAACATTATACTATGCCAATGACAGAGAGATTGCTTTACATTGATGTGGTAAGAGCATTTTTTCCTGGACGGGATTGTTGAAACTCAGCAGAAATGGTGATTGAAACATCAAACTCACACAAATGAGTTTGTAAGAAGCAACAGAAAAAAAGCAACAACAAACTTAAGTTAAACATATTTTGTTCCCATTGTGAAGAAAAAAAAACAACCCCCCCCCCAAAAAAAAAAAAAAAAACTAGAGGCCTGCCAAATAAAGAAATTCCCCACCTAGATCAAACAGACACTGGTTCATGAACTCCTCTCGTACCATATTCATGTCGATTCCGTTGGTGTACGTCCAGGCGTGTTGGAAGTACTCCTCTAGCCTTTGCCTCAGGGGGTTTGGGATCTGATGGAAGCGGATGAATTCTTTGACCCGTAGCATCTGGAGGTGATACCTGGCTGTACCTGAATACAACCTCTGGATGATGGCGGACACATTCCCAAAGATGCTGGCATACATTAGAGCTGGGAGAGATGCCACATAGGTGACTGTTGAGCCATGGGAGCTAAGGCTGCTCACAGACAATACCTACTCTTTTTCTGTTTATTCCAACCAAAGCATATTCTCAAGGAAAGACCTACCTGATGCAATGTAAAATCATTAATGCACTGTGCATACTTTAAATCACAACTGTGTTATACCAGGATGTGAAAAATCCTTGTAGTACATTGTTATGAAAAAAAATTGCAAATGTTTCCCTTAAAATGTTAAACTATTGTCTAAATGCCAATATTTAACAGGTTAGGGTTGGGTTGTATCGGTGTGATTATCTGTAAAAATGTATGGAGAGGTCTGGTGCTAGATTCTTATTGTACTGTGATTAAGCGGTCACTCACATCCAATGAGCATGACGCAGATGGAAAAGATCTTCTCAGAGTTGGTGTTGGGGGAGACATTCCCAAAGCCCACACTGGTCAGACTGCTGAAGGTGAAATAGAGTGCTGTGACATACTTGTCTTTGATGGATGGGCCCGAGCTGGGGTCACTGTAGTTGTATTTTTTCCCTACAATGAATAACAAGGATACAGAGCATAAAAAAAAAATACAAAATTTGTGTTTGTTATCAAAAGAGAATTTAATTTCTTCTTTGGTTTCCTTAAAATGAAACTTTGAACGATAGACAAGTACAATCACCTATTGACACCCCGAGGTTGTCCAGCCAGCCAATCTTGTGCTCCAGGTAGGGCTTCTCCACATTGCCAATAGCGTACCAGATGCAGGCCAACCAATGAGCGATGAGGGCGAAGATGCACATGAGCAGCATGAGCACGGCAGCGCCGTACTCTGAATAGCGGTCTAACTTACGGGCAACACGTACCAGCCGTAGGAGACGGGCCGTCTTTAGCAGACCAATCAGAGTGGTGGTCTAACAGAGGAATATACGAAATTCAGTTAGTCAGTTGAAAGTCTGTGTTACATTCCCCCCAGGTGGATGAATGAATGGTAAAATGTGTTAATATCTTCTGTGTTGCCCCTCCAGCAATTTGGTTTTAGGTCGTCCTTCTCCTTTTATTCCTTTACTTCTAGCTGGGGCTAAAAATTACTCCATTGCAGGCAAATGTCTTGCATTCAAACTCCTTCTTAGGTAAAAGTACATAAGTATCAGCAAAATATACCTGAAGTATCAAAAGTAAAAGTTGTTTTGCAAATGGTTCCTGTCATTATTATTATATATTGCACTATTAGATTGCTAATATAGATGCATCAGTGCGTAAAACAGCATTTTGCTGTTGAGATGAGCTAGTTTTAACTACTATATGTACAGTTTGCTAGTTCAGTCTGGTTGTTCCCAAGCTGGTGGGGGCAGGCCCCTCCAAAGGGTCAAGAGATACATCTGAGGGGTCATGAGACTATTCATGGTAGAGGAAAGAAGTAAAAAAAAAACAACAAAGTTGTGCAACACAAAATTGTTTACATTTTTTTTTTTTTACTTTTCTCTAATTTTTGCGTCTTTTGTGGACTACTGGGCAGTTGGATATATTTGATCTTAATGCGGTTATTCAAATGAAACCATGCGAGAATTTTTAAATGGGGAAACGTCTCCTAGTTATGTTTAGGAGTTGTCTGCAGCTCCGCATCTGAAATGTGAAGTATTTTTTTAGATGTAAAATCTTAATCTTTTAAGTAACGAGTTCTTAATAAAATCAGTCAAATAAATGTAGTGGGAATTAAAATATTGAATTAGATTACTTCCCTCTGAAATGTCGGGGAAGGAAGTATTAAGTAACACAAAAGGGAAAAACTCGTGTAAAATACAAGTACCTGAAAAATTTTACCTAAGTACAGTTCTTGACTAAAACTACATGTTTATTGTCCACCACTGGATGCCTCATAATTTTCATCTGGTTTTATGTTACTCCCGTCTCCCCTGGATCAACATGTAACATGTAAAACACATCCTCCTCAAATGATGCTGGAAAACTCTGACTTTTTAAGTAACAGCTTTCATAATTTGTATTAAAAAAACAAACAAATGGCCAACATAGAAAAATCAAAAATTACAAATAAGACCAGAGGTTTTCAGTAAAGTGAACAAGTTGATGCTTTTCTGTGTCCAGTTGGGGTCAGGGTCATGAGGATGATAAGCTTAGGATTAGAGATTCAGAAACATGTGTAGCTTATCTTATTCACACACCACATGTAGTAGACACAGACTAAACAGTGGATCACTCCTGCTGTAAACAGATCTTTCAAGGACTCATAATCCCTCACTGTCAACACAACTTGACTAAGTCTTGTCTTGACTAAGACATGGATGCCTTTGGCTCTGCAAATCATGAAAGTCAGTATGTAACTGGCTGTTTGTGGAAATGAGAGTGGTGTTTCATCTGTTGACTGATGATAAGGCACTTTTGAATAAATGCATATGATGACAGCAAAATTATCTCTAAAAAATCCCAAACAAACAAAAATCAGCATCTTGGAGAACTTGTGAAAGCCTTAAAGCCAATCAATGGGATAAATAAAATCATCCAAGCAGCCCTTAAGAATGCATATGCATATGCATATACACACACAAAGAGCAGACACAAACAGTCTTGCATGCATACATTACAATGCACACACGCTGCCTTCCGCTCTCTTTAATTCAAAGCATTTTGATCCTCCTGTTTCCATTTTTTAGCCAGATTAAATTAACACACAGACTATGTGAGGGGAGTTTGGGAACATACAGTCAAGACACAAGTCCTGATGTATTAGTGTCGTATCTGTAAACACAGTAAGTAAGACATTGACTTCTAACAGGTTCGACCACTCCCTGTCGTGCCTGACAATTATCCTAATATCCTTTGGGAAATCATTACATGCACCTCCTGCAGTAATTGTGCCTCCACATCTCGATACTTGCTCATTCAAACCTCTTTTACAGGTGAGAGTAAATATTATATGGATTATTCAGAGAACTAAAAGCATGAGGGGGGGCTTGTGGATTTTTATTTCTTTGAAGAGAGAGGATTCATGAGGGAGACTGTGAGAAAGAGCGCTGTAGCTACTTCTGATGGGTCCATTAAAGAGCCTCCATCCTCCCAATGTCTTCCCTATATCACCGCCATCATTCACCACTTAGCATCCCATCAGCTCGCCCTTTCACTGACATCTTAAACAGTGAATAAATCATCTGTAGAAACAGACGCGCTCTAAATTATCTACCGAACGTTGTCCATCAGTTCTGCCTTAGGTGTAGTGCAGCTCACTCCATCCAAGTGACCTGCACAGATGACACAATACGCATTGTATGTGGCCCACACAGTGTAATGTTGATTAAAATCTGGGCTTACAGTAAGTCAGAGGCGTTTTTAGCTGAGGAGTGAAGCTAAAGCTCCCATTAGCAACATGCTGTATAAAACATATCCGCCGAATAACCCCTCGCCATCTGCCACTGTGGCTTTCAAGGCTCGTATGGCCACTTGAAAACACCAAGAGTCAACTGAGGTTTTGTTGTACACTTTTACTCTGTGCTTTTACATAGTGTGCTATCAAATATTCAAGGTGTTTTCATATCAAATTACGTATAAGGTAATACGCCATATTTCATTATATTCTCTTAAGTTAGTGAAACAGGAAACTTGAATGTATGAAACTTATATTGGATTGACACTGATGAAGTTTAGTCAATGGCACATAAACACTTATCTCTCTTATTTGTTTTTGATTCATGGGAAGATTGTTCTTTTCCGCTGGCAAACTTCAATTTCAGTTGATTTCAAATTAAACAATACAAAAACACCGGGGGCAGTGGAAACCGGATGAATCACAAAATTTACATATTATGTTGATGAGAGTGAACCGACAGTAAAGAGGGCCAGAAAATTAAACAGACAGCTGAAAGATGCTGAAAAGTTCCATGGAGCTGAGGGAAACTGCTGAGGTGGTGGTGGTGGTGATAATTCTCTGTAGGTTTGTAACTAGAAGATCCCCTTTAACAGACAGGACACACGGACATGCCATCCATTGTTGATCTGAAGTTAATAATTACTGCAGCTTTAACTATTTTCCTAAACCTTAAAGCCCTTTTGCTGCCATTATTTCACAAGTTGTAATATTCTCTCTATACACTAGAGGTACAGAGGTATGCCGGTTTTGCAGCATAATAAAGTTGGAGTGCATATTTGTAAAATCTGCTTAAACCAAAAGGAAAAAAATTTGCACATTTTACCCTCTGACAAAACAGCGTAAATAGTGAAAGGGGAAATGTAAATTGAATAAAGCTGATTTAATTTGAATGAAGACATATTTGCCAGAAAAGACATTTTTTGCATGGCGCTCCATGTGAGCTCAAAAGGTCAATTTAATATTTGAGTGAAACTGAGATCCAATCAAGAATAATCATTGGCATGATCAGCTTCCTGGAACTGTTTCAATGACAGCAAATAAAAGCCTGACTCTGTTGACTTATGTTTAGGTTAATTATTTACTGAATACTGAAAGGTTTTTCTCCTGAGTGTTTGAAACCAAAGTTCCAAAGATCAACCCCTTTAAAATTAAATGTGCACTAAGACATCTTTGTTAAGAGGTGATGGCTTAGTTCGAGTTGTTTGTTGCATGAGTTTGTCAAAGATTAAGGAAAATAATATTTGAATCCTGGTTTAGAGCAAATTTTCCTCCATAATTTGCAACACCTCAAATTTGACCACTATGAATATTTAAATGATGGAGGAGCTCAAATGGCTTCTGTAGGTAAATTCAGCACCACACCACTTATTTTCACTTCACCTGCAGTGCTGTAATCCTACACTGAGTGAGACTCAAAAAAAGAATCTCTCAAGGGAGATTTCAACCTGCTATGTTTCTAATGAAATCAGAAAAAAAAGAAAAACTTAACATATTGTCAGAGATGGTTTCCAAGCAACAATGGTCCACAAGGTTATGTCTAAAAATAGTCCCCGTCTTTGCACAGAGAGCTAAAATAACACACCTTAAAGACAGGAGCTAAAACTGTACACGAGCTGTAACGGGAACACACATTCTGTCACTGCGCCACTCATCTAGCTGTATGAAGAGGACATACATCCTGCCATGTGCCTCTCAGCTGTCTGCTTTTTTTCCTCCACCTGCCACTCACTGCCAGCCACTGGCCATGGAATCCCTCACAGAACACATACCTAATGGTGTTATCTGGCATTTTCACACATTTTAGTAGATGTTTGCTCCCTGCATTTTTCGGTTCTGCCTTAGTTTAAAAAATGAATTATTGAAGAAATTAAGCAATCGTTGTACAATAGATGCTACACACAAACTATTTCAGTGTAGGCTGATGCTGAGATTTATGTACTTTGTTGCTCAGTTGTTATTGCACTCTCTAAAGTGCTCTCTCTGAGCATTAGATAACTTGCTCAGCCATCTCCCTCAGATGTACATGAAAAAAATAGTTTCTTGCAGGCAGATTGGTTCGGGACGCGGAGACCTTTTTAACTGATTTGGACTGCCTGGGGCTTTCCAGTCTGGACAGCGGAGGGAAGCAGATGTGACAGCCGAGCATCAGATTGGTTTAGTAGTCTAAACATTTGAGAAAACAGTTCAGAAATACAACTGCCAGAGCTGTGGCCTCATGTTTAGACACAGGAGTAACCAAGGAGGGACTGATCCTCTGCAGCTTTGGCATGCAACAATGTAGATAAGCAATATTAAAGTTTGTGCTCTTGAATTTGGGCTTTTCAAATGTAGGATCGGGTGCATCAGTCATAGTAAACCTTCATACAACAGCTAGCATTGCTATAGTCTCTCTAATGTAATACTTCATGGAATTTTATTTAAAACTGTTTAAATTACTATACAGGTTAGAGATTTATTTTCCTGAAACTCTGAGTGATTACTTCTTCCAGTTATCTCAAGGATGGAGAGAGATAGTAGGTTGGTTTCATCATAATAATAATTTGATAAAATTGCATTAAATCTATCTTCAAAAATCCATAATGAAAAATAGAAAATATGTTTTTATAAATATTTGCAAATTTATTAAAAACTAAACATTGAAATTTCTAATTTAGAAATGTATTCAGACCCGTTGCTGTAGCGCTCCAAGCTGTGTTCAGGTGCAGGCCCTTTAATTATTAATGCTTTAATCACCCTTGAATGCGTCAGAGAGTTGACTGTAGCCGACCTCTGGCAAACTGAATTGAATGGACATGGTTTTGGAAGACACAAACCTGTGTATACAAGGACTCACAATTCAGAAATGCATGCCAGGGCAATCCTAAGCTAAGAAGTCCAACAAACTCTCTGTACAACATCACAATATAATTGTGGCAGGGGTATAGATCATGGCATGGCAATAAAAAAACATTCCTACAGCTTTGAGTGTTCCTAGAGTGGGCCATCCAGCCACGCTGCCAAACCAGGTAAAAAGTGTCTTAGTCAGTGAGATGACCAAGAACCAAACGGTCACTACAACAACATCAGTCCTCTGCCGAGATGGGAGAACCTGCTGCAAGGAAAACCATCTCAGCAGGCTCTTCACCAATCAGGCCTCTATGGTAAAGTGACTGGACAGAAGCACCTTATGACTTCTTATGTCTTCTTGAAGTTTCCCAAACAGAATTTAAAGGACTCTGACAGCAACAGAAAAGATTCTCTGATGAGAAAAAAAACTGATCACTCTGCACGAGCTCTCCAAAACAGCATGTCTAGTGAAGACCAGACAGTGCTGATCACCTGGCTAATACCATCATTATGGTGGAGCATGATCGTGGCAGCATGATGCTGTTGGGGGCTTCTCAGCAGCAGGGACAGGGAGACTGGTCAAGACTGGGGGAATATTACAGAGAGATCCTTGAGAAAAAAAACATGCTCCAGACCTGAGACTGAGGAGACCATTCACCTTTCAGTACAACAAGTCTCTGAGTGTCCTCATGTGGCCCCACCAAAAGCCTAGACTTATAGTCCATAAAACATCTATTGAGACAGATTTACGTTCACAGACACTTCTCATCCAGTCCCACAGAGCTTGAGAGGATCTGCTAAGAAGAATAGGAAAAACTTCCCAAATCCAGGTATGCAAGCTTTAAGTGACTTTCCCAAGAAGACTCAAAGTTGTAATTGATGCCAAAAGAGCTTTTACAAAGCACTGAATCAAGGTTCTGAATACCTTACTAAATGAGAGATTTTAGTTTTTGATTTTTGAGCTTTCTAAAAACATGTAATGACTTTGGTATTATGGATAATTGAGTGTAGATTGAATTCACTATTATTAATTTCAAATTAAATCTACAACACAGTACAGTGCAAGAAATGAATGGGTCTGAATACTTTCTGGAGCCACTGTATGTGTGTGGTTCTCTGCTCTTTTAAATTTATTGTTTGTGCTGTCTCCTTCTCCTCTAAGACAATCCAAATTGATTGCCAGGCTGATTGATTTGTCGATTGATTGAGATTTTAACAGCCAACCTCTAAATTATTTTGTCATTATCCCCAATTCTGACTGGTTATTAATACTGACATATAAATTAAGTAAATGATCACCCCCCTCTCACCTCGTCTGATCCTGAGCCAAAGATGAGCAGGTCAAATGGGATGGCGGCCACCATGTCTATGAGGAACCAGCCTTTAAAGTAGTGGATTGCAATCTTGGCCGGGTGGCTGACCACTTCCTCATTGGTGTTGACGTAAGTGGTCCTGAAGTTTATAAGGATGTCCACAATGAACATGATATCCACAATCAGATCCACTACATTTAGGGGTGAGCAGGAGTAGCCGCACTCCCGCCTCCTCTGCTCCTCAATGTCATTTAGGAGAAAGGCAGCAGAGTAGGGTGTGAAAATGGCCGTGTAGATGACCAGTAGTAGGATGAGCCAGTCCCAAACTGCTTTGAAGGGGCTGTAGTGAAGGATGGTCCACTTATCGATGCGTGGTGTCTGGAGTTTGTACTCAGGTAGCACGTCTGCACCAAGAGAAAGAACCTAAGGAAGAAGACACTTAATGAAATACCACAAAAGTGGAGGATTCATTTAACTGGTGTTAGTACAGTTTGCCATCAAAACTGCTTTCAGCCAAAAAGTTTGTAATTCAATTGTGTTAGCAGCAGTTTCTTATGTACAGGCAAGTATATTGAATTAAAGGGGCACTTCAGTGATTTTGCATGTGAGGATTAGAAGTAACTTAAAGTTTTTGACCTTAGGTTTAAATGTAGATACAGTTTTTATAGGTCCAGCTCATCAGGCAGAGCACAATTTCTGCACAATCAGAAAGCTATTGTCTGACAACCTGAGAGGTCTGATGGGGGTATATGAAGGTATCAGGTATCTCATCCTCTGCAGCATTGACTATTCCTTTAATTATGGTCTGCCTCTAACAAGTCCCCTGACTTTGTGAAGGTACAATACTAAATGGCTAAAATAAGTTAAATTCAGTAAAATGTAAATAAAGCTCAACATAAACCAACATGTACTAGAATGTCTATGCCTTTAAATTTTTTCGCAAACTACTTAGTAAGTAGAATTACATTGTGGCACATGGTTAGGTCAAGTAGGTCAAGTAAAGGTCATGTTTGTTGATATGTGAGTAATCTAGCTGTAGGAGTTGGAGCCCCAGTACTAACACTCTACATTGCTGTAAAATCCTAATACAGTTCAACATTATCTCCTACTAAAAGAAAACCTTGCATGAGCAGATTACTCAAGGCATGAATTTCCCGCTTTACCGAAATAAATCATTCATGTGGTAAGTGAAGGATAAAAAACTGCTTCTAGTGTAATAATTTGAAATTTTAACAATGCATAAAATATTTTTTCCACTTAATCTATTCAGGAGCAGGCTGCTTAAATGCCATGATTTCATAAGCTTGAGGAAATCACAAGATTACAGATACTGCTATAGGAATGAAATATTTTATCATGATCCTTTTTGAGACAAAGTATCTGGGAAGATGTGCTTAACTTAGCAGCTGGACTGAAAATAAATATGTTACAGGTAAAAACAAAAATTGATAAAGGAATCTGCATGAATTCTCTACAGTAAAAAACAGCCTGCATAAAATCACAACAATGTTTAGCATTGTGTATGGAAGTAAAACCAATTCCAGCAAGCCTGGATGCCTCGATCATAATCTCTGTTATTGCAGTTACCATATATAACCAAATGGCTTTTAAGATCAATATTATAGCAGCGTCATGGGCCATTTCGGATAAGCGTCTCAAAGACTCGGAGGTAATTACAGGTGCAGGCTGAGGATACATCTATTCATCTATGTGTCAGACAATTCAATAGGCTGGAATTTTTAGGCCATGGCTTTTTCACTGCTGATTATTGTAGCCCTAAGGAGGAATGCAAAGACAGAGAGGCAGGTAAAGTACATGAGCTGCAAGGGCAGAGAGACAATTACTGTGTGCCAGTGAGCAAGGATATTAAACAGAAACGAGTAATCTTAAATGACTCTATTTAGGCATCCATCACTTATCTCTGGCCTGGTCACCTTCATACCCCCGAGACCGAACGGAGGGAACTGGGGTATAGAAAGATGATGTATAGCACAAGATAAGGGCTAAAGTGTTGATAACTGAATTGGTTATTAGGATCTCCCGCCCTATGTGTGATGGTCAAATGCTTCTAGCAGCTGATATGGTATAACCTTTAAAATCGATCAGAAACTAAAAGTACAGACAAAGGGAATGCGTTCTACTATTCATTGGGCTGCCACTTCATTGAAAATAGGTGGTTCAAATGCTTGTTTCATTACAGTCACAAGGCGATAAGTAAGTGCTACTGACTTTTAAATAACTGTGCCTAGATTTCTAGTTTCTTAAAATGACTTCTGTACTGACGTCGAGGATAGAAGAACAAATACAAAAAAAAAGAACAAAACGCACCTTAGAATGTTTTGGAATCCACAAGATACATCTCATATAAATCTATCAGCGTGTTAAAGTCCTTGCATTAACACTGCTCTGTTATCAAGCAATTTTTGAATTGTAGTGATGATACAAACGAGACAGTAACTCTCCACCACATCAGCAGCTTTAAGCATGCAGGATACATTACCCCTCAGCTTGCTAGGAAGCCTGGGAGGAGTCAGTTGGTTGGCACAATGACAGTTCTGGATTAACGAGTTGTAGCCAATCTGTTTCTAAATAAAATATCCAAACTTAATTTAACCCACCTACTGTAGCTATGTGCACTTGGAGTAAATTAACTCTCTCATGGGATAATGCAAGGCTAGTTCTTGGTTTGGCCAGGCTTCAAACGATATGCAAATGAGCATTAGCTATCTCCCATTCTCTGCTTCTTTTTGGTCTGCACTGTGAGGGTTAGGGTATTATTTATAAGTGTAGATTGTTTCATGTTTCTGGGGTTAATCATGTGGGTTCCATCATTAAAAATGATGCTTGTAGCACTGTTGTGATTCCAAATTCATCTTCAGTAACCTCAGAGAAGTCTAAATTAACATTAATGGTACGTGCATGAGACTTATGACTACACGGGATGTGTGCCCCGAGAAAATGTAAGAAACAGCATGTGAGCTACAAGTCTGTTTTCTTTCTTAGATGACCAGCTACACGAATGAACCCTCCATCTGCCTGTGGTTAGCTGTGAGGCAGCCAAGGCCAGGAGAGAGTGTGTCTGTTCAGATGCCTTGATTGTGGCTTCAAATAAAGTCTGCCGAGTCCAGAGCTGGTTTCCAGACATCTGCTGTCGCTTTGTGTTCCTCACAGTCAGGTGTCTAAAGAAGCTGTTTACAGACCTAAGCTGTGAAGATGGGGATTCATGCAGTCTATCCATGCCTTAAGTATCAGTTTGTTGACATAATAATTTTTATGTTTAACAGGATGCACCATTGGTAGAGCTGCCTGTGTATCCACAGAAACATGTATTTGGTGCTGCTTTTCCTGACACTTTTCAGGCAGAGTAATTGTAAACACAAGGAAAGGGGAGATAGCATTGTTACAGTGCATTAAATGGTATATTACCTGACAATACAGAGTGAAAGAAAACATGAGGGAGAGAGTGAGAAGGGGATGAAATGTGAATAATACCTCCGTCTGGAATCAACACTGGGACATTACAGTTACACTGTTTCATTTTAGACCACTGGATCAACCAGTTCTAGTAATATGCTTATATACACATTCATTTTTGTGTACACATGACCCTATAACAAAGTAGAAGTTACACCAACTGGTTTTCAGATCTTCTGCTGTGCCACAGCAAAAGTCCATTAAAACCACTTTAACAAGCCAGTCCTCTCTGCTGCTTTATAACTTTAACTTTAATGCTGGATGGAGAGGTCAGTGTGATACACTGTAGTCTGCTCTATCTCTGCCTCTGACTCCGGGGTAAGGCCTATACCTGAAGCTGCCTTTGAGGGGCAAACAGGGGTCAATTTCTGTGACCTCTATCTGTTCCACTATTAATGGGCAAAATGCAAAACTGAGACCTAATCAGTGGTTTGGAACAGCTTTGGCTGTCCCCTAGGAATACATTAACCTACAGTTCCTGTCTACTCTGTTCTGGCTCTCAGCCCTGGCAGGGAAGGTGAGAATGACCTCTAACCCTGTCCATAACTCTGGAAGTATGGCCTGAGCTCTGGACGCTGTCCTGCAGTGGTAAGATTATTCCTAATTATCTGCCACAAGAGATAGACACCTTCACTGTTTCATGTATCAGACCGCATGAGTTTCAATTAATCATCCTGGGGCTCACCAAGGGCAGTGTGTGTTTGTGTGTGAGAGTGTTTGTGCACCACCACAAATCACACTTGGTCATGTAAGTGTGGTGTTGTGATGATAGTAACTGATATTATGATGGACATTACTATTGGCTTCCAATGTTTCTAATGTGTTGGTTGATAGATTTTTATGCAGTACTGATAATATCATATGAGCGGTGTGAGGATTGTTTTTTTATTTTTTTTTAAACAGAATGTCCACACACATGAAAAAACATATCAGAAGGCAAAAATTGTTGTTTAACATGGATAGAACATATTTGATCAAGAACTTGGCTGAATTAGACTTATGCATGGGTCAGCAATCAGGTTCAATAACCGAGCATTTGAGCTTTTTTCATTGAAGTTGCACTACAAATGGAGGGCCTTGTATTTTTTTTTTTAATGTGTTTTGCTATTTTATTTCTTTTATTTACGAACAAATTGACTTTTAATTGTTTGATTGTATCCGAGGGCAGATGTAATTTTTCTCATTATTAAGTGAGGTCTAACACAGTCAAAGCACTTGTGTGCTAATATTTATTGGCTAAAGCCATGAAATGAAAACTATTTGAATTCATACTCCTTTCATATAAATAAAGTGGCTTTATAAAATTTGTGGCATTCATCTGCTAAGTTTATAAGACTTCTTTTCAACACTAAACACTTCTCATAGTCGCAGTATAACTTTTTTACATTTAATATTTGTTGAAATTTACACCAGCCTTGTTTTTACATTGTTATCTACGGCAAATTTGAAAAAAAATCAAGTGAATGTTTTGTCTGGGTGATAAATACTTTTGCTAGAGGCCCCAATTTTGCCCACGAGCTGCTATTTCTACAGTTGTTACTATTATTCATACTATTGTATTGTATTGTATTGTATTCATATGAACATAGAGATTCAAAACCCATAGATTTGAAAAAAGTGAAGAGAGGATTTTTCACAAAATCATAAACTTTTAAAAGACTTCTGTGAATAGACTTTTTACATTTCCTGCTTAATAAGTATCCTCACCTGTGTGACCTTGTCGGTGACGTTGTGTGTGCGGTCTTTGACTTTTGGGGCAATGATGGTTTTCTCAGAGGAGGGAGGCGAAGGGCACTTCTTCTCATTATTGGCCTCAGAGAAGTTGAGCGTGATCAGGGGTATTTTGTTGATGGTGCTGTACTTGTTGAGGTTGGAGTCAGAGGTGGAGCCGAGCAGGCTGGATTTGATCTGGCTGAGTGGCCCTGAAAGAGAAAGTGGCAGAGGGAGGACGTCATCATTAAAAGTTGCCACATCTTGTACTACATTTAGGCTAATTTTGATCTAATGGGCTTTGTGATTTGTGCACATCAGGGAACAGTCTAGTGTTCACTTGATTGTTGTGACATGAGTAGTGAGTATGGTGTGGCCCTTAGATTTTGAGTGAGTTCAACAACAACACAACACTGAGAATACTAAAGATACTGAAATAGAAAGTCTACACCCTCTGAATGACCCATCTAGGATGAAAAGTTTCCCATTAAAAGATAATGAAGAACACTGTTGGTGGAAGAAAAGAATGATGCACAGTCAATGCAACTTCACACAGTTAGTAAAATCATGTATCTTTCTGCTAAAGCCTGGACATAACGAGAGTGTTCCCTCATTATACTATGTTCACAGCATCATAATATCTCCTTCTTAGACATGAACTCCCTGGCTTCTTGTGAAAGCATTCAACACTGCAACAATATGTGAAGGCACTACACACACTACACATGTGAGCGATAGAAAGTGGAAGAGAGAGAACTGCTGATTCAGCCATGTGAGCCAGTAGTTGAAGGCTGTGCTATTTTCCCCCCTTTTCACAAGGCACAGTACAGTGATTGAGAGACAAGGACAGAGAAACAGACAGCTGAGGATGAGAAATTGTATGCGCAGCTTCAATACATGCCACAGTAAGGAAACATCATTGCAGTCATAAAAAATAACTTAAAAGGAAATGCTGAAGCCATACCCCCAGCCATCCAGGAGCGAGACACTAGCAAACCAGGAGAGAAAAGAAATAGGAGGTAAAGGGGAAAGTGGGATTATGGAAAGGTGGTTGGATTGCAGGGTCAGTTGTCATGGGTACAAACATTACTTAAAATATCACATTATGGCATTTATCAGGAAATAGAGCACTTTGGCAGCTGTGGGAGTAGATCCTTATTGAATTCAAATGTTTATACGTGTGACACTTATATTACAAAACATCAACATCGGTCAGTCATACTTTTATTTTGGGAAATCATCCTTTGAACGTAGTGAAAATTAAAGCATCAATTGTAAATAAACAAGACTTCTAGAGAAGCAGTGACCATTTTTCCGGTCTTCAGGAGGTCAGAATATGTACTGTGAAATGCATGCAGAATAAGCACTGCCACAGTTCCATTGCATTTAATAAGGGAAAAAGACAAGGGTGCGCTAATAGAATTCAAATGGAAACAGAAAGGTTTCTTTTCATTCACTAAGACATGGCAACAAGGAACCAGAGGTTGCACAGAGGAAAGGAGAGGTGTCAGACAGTGGGAGGAATTATCTTGTGATGCCTCATTGATTTTCTTCAATGAAAAAAAGCATAGATTCATGTGTTTCTTCATGCAAGCGTGTGCAGAGGTCAGTGTTTTTTCTTTTTTTTAACTGAGCCTTCCCCTGGGTGACTGGCTGGGGTTGAGCAGGTCATGTGCATTGAGAATTAGTCATTTAGTGCTGTGCCAGTGTTTTGAGGCTCCAGTCCAAGAACTAACACAGTGTCAGTCATCCACCAAGGCATTTGCATTCAACATAAACCTCAGTGATGTGGAAAGCTCATGCAGCAAGCAGGCCTTATGCAGTACACATGTACTATCCAACAGACGTGCTAAATTTTACAAATCAAGATGGAGCAGGCTTCTGTTTGTTACCTTTGATATTGCGACCGTTGTCTGTGATAGCAGCAACACAGCCATTGGAGAGGAAAGAAAAAGGGCAGTGGAGATGAGAGAAGAATTTCTGGTTTTCTACAATGACAAATGGGGGCTGGCATTAAACCACCACTACTTGTTCATGGAGACCATGAACAATTCATTACAGTGAAGTAGATATATTACTGTGTCAGCCACTGAGAGCTATTTGAATGAGGATCGTAGATAAGGGGGTGGTAGTAGACTGATTGGCCTGGAGGAAACTGGGCCAGACTGGGGCACTTCTACCCTCAACCAATTTAGGGATAAAAGGCTAATGACTGATTTAGAATCGAGGAAAGATCAATAGCAAAAAGTATAGATTATGACTCACTATAATACTGACAAAGACACTGGCAGGACACACCTCATATCTCCTGTTTTTGGACCACAAGGAGTTTGGTTATCAATATAGCCAAATTATAATTACTTGTCCTGAGTAATAAATTCTTTCATAAGTCCCTAATTTAAAATACAAAATTTGGGTATTGACCACAAGATTATAGTGTTTATGCCAGAGCAGCAGCCCCCTGCCATGCACTGTCAAAGGCCAAGATTGCATTTCTTAAAAAGAGAAACTTCAAATTGGGTATTACTTGTTTAAAATTCCAAAAATACAGCTTTATAGCAAATATTAGGGGCAGAGTAGCAGGAGATCCTTACCTTCACTGGCATGTCTGTCTCTGAACACCATCTTGGAGTTGGACCCAAAGCCTTCCATGTCATGTACGGAGGAGGCTCTGCGAATACTGCACACACTCTCTCTGGAGGCGGTTGGAGTGAGGCCTGGGATTGACGGAGCGGCAATAAATGTGTCCTCCTGGCTCTGGTGTTGGGTCTGAGCAATGGCCTGGTCCTGGTATATCCTGTCCCAGGGGCCCTTGGGTGATGAGTGGTCCAAAGGCCCGGACACGGGGGTGGAACAGTGGCTGGGACCGATGAGGGCGCGGGTGTCATTAGCATAGGAGGGGCTGCAGCTTTCGCGGGTGGTGGGGAGTTGGCAGTCGTGTGTAGCCACCGAGCCGTCGCTGTGTCGAGGGGAGTCCACCATGACGGCATCGGGGTCTTCCTGGGGAAGGGACTGCTTGCTGATGCCCAGGAGAGGTAGGGCTGGGAAACGGAAGCGAAAGAATCTCCCTTTCCCTGATGGAGTAGATGAGAGGGCGAATGAGAATGAGACCAAGAAGTGTCACCCTGAATCTATTACTGTCATATTAATCCATACTAATATCACATCTGACATATAACATATATATATGTATGTATATAACATATAAATTCTGAGTAAGTGAAGCTAAGTTACTCAATTATTGTGAAGTTATCGCTCGCAGTGGGACCAAAAACAGCACAAAAATAAATTGCAAAAAAAATTATTTTTTTAATGAGCCAGTGGGAACGACATAACCCCCACTGACCTTGTGTTGTGTTTTCATGGTGTGTTTGTACCAGAACTTGCTTGCAGTCGTCAACATCCCTGCTGATATCTCGTACTTGTTTGCCAATAGCACTGAAAACCCTGCCAATGTATCTATCTTTAAAAGACCCTGGCAGATCAAAACAAACGCCCATTTCGCCTCAGGCACAAGTTCAATCTTCAATTTCGTTCAATTATTCATGGAAGAGGACATTTGCTGAAATATTATGATGGCAATAGTGCGTTGAGGAGTCAGCCCTATAAATGATTATGTTCAGGATTTTAATGAGTGATTGATAGCTCCTGGGGAGATGAAGGAGCATACAACAGAGACAGAGTGATATTTAGGGTACTGCTTTCATTACACTAGGTAGTTCTGAGGGAATATTATGCATAAAAAGGTAAAGAAAAATGAGAATATAGCTTCATTTAGTATGCTATGCTACGTACACACAGTACACACCCACACAAACACACCATTCACAAACAGGCACTTGTAGTTGCATCTAACAATATCTGCAAACATGAGAGAAACAGTCACGCTCACAGGGTTTCACATATGGACCGCAAACCGTTGCCTGCATGTTGTGAATCATTTAGTTGCCTGAACATATGCCGTACATATCAGAATGCTCTCTTGGTCCTCAAAAACAAGTCTTACTGCCATGAGGCACAGTGAAAACAAATCCCCTGGATAGGATGAGCAATCCTGAATTTATGAAACAACTTCCACACATCACACCATTATGTCCCCTTTAAGCAAACTGCAGCATTTGTATTTGACATACCATGTTTGACTTCAGTGTCTGCAAAGAGTGCAGCAGCTACAAAGTAAGACAGAAAATAGTATTAAAGTTTAAGGTGTATCTTCATTGCCCCCGCTGTTAGGTTGAGAGTGACATGGTGGAAAGAAAGAAGTTTATCTTAGACAAAATGCAACGTATCTGTTAGGGCAAGAGTAGTGTGTTTCAGTCTCTAGCCAGATGGCCATGATGCCGGAAATTAGCATTTTCATTTAATTGGTGATTCAGAGCAGGATCTGATGATACTCCACTGTAGATTTGAGCACTATGTCCCAACAAGTCATTTATCTTGTGAAATTAAGTTATATAGGTTTTCTTGTTTCTGCAAAAGAATCCCGAACAAAGTTCGGTTTCATCTGAGCTTGGTGCTTAAAGGCTGACAAGACTGCTGATCAAAAATACCACCTGAACCATCACCCTGAGGCTCATCCTAAACTAGCAAGCCCGCTTTGTATGCCAAAGAGTCTGCACAATACAAGGAAACCAGATTTAGTCTCAAATATTCTCTCCTCTCAAAGCAAAATAGTTCCCTTATGTAACATTGCAATATTACTATACTGATATTTTTAACAACAGATCATGCAGTATTTCAAGTTTCCAACAGCTTGATTTAAACACCAGCCTTGACTGTTAAAATGACACCCTAACCAAATAATGAATGGTAGCTCAGAAGCTTTCATATGCTCTGAGGTCTTTGTCTAGAACTATAAACATATATAAAGTATATGCCACAAATCTTTTAATTAGTTAATTAATTCAGTCATGCATTCATGTTGCCCGAGAACACTATATGTAGCTATATCTAATCATGATACTGAAAGGGCTGAATATTTGAGTGCTCTCACTGGGTTGTGTGTCTCTACTGTATACGTGTGTGTGTGTTCCCTCTCACTCACCTCAGCCTTTCCAACCCTCTCATTCTTTCCCTGCAAAAACTCAACAGCGGTACAACACAAACAACAGACTCACGGTGGCCTTTGTTGCTATGATACCAGATAGTAATATGTGCATTGAATATTAATTGGGTCCTCAGATCCCCATGTTGGGGGCTGAAATGTCTTTCTTTAATGTAAGCATGATTCAGATGTCAGGGGAGAGGTAGAAAGAGAACAATAAACCTTCATCCTTTGGTAAAAGCAGAACGAAAAACAGCTTGGTGTCCTTTTGTTTCCATTTCCTACTCTTAGGATTTTACTGACATTAAATGAACTAACTGATTTGCACACAGTGTTCTTTTACCTTAAGCGGTGTTAACCTGGGCTCCCATTTCTCCTATTACTCACCAGCTCTAGAGAATAACATGGATAATTCTGCTGTGTCCCCAAAGTGCCCTGTAATCATTTGTATAGAAAGAAAATAAAAGTATGATTGCAATGAACCACAGTTGGTAGTAGTTAGATTTGTTTCTTTTTAATTTTTCATAGCATTTCTTTTATTAGTTGGATAGGCAGCAAACGTGAGGGAGGAAGGGAGGGCAAAAATGTGTGATAATATTCCTTGGCTGGAAACAAACTGGAGACAACAGTATTCTGCACCCTAAGCTGTATTCAAGCGTGTTGTTCAATTTCCTTCATCCTCGTTAGGAAAGATAAAACCTTGTCTACTCTTTTCTTTTATGTTTCTTGAGTGACAACATTTCAACCCCAAGTGGTCTACTTGACATTTTCATGCTGGTACTTTTCCCACAACTTTCATGTGCACAAAATAGATCAAGAGTAGAGACAAACACAAAGGAAGGAAAGTTACTCTGTTATTGGACATTTTCAGCGTTCTATGTTGTTAACCACATTGCAGGAGAAAATCAAAGCTTTTTTTTTGATTGACAATGAAAAGCACTTCATTTGTCTTCTCACTGACAATTCAGGTATATTAATTTTGTTCAGCTTTTATCTCGATATTTAAGAAAAAGGTTACATAGGTAGCAAATGTTCATAAAAGCCTCTTTTTAAGGCAGACCCTGTTTGGTCCACACCAGAGCTTGCGTTCTGAATAAATAAAAAAATAAATCACCTTTTTTTCCCCCACTAATTTAGGAGTGAACACAGGTCACTGTATCATTGGGAAACATTAAACATTTTGATCCTTTCAATATCTGATGCCAGTGGTTGTCAAACATACTGACACACTGGCCAAGTGTACTAACAACATGCTCATTTGTGCCACTACTCAACTTTAGGATGTGGCACATCTGCCCCCTACTTTACTACTGATACACAGGTTCACTGTTGGATTCCACTGTTGGAAGTGTTCTGCTTCTACCTTGCAAAAATAATAATAATAATTAAGGATGTTCCAATTAAGTTTCTTTTTGCCCTAATCCCGATCACATTAAAATAACAGGTGAACTAAATTTGGCTCAGCTTTTCCCAAGCTACTTGATCAAAATTCTGAGGTTCTCCGTTAAAAATTATGTTGTTGATGGGCTTAAATAACTGATATCATATGGAAGAAAGTTTAAGTGGGTGAATGCAATCCCTGAAACTCGAGTGAAGTG
Source organism: Istiophorus platypterus (assembly GCA_016859345.1). Lineage (NCBI taxonomy): Eukaryota > Metazoa > Chordata > Actinopteri > Istiophoriformes > Istiophoridae > Istiophorus > Istiophorus platypterus. The sequence continues at coordinate 2,506,623 of CM029131.1, forward strand.
ATCCACTAGAGATGACGTGTCCCCTCTGTTGGAGTTATTGGAACAACAAAAAACGTGCAGTCCTTTTGCACTTGTACAGTGGTATTACAAAGCGATTCTTCTTTTAGCTCACAGATGACTCAGTACAAACACCTGCTTGATGATCAAAAGCATACAAAAGCAAAGATAATGTTGGCCTGCCCTCAAGTTAGTCACGGAATCTTTCACTGGTGAAAACTGTCATTTTAACCAGGGAAAGGGACAGTCACTGCTGGCTAAATGAGAAGCTGCTACCTGAACGTTTTGTGCATTGCTTTTTGCTAATAAGAAAGAGAGGAGGGATGAAGGATTCAATCACAGACTCATTAGTGTCAGCCCTTAGCGAATCTGGGTAATTTGTCTAGCCAGGTTTCAGGCCTCAGAGTCACTCACCTGTGTGCCCAAATAATTTTCTAATTTGCCACACTCATTAATTTAAAATCGTATATGCATATGAATTGCTATGCATATCCTGGTGTTCTTCTGAGATCAGTCAAGCATATCCCACTGCTTTCCCCTTGTAACCACTCGTCTTGAGACCCCTAGCAGAGGCCCATCAATTAAATGCCAAAAATGCAAAAGTGGTCCTGCTCAGCCACATCACAGCAAAATGAGAGAATCCTAGCAGGCTTCAGAATGGATGGATCATCGCTGAGCAACGAAAGCAATCAATAGGCAGCACCTAATGCATGGCTGCTCATTCCCCGGGAGTCGAGTTAATGCAACGAATTGATCATCAAATCACTCCATCTACAAGCATCTGCTCCTGCACATATTGTGGAGCTGTTCCTCAGAATAATAACACTGCAGTTTTCACTGAATTAAATTTACATCTGTAGTACTTTATTCATTTGTGATATTATCTCCGGATATGCAAAATTATTCATATTTTGCAATCTCTGTCCATCTGCTTGTAAAAAGTGCAATAATAGGTCTCTGGAATTAGCTGAGGGAGGGCTGTGATGAAATGAGGCCAAGAAACACTGACTCTCTCCGGTAATCCCTGCGATGGCAGAGGTTGAGTGTAGGCAGAGAGAGCGAGAGAGATTGTGTCCAGCCTTGAGACTTGACCTCATAAACAAATCTAGACCTCACCACCCGATTTGCAGGTCTCCCGCTTAGATATTCAAGCATGAATAGGCTTTATTCATAGAGGCCTGCTCCATCAGGGGATTGTCCTTGTGCTTAGTCTGAGCAATTGGCTCCCTGAGAAAAGTGAAAGAGGAAGGCTTTGTCAGTGACATGTAACCTGCATAAATCACACACACACACCCACATGCACGCAGAAATTGAGCTTATATGTTCACACATGGTATCGTCAGATTTCATAGTGCACACAAACACACACACTCAGCTCCCAACTCTTTTCACCACACAGCCATGAGGCAACAGCCTGTTAAGGGCCTCATCCAATTACAGTCATCTGGTGGTGACCTCTGCTCCTCCATGCTCCTGCTTTAGATGTCACAGACAGAAAATGGAGAAAGACAGAGTCAATGAAGAGAGAGAGAAAGGATCAAGAGCATGTTCAAGAACACCGCTGGGGAACAGCATTATGCACTATTACACCGACAGCTCTGGGAAGTGGAGTGCTCCCCAGCACTGCTCCAGTAGTTCATCAGGCCATCCTGGCAGGCTATGAGCTATAATTGGGCCAGACCTTTGAGATGATGGCGGGCTAACACATCAGTGTCTGCTAAACTCTGGTGTCAACATGCCAAAGGACCCGTCCAGCAGAAAATCCCAGAAGCTGTACCTATGATTACTGCTGCATTTCGAAGTGAATGCTCAAGATGAAGATCGCTACATGTTGCGTCTGGGTTTATGCATTTTTCTACAAAGGCAAGATGCTAAAGAATTGAATAAATTACAGCAATTGTGGCCAGGAGTAGGGAATAAAAGCTGCCACCACACATCAAGTTATCTTGCACCACATCATTCTCTCCAGCCCTTTTCGGTCTTTTACTCACGTTGGTCAGCTTTGGAAGGTGAGGTGTGATTGAGTCTCTCCAGTGAGTCACTGCTGCCTTCGTCCAGGATGTAATCAAAGTTGAGGATGAACATCATGACAACGCCCTCCTCGTTCTTCACTGGGATTATATGGGTAGCGCAGAGGAAGTTTGACCCTAAGCAGGAAGAAATTTAATCATAGTTAGATTTGGATAATAAATTTAATGTTTTGTGTTTGATTGACAGAATTGACTGAGTGATGCACTTCTATTAGTTATAGAATCCTGAAATTATGAGCCCCATCAATCTTAAAAGCAAGCGTGCCTGATCCAAAATTCATAAATTTTCTGTGCAAACAAAACACTTATACCTGAATAAGGTTAAAGTAACATAGGAGCTTGACCCTGGATTTTTCCATTAACACTCTTTGAGATTCAAACATTTTAATGCAGGTAATGCTGTGTGTTTGGAAAGGCCTAGCAAATAAAGGAAGGTGAAAAGGTTTAGAGATCCACCGTGAGGAAATCCTCTGCAGCTGCCCAAGCCCATCCTGCCAATGGGTAGAGCCTAGTTCAGAACAGTAAAATACATTGCAAATCCCCATTTACCTCAAGCTAAAAATAATGTATTGTACAATTACATCCATCCATCCACCAAATTCATTACTATGTACCACACATGACAATGCACCCACAACATATGCTTATGATTCTTTCCCCCAAAATATATCAACCCACAAATGTTTCTCAAAATCTTTTATTCTCACAGTTTCTTCTCTGACCAATTTCAGTGCCATTCTAGAAAAAAATGAAGTGCTCTTAGTTTTTTAAACCTTATTTAGTAGAGTTGCTGATGGCGCCGCGGTGGGAGGTAAATTTAATGCAACCATGCTTGCTGCTAATGCCTCATGTCTAAATGGTCCTAAATAATCCAAAAGCACAGAAGAGGTTAATAGAACAGAAAAGAAAGTAAACTGTTTATACCATGTCTTAGCTACAAATAAAATATTATCACAGAGAGACAGAGAAAAGATAGTTGATGAGATATTTAAATTAGCCTGACTTTATTGATAAGTTTAGGATTAAATAATGATATCACTAGGTTCCAGCTTTGGCTACGTGGAATGTACAGAGGCTATGCATAGGATTACTAGTGTAGATAATGAAATTCATATTAAGTTTTAAATAATGAACACGGACATCTCTGGAAGATGCTGCCTCTCACATCAGGCTCTAAGTCCTGCTGTCACCACAAGGCTATTTATAGTTCACCCAGCAGGCACCCAGCCTACAGCGTTTCTTTTCTGGGAGAACACAGACACAGACACACTGCTGCATAATCATACTCAACTGCAAATTCTGACTCCACTCGCAAATGTTTGCATACTTGAAAATATTCCCACGTATGCATACACTTGTGAACACAAGTGTATGCATACACATACCCACACAAACAAAAGAATGGAGGAATTAAAATCTTTGGTCATTTTCTCATAACATAAGCCTCTAAAATCCTGTTGTGCAGAAAAAAATAACACAGTAACTGCTTCACCAGACTGGCGTTTGATTTATGTATTGGGGGGCTCAAATTCCACTGGGCTAAGCAGTATGCTGCCCCTAATAGTACATCAGTGTCACCATGAGTGGATGGAGCCATTAATTTCAGTCAGGGAGGGGGCAAGCAGTCTCACGCCTCCTCTGCCTTTAGTGACAATATGCAAAAGAGGCCCACACTCTAAGCAGAAGGGTCTTGCTTTTGTGGTTTTCAGGAACTGGTTGAGTGTATGGTAGTTTGAGGGAATACATACTGTAGGCAGAAAAGACATTCTGTAAGAGCCTTGAATATCAGCAAAACTGTGGACTCCAAAAGAATCTGGATGAACTTCTATACTTGCTTAATTCTTACAGATTAAATTATTTACCTCTAATTCACAATCATGAATTTTTTGAAGTTTTTCACAATTTTTATTCTGCTGGAGATATCTGTCACTTTATGGAAAATTATGATAAAGTGGGCACATTTCCATATTGTAAATTTACATTTCAGGGTAGTTAGATTTAAACACTCAATACGTATGAATCAACAAATTAAGATGGCCTCATTTTTGCAGCGTATCTAACATTATACAGCGATATCAGAGGCCATTTCCCCTGCAGTGACGCTAGCTGGTTCAGTACACAGAAAAAATACTTTAAAGAATACTCTAAAGAGAGGCTAAACTCACTCCCCTGGGGTTGACCCTCATTGCTATGTTTGTGAGGCTATTTAAACATACACGAAACACAAGAGAACTTGAAGATCAAACATCGGTCCAATACACTACATAAATTCATATATACACGTCACATAATTCTTATTTTAACCTATGCATGCCTCATGTAACCCTAGCTATGTAAATAATCCGTCTATGTGTGACTGTATATGTGTGTGTTGGATTGCACATAGAGACTCTAAAAATAAGCCACTTGGATCCATAGGCATTTATAATTCATAGGAGCTCAGTATTATATTCTAGAAAGCATATTGGTTGGATATGTTTAGGCAATATAAGAACGAGAGGAGGCTTGATGGTCCTGTTTTGTGTGTGTGTGTGTGTGTGTGTGTGTGTGTGTGTGTGTTTGTGTGTAGGACAGGATGAGACAGACAGGAATGGGGGTACTCAGTTCAGCTCAAAATAGACACATGACAAATACATTCCTAAAATTAGGTGGGAAAAAAAAAATCACTTGATGAATGAACCTGTTCAGAGTAAGTTGGTGGATGCATTCTTTATATTTTCAATTTGGCTTATTAGCGTTACTGAGTTTTGGTTTGTTCGTCATAAGGTTATCATTGTTTCATTCATGCATGTGCTGCTTTTTTCATGGCACATTTTTTTACCTAAATTCATTCATGCAAATTAATTCGAATTTGAGAAGGAGAGGAAGGTGGAGAGAAGGGCATCGTGCTCTGCGGGTTTACGAAACACATAGGTGTGTGTGAAGCAGGGCAGAGTATAATTAGGGTGTTCAGTACTATATGTATGTCTGACAATATAAGGCTGACAGGAGATCCAGAGCCAGGTTGGTGTCTAAATGTGTGTGTTTATTAGCCTCCATTTTGACTTTGTATGTCTTTCTTTTTGAGTTTTAATTCTGCATTCTAATGTGAGAAGGAAAGCATCTACTTATACTGTATAAGTCAGAGCATGTTCATTTCATTTTCCAGACATACATAAAATTCTGATGAGGCACAAAAGAATGGAGCCATTTCAAAGTAAAATCAATCTGTTAATATGATTTATTTTCCATTTCCCTCTCTTTCCCCTCCATTTCCCATTATCACTTATTTCTTTTCACTCACTATCTGCCTCTGTCACTCTGACTTTTTTCTCCCAGTCCTTATCACACTCTTCCTCCTGTTATTAAATCCACCCTAGTCCTCATTTGTTTTCTGTTGCATTTTTTTGTTTCTCTTCAGCCTCACCGAGCTTGCTTTCTTTCTATCTATCCGAGTGTCTCTCTCCCTGAGAAATGAGATAGCTACCCAGGTTCTCTGCAGGAAGGCCACCTGACGTGTTATAAGTGGACAGATCAAACAGATCCCCAGTGCTGCTGCTGATGCAAATTTCTGCCTGTCTGCATGCACATTCTGCCTAAGCGGAGGGTCAAAGACAAACAAAAAACCATACACATATACATAGATGCGCACACACACTCACGCAAACAGAAATAACATTTACATTTCTCAGTTGCACACTGGCTTAGAGAGAGACAGCCATCCACACAAGAACGCACCCACAAACCCTAATGAGGTTCACAGATCTCACTTCAACACAGTCTGAGGCAGCCACAGACAGATTTTGACTCACGCACGCACACGCAAACACAGTCGCTCACTCACAGCCTGCCGGCAGCATTAATTAGCAGAATGTTCTCTGTCCAACTAAATCTAATAAGCAGGCAATGGGAACTGGTTTACATGATGCAGTGTAATGAGGGAACGCACCTTTGAAAGGCACTAAACAACTTTAGTCAGAGCATCTCTGACCTGAATATTTATAGGAGGCTGCAGAGCAAAACACAGTTAAGTACCCTAATGTGATACATCAGGTGTCTTCTTTAGAATTACATTTAGAAAAAAGACCTCCTCTGTCCCTAAAAAGAAAATGGAAAAACAGCATGACTCAGCTGTGGATGGATGGATGGATGGACTAAAACAATAAGAAACACAATCTCTTCTTTTCTGGTCTCCTGTGGAGACGGCAGACAGAGGAAAGTGCTGACTTGCAGTTTGTGAGAGAAGCAAGAATCTCAAACTCTGGCAAGGTGAAAGCGAGTTGCTAAAGGCAGAAGTGCCAGTCATCCACAAACATCACAAAATCCCTGAGCCAAAGCAGAGTGAACCTTATATATATATAAAAATAAATTATATATATATATATATATATATATATCTATATCTATATATATATATATATATATCTATATATATCTATATATCTATATATATATATATATATAGAGATATATATAGATAGAGATATATATAGATAGGTAGATAGATATAAGAGGCCGATAAGCCTACTGTGCTGCTAGTGCATTGTTGTGCGAGTCTGGTGTGCCAAAGTCAAGCGTCAAGCCTTAAGCCTGAGAGGAAACGCGGGTCTTATCGATTTAAACATTTTCCACTCCGCTTCATTTCCTCACTGACGCGGTGCAGCCTACCTGGATTAATAGGGCTACCTGGTAATCTGTTGCTACACAGATGGCTCGGCAGGATGACAGCACAGTATGGTACCAAGTGCAGACACAGAATATGCCAAATCCCAGCATGCTGAGGGGTTGTTTAATGTTTTCAGACCAAAGCTGCATCATTTACTGTCGTCTCTTTTGAACACATTACCACTCTAGTACAGCTGGGATTCAGTTTTAACTCTGATGAATCAAAAGATAAAAAAAAACGGGGCTTCATAGACAAAGTCATCTCCCTGCCAATTGGTTATGGACTTAATGCCTCTCCAATAAACTACTTGGATGACTCATTCAAACCAAAAACATTAGTGACTGCATAAACAAAATTATTTGTGCAGACAGATGGATAAATTTGACTACTCATCCAAAGGATACTGAAGAAAAGGTTGATTGCATTAGAGACACAATGAAGGTGACTCTTAATGCATAAGATTTCTTTTGGCTTATTTGACCTTGAAATTTGGACTGACAGCAGCACCAAATTTGGAACCAAGTACAAAGCTCAGATGAGGACAGACAGTATTATATTTCACTGATACACCACTGACCAACTGTTCAGAGTTGTGTCTTCATTAAAAAGAGCTATCCAATACACCACACACATACACACACACACACACACACACACACAAATGAAAACATCTCCATGTTCATCTCTGTTGACTTATACTGTGCCTCTTATCACCTCCCCATTATTTTCTTGAAATTATACAGTATTAATTACACTATATCAAGGTTATGTCAGCTCTCTATTCCTCTGTGGTAAAGATGATGCAGCCTCTCACATTTTCTTCTCACTTTCATTTCATTCAACTGAATTAATCATTAAGCAGTGATGCGTTTGTTTTCAGTTATGGTCCATTTTATATGGAGATGAGGTAGAGGTTAAAAACATAGTTAATGTTCAATATTAAACCGTAGGTTTGTTGCACACTATCTAATTTTCACCAAGGGCATAAAGGTACTCCCCACCTTATTTGTGTGATGGAGATGATAGTTGGTAAATTAGCTGCAAGCAGTGGTGGAAGAAGTATTCAAATATTTCAAGTAAAAGCAGCATTACCACTATGTAAAAATTCTGCATTCAAAATTCTGCTTGATTAAAAGTACATAAAAATCAAACCAGCAATATGTACTGAGATTGAGCTGAAACAGTCATGTAATGGATTAGTGAATTAAAAGAAAACTAATCAGCAACTATTAAATTAATGCAAGAATGCATTTATAAGTTGATCAGATGTATGTAAAATTGATGTAACTAGTAAGTAGAAAAGTACATTAGAACATAGTCGCACATACAAGATGATTATAAAATCATATATGATTATATGAAGATGCTCAAGTAAACCTAAAATTGCCATTATACTTTTGGAGAGTGGAAGACTTTGAACATTGTGGGTAACTTTATTCCTTAAGTTCTCCTCAACTATTTCATCACAGAAAAACCATATGTCCTTGTACGTTATTACAATTACATTTTGCTCAATCTGAGGAAACTTAAATGGAACAATAAGGAATTGTTGGATGTGCGAGTGTGTTCTCAAAGGCAGTGCAGTGAGAGGAGTTTTAGTTTCAAGATGCTGGAAATTTCATTGGATTCTATTTCCACTATCAATAATTAAGACAATGCAGCTCAACATGAGTTTGCTCACAGTGGTAGGGTAGCTAAAGTGCAGAGCATGCACATACACATTGATCAGTTAGTGCGATTAAAATGCATCTGGTCCTAGTTAAGTTCTTCCTCTCTCTTCTCCCTCTGTCTCACTCTCTCACACACAGACAGATCAGTTTAACATCTGCTGAGTGGTTGTGTCTGACAGTGATTGTGGGATAGTGGCATATGGGAATCTTGATAGCCCTCATTTTGAGAAACCGCTGCCAAGAGTATCACAGTCAAAATCATTTTAAATTGCAGCCTGTGCTTTTTGCCCTGGCCTAATAGTCATGGTGTATTTCTGTGTGTATGTCATAAGGGGTGGGTGTGTGGGTTTGTGTGTAATGTGAGTGACACTGATGTGAGCTGAGCCTCCAGCGGCAGGGAGCTATTGGTTGGTGCTACACTGCTTGAGGGGTTACGGAGACATTCAACTCCCACCCCCCCACCCCCCAAACCCCCTGTCAAAAGTTTAGCAGGGAGCTTCTTCTGCTTGGCAAGGCTAATTGTCATCAAAACAACTTATCTGAGTTGTTCTCTGACCCCGCATCCGCATGTCAATGACTGCTGCACTTGGGGCCAACCTTGGTCTGGAGGTTAGAAAAGCAGGCTCCCTCAACAACCTAACCCCCTAACTGCTCCCTGGGCACTGTAGTGCGGGTGCCCTGTTTCTACTGTGCATTTGTGCACTCCTCACCAATGAGTTAAATGTAAAGGTCAAAAGTTAAATATGAGAACTGACCTTCTTTTGTCTAACATGCTAGGGAAATATGATCCCTTCCTCTTCTCCTCTGGGAACATTCAGTTGTACCAAGAGCTCTCTAGCTCTGATGCTGGCTCTCTAATCCAGGAGGGAGCTCGCTACCTTATCCCCAGGGTTACAATATCATCAATGGTGACACGGTGGCCTAGCAGTTCGAGACTGTCCTGTAACCAAAAGGTCAAATCACTGCAAGAAAATTTTGTCCATCAGCAAGCATATCACCAAAAACGCCCACAGGCAAGAGACCAAACCCCAAAAAACACCTTGTTTTCTACATACTCTTACATGAAACAGTTTGAACATGTTAGCGGAGGAAGATGCTTCACTGCAAAGGGGGGGGGGATGGCTGTCGTAAAGAAAACAAATTGCTTCACTGCAAGTGACTGAAAATCATTTTCGTCTATACATTCCTCCCAAGCTCCAGAAGTTATCACTCCCATGGCAAGGCAATCCGCTCTTTTATAAATTCGGTGGTCAATACGTTAACTCTACTCAATAACTCTGCAGCATCTTGACCACTTACAAAAGACACTTTAAAAAACAAAAGGCAGAAACAGATAGTTAGTTATCATTCTTTTTATAGTCCCTCTTTCTCCATTGTTACCTACTGTAGTCTAAAATACAATAAATAAGAAACTATAATGAATGGGTATTACATTGGTATATATTACAAGAACTAATTATAGAAAATCAGTCACAGGTCAAAAATCCATGTTATGCATCTCATCTCCCATATGCTACTGTGCAACTGCCATGACTGAACTGAGAGGACCTGTGGGTGTGATACTGTGATACACTGCAGCCTTTTGAGGACATGGAGGCAGACAATAATGCCTGCCCTAGAAAATAGATACGTAATATCAATGTGGAGAGTACATGATGAGAAAAATCCAGGCATTAAACTGAACAGAAGATCAATTATTCGAGATTCACAAATCTTAAGGTCATTGGGTCTTATTCCGACATGCATTTGTAAAACACTTTTTGTTGTAAATGATCAGATGACAAGATGTTCGAAGGCACTCAAAGCCCAGCGAGCATTTAATACCTTCAGAAGGGTTTTGATTTAATTCTGAGATAACCGGCTAAAAAATATTGAGTTTTAATTAAATCAACTCTGAAAGAAATCTCCTGACATCCCATGAAGCGAATGTAAATCATCTGAATATCAATGCATGACACAGTATAGAAAATGACTCTTCAAATATCAATATAAGAGTAAAAAGATAAATTAACTGAAATATGTCTAGACCTCATTAAGCAACAAATAAATGCAAAGCCTAATCTGTGCTTTAGAAACAGAGAATGAGTCACAATGGAGAGCAAATTAGTCATCCCTTATATTCGTCCTTGATTATGGTGACGTGGATTCTATTCATGCCTCAGCCTCAGTCTCTCAGTTGTCTCTCAGTCTGATTTTAATACACTCTGGTGCTATTTTTCCGTGTATTTATTTCACTTATCACTGTGTTTTGTCCCTAAATGTACACCAGAGTAGAGTAGCAGTGTTATGCATTTACCACTACCATGTTATCTGACTGGTCTGAAACATAAGGATCTGCTGTCGAACGCATGCTGATGAGAACCAGTGTAAAGGGACAAACTTACTGTATCAGATTAAGCTTAGGTAAACTTGACTGCAAATTTAAAGTTTTGTTCCAACCTAATTAGTTTTAGGAATCAGGATGATTTGCATGAAATGTTAGTGTTCAATAATACCCTATTATGAAATGTAATTTATGTATGTATTTTATTTTTACACCTGGAAACTGGAAAAACAAGGCCTACTATTAGTGATTTGTTCCTGGTAATATAGACGTTGGATGCTAAAATTCCACTATTATGTAAAGTAATCATAACTGTACTTTCTGTTGACCTACTACATTAGATTTGTTGAGGTGAATGATAAGAAAATTTAAGGTCATAAAGCAAGTCTAAAGCAGTTCATTGGATAGAAGAGGACATAGCGGGAATAACAGGTTATTTGTCTGAAGCTTTGGGATCCATACAGAGTCACTGCAAAAGGTTATCTGGGAGATCATGGTGGTTGATGGAGGGCTATGTGTACTATGTCAAACAGCTATGAACGGCGCCATAAATACAGTTTATCATTATGAATGTGTAAAAATGAAGACTTGACAGATGGTGCAGCAAACAAGATACCACAAAGTATTGTAACTTGGACGTATAGAAAATGGGAGTTGTTTTTTACAGCAGTATCACTATTTGGAAAAAACTGTTGCCTAGGGGAAGACAACCCTCAGGGGAAGACAACCCAGCAAATCTTGGCTGGACATGGGAAGTTGTGTCCCTTGCCAAGCCAGCTAAAAATGCGATATTCACTGAAAACACACTTATTCTGAGACTATTATTTAGTCCGGATTTGTGGTTTACATGATGACTACTGGTCCTCCTGGACTTTAAAATACTTTTCAAATTTCACTGTGCAATACATACATACACTTTTTGTTTCTGCTTTTTTTGGCAAAAAATATTTCATTTTGTCCTTAAGCAGTTGTGAAATGGTTGTTAGCAGACCTTCTAACGTGACTCCTTTTTACATAACATAAAGCTGTGGTATTGGACAATTCTAGATATTTATGTATCCTTTAAATATTTATCTACATTGTGAGCTACTGCTACTTAAAATTGGTGTAAATTTTATTATGTTTATTTTGTTATAGATATTTCATATGCATTTGGTTTGTAACAGTTTTACAATGAGTTCTACCTGAGAAAAAAGAGATTAAAAACATGTTATGAGTCATATAACTTAAAGCCACTTAATTTTTTTCTAAAGCTTTTTGAGTTGAAATATGCTCCCAAACATCTCTTATTGAGGAGAGTTACTGTCAAAGGCCTCTATGACTCAGACTCATTGAACAGCCTGGAAGCAGTGCAGAGATATTTCTGTCAATCAATACATGAACATGCCTCAAACTAGTATTGGCTGCTGGAAGACATCACTATGGATGAATCACAGGCTAGCAGGCTCCCAATTCCTGCCTTAGGTTAAACAGCATTAAACAGGATTTCAAATTGTTAGATTATCTTTAAGCAGTTGTATTTTTGATTATTACCTCTCTCCATTTAGTTTATCCTATTAAAATACAGTTACATGTCAATTTTGACTTAATGTTTGACTGTAAAACATCTTGGGGAAACACCAATACTGAAGCAATACCAAAGCAAAAACAAAACTGGGTGGTTGCCGGTTCTGCCGGCATCTGTCGTGATCATTTTAAACTGGTGTTGTTGATCTGGACACTTGTGAACACCTGTATTTTAGTTATGGTACAGTTAGCGTTACCAGTCTGAATGCTGCATCTGTTAATAAAGATGTTTGTCACATATGTAAGCTAGCGAATAAGAAACAGTCAATTTAAACAGTTATCATTGCCCTTAATTGCCTTGTCAGACTTTCTAACCTGCCGCTCTTTGAATTCTTTGAACAGGTTGGCATGGCCATGAGACGCTTTCCAAAGTTGCACATGTTAGCTCCCTTGTTGTGGTTATGTTTAAAATATCTTTTACAGACAGGCTTTGTCGTGTTTGCCCTGACTGTCGGTCATGTAAGTAAATAATGCCAAATTTTTGCTCTGTGCTTCTGCTTTGTTTACAAGCCTTGGATGGTCAGCAAGACCAATTGTATTTTGTAACCATGCCTAAGAAGATGGAGAGCACAGACACATGTCCCTGCTGTTTTCATAGTAAATACGGCTCTTATTAAAACAGTGTCATTCTTAAAGTGCTGATACTAATGCAATGAAATACACCATCTGCGTCAATATTTTTTAAAGACTAGATCCAAACAGTCTTAACTGAACATAAGCTGACAAGATGGTATGGTATATACAAGCAAACACAATTGCAATAACAATGACATATACTGTAAGGGATCCTGTGGATGCAGAAAGAAAGATCCAATGAAATATCACTGTAAAAGTTTGAATGGCTCCAGCGCCTATCACCCTTGTCTGATTGCTTCACTGCAAAACCTAAATTACTTTTGTCAGGAACCAGCAAGGAACCCGCAAACTGTAATGCATATCTGTCAGCTAGAAGGAGAGGATTGAGATAAATACACAAAAAAAAATTAAGCCCCGTTGTGTGTCAGCTGGACAGAAGGCACTAAGAGGACTCAATTGGACAAAGAAATCGAATCCTCAGAGCAGTGTCAGAGTTGGATGAACGCTGTCCAACTAATAATGTATGGATGTCAAGTTTTGTTGAGAGTACTACTAGCTGTGATGAAACAGGCCAGTGGCCGTAGGCTGTCCCCTCTGACTCTAAAGGCTTGCTGATTCAATCTCCATCAAAATGACTCTACAGACGCTGCAGATGGCTGATCCCTGACTGGCATTTAGTGGTGGGCTTCTAAAAATGGGCCGATTCATGACTGTAGGCTTTCACATAACTCAGCAGGTAGAAGTAATGATTGAGTCATCTGATTCCAACCTTCAAACACTGACTGCTGTGGGGGCTGAGCATGAAGATACTGTACTAACATCACATCAACAGCAAAACACTGAAAATCTGATAAACCGCTCAGAGAGAAAATAAAGAGGATAAATATACACTAATATTTTAATTCCAAAAATAAATGGAGTATAAGTCAAACCACACCCACATCAATGAAAACAATCAGACCAGTACATGATCTGATGAATGAAAGAGGCTGACAGAAAAAAAAAAAGGCTTTTCATTCACAGATGTGTGTTCTGTATATCGAATCTGTGAATGGGAGAAAAACAAGGATCATGGATTGAAATCACATGGTGACAAATATGAGTGGTTGACTGGGGAGGGGCCTGAGTCAACATGTTTATGATTAAACCTTTAAAGTGTGCTAGCATGAGACTCTTTAATGCGAGGATTTTTTTTTTACATGAAAAGAAAGTATATAATCTGGGAAAATAATCTTTCTTGTTCACATCAAGCTTATTATTTTATCTTTGATACCAGCTGGATGGATGTTATGTTGCATGCATGGAGCTGTCTGGTGTGCAGATGTAGTAGGTGGGTGGGGGTGTGAGGTTCTCAGTAAAGCAGGAATGAGGAGAGACAAGGGGGAGGGGGAGCTGCAGAGTAAGGTGTTTGAGGCAGAGCAGGTTGGGGGAGGGGGCTGTCAGACTGTTTACAGTCTGTTTGTGGTAATACCATCACATTAATGGCAGAGTGTGTGGGCTTAATCCATAGATCCAACATCAGAATGACCTACATTTATTCACTGGCACGGTGCCTGCGAACTGTAGCTGTGAAATAGATTTCATTAGTACAAGGTAAGGTTAAACTGGCCCTGGATGTGAGCTTGAAATTGGCAATCATAAAATATTGCATATCAGACAGTTACATGGCTGACTGCTGATATGATGTCCTAAGCAGTCAGTGCAACCAACAATCAAATTTTTAATCTTCTTTTCAATTTTTTTTTTGTATAAGAAAGCTCCAACTAAAAGCCTGGTGAATCATGCTCATACTGCCCGAAAGGGCTGCCTAAACACATTACATTCAAATGCTTGGACAGTTATCAACGAAATTCACCAGTTGTATATGAAGCGCTGCTTTTCAAAATCCAAATTAGGTACAACCTGCACAAACTGAGAGGACATTTACGTTAGAACCACAGCGCAGAGGAAGGTGTCTGATTTCATTGGATTGTGAATGATATTGTGGAAGGCCGTCTAAATTTTGAGCTGAAGACATAAACATCTTGGTGATGACATGTAGTATAAGACCCCTTTTAGTTCTTTGAACTTGTCAGGATGATCTTATAGGAGAAAATTATGTCAAGATATGTGACTTTAAAGATAGAACAAGAAAGCAATGGGAAGGGGATGGCAACCGAAGGAATGGGTTATTGATCCAAAGGACCCACTTACAACTTAAGTGCAAGGTGTCATGAATTTCATTACAAAACAGGTGAAGATTGAACCAAAAGCAAATCCTTTATCTGTCGGTGGACCACTCTTTTTTAAGCAACTGTGGGTTCCTTGTTTTTTAAAACTCTACAAATCTATAAAAATTGGTAGTAAATATGTAATTCAGATCGATCCTGATTGAGGTTTTTTTCATCAAGTATTGTTGCCAAAATTTGAATATTCATGTTTGAGTTGACATGTTTTCATGTGGAATGAAATGTGTAACTACCCTTAGGCTGCAGACACATAGACACACATTACATAAGTAATGACACATGTAAATGACTTCATTAGTATAAAAGAGGGCCTTGAAATAGAATGTTTTCTTGTTTCAGAAGTAATCTTTCCATCTTGTAAGCTTCTTTTTAGCCATGCGAGCAGTATGGCTCTAGGAATGACAATGTCAGTCTGTCAGTCAGTCAGTCCACCACTTGGGTCCAGACTGAACTATCTGATGATTGCATGGATTTCCTTTGTACACATATCCATGTCCATGTCCCCTGCAGGATGATTAGTAATAACTTTGGCGATCTCTTGACTCTAGCACCATCATTAGATCAAAATTTTTATTAGTCCAATACACTAGCAAACCAAATCACATTCCAATTAGCCTCAACTGTACTTTCTGTTTAGTGCTATTACTGTGTGTTTGAATGCTTATATGCTAACCAACGTGGTAAAGCTTCAAACATGTTAATTATCAGCATGTTAGCATTGTTATTCTGGGCATATTAACATGTTAACTATAGCATTTCGCTTAAAGCACTGCTGTGCTTAAGTATAGCCTCAAAGAGCTGCTAGAGTGGTTGTACTCTTCGTCTCGTTTAACCAGACCTTACACAGGTGTAGTAGGAATCAATTTTAAATAGGCATGAATTGAAAAGGCGGTTGTACTCCATTTCACTTTTCAAAGTATTTCCCATGATTTTGTACTGTATTCCAGTATATGAGACTCTGTTGAGCCTGTACTGGCTGTTTCTATGAACCTGCAAAATCATTATGGCTCTACACCAGCATCACCAAGTCAAATTCCTCTGCATGAGTTGTTCTTGGCAGATGAACTGACTCAGATTCTGTTTTTGATGGCAGTTTCAGGATTGTGTGACTGGGTCCCAGTGGTCTGCTCTGTTCTTCGGCTTTAAGCCCCATAGGCAGACATGCCAGGATGAATTTTAGAGCTGTAATGATATATCATGGCTCTTTCAATGGTTGCCAGGACAACACTACACTGTACTGCAGAGAGTGACTTTTGTTTTATAAGGATGTGAACATCAGGTTATGACAGACAGGAGGAAATTCATCCATCTAAACAGTTTAAAAAATGTGTATGTGGTGATGGTGAGGTGAGTTAAAATGTGACTGGAAGTGCAGCCTGAGCAATGTCTACTTTACATCCCTCCAGTTTGCCTGCTTTAAACCACTCAAGTTTATAATGGCAACAACCAAGGAGAGTAACTGCAAATCAGCTTTTCTTGTAAACGACCAATCTGTTGTTGTGGAGCCTCTCCTTCATGCCGGCAGCCCGGGGAAACCATTGAAGAGACTCATTATAAATGAGATCTACTGTGAGGCATGAACATAGAGGAAATCGAATCCTTTGCTACAACACAAATCTGTCTGTGTCACTTTAGATTGAGAGTGGGGGGCTTGCTCATTACTTTGCTTTCCCTCAGCCTTATGAGGACTGATGAGTGCGAACTGGACAGCCGGATTAAAAGTCTTACATCATTTGTCGAGCAACTCCTTTATTTGTTTGATCCTTTTTGGTTAGTCTGTGCTGGATGCTGCAATAATTGACACTATTTTTAGGGTCGTCAATTGAGAATATTTTTATGGAGTCCTTATAGAGGTAACACCCCCCTCCCTGCAGAGAGACAGACAGAGGGTGTTGGAGACAGAACTAGGGCTATCCATAATTGAAGCAGTTTTCAAGCTGCTGGACTGGATTCAAGAGGGTGTTCCCACAATAGAAGAAGCCCTCTGATATTCAGCTGGACCTGAGTTTTCTCTGACACCTCCATTTACTCTCAGTTGCCTGCTCACTAACCTCATCCCTCGCAGACACACATGTCAAACTTAGTTTATATTGAACGCTCCTTTCTACATCTTCACAGTCTGTCTCATTTGTGTGCCTAATTTTGTTTTCATGTTGATCCCTCTCTCTCCCCCCGCTGCGTCTGATTTCTCTGCTTTTGCCTCTCTTCTGCCCATTCTGTCTCCCCTTACGCATACGTCTTTCACAGATACAAGCTGATTACTGTATGCTCTCAAACACAGCTGAACCTGAGAATGTGAAAGGGATTGTAGGCGAAAAAGCACAAGAGCTTATCTTGTTTGCACAGCAGCGGATCTGAAGGAATTGGTTTTACAGAGAACGGTTTCCATTCAATCACACCACACACCGTTAAACTCAGTTCTAGGGCTGTCAACTTATCCTAAATTTGAGTATATAATTCTGAAGCAAAGGAAACAAAAAAAGACATTGAATTGTGAAAATTAATATTCGATTGTGTGGAAAAAAAGAAAAGACAGCTCTGCCTTGTGTGTTCACACGCGGGATGCTGCAGTGACTGCACTGCTCGACATACAGGAGTCACACAATGCCACTTTCATTGACTAGAAATGAAATCAATTAAATGATTCATTCACAACGGTGTGTAAATTATGGTAGAGAGCCCCATTTGAAAATACTCTGGTCAGTAGACGCCAAAATTGTTATGTTTGTTTGCATGTGTTGTATATCCAATACCTAAAATCTTCTGCAGAGTAGGAAGGGTAGGCCTGACATAATTTTTTTAATTTTAGTTTCCAGGTGTTTCAGTAATTTTGTACTAAGTATCATTTAACTGATACGTAAATGACATAGACAAGTTCAATTTTAGAACTAAAATAATTAGTTAAGTGAGTGACAGAAAGTTAATCAATTAGATGTGTTCCGATAGCATTTTGGCCCCGGTTCCCAAGTTGTTAAAATACCAAAAATTCATAGCTCTACGATCAAAGCATCCCTGAATTAATCTTTCAGTCCCACTCTCTTAGTCTCTTTTGCCTCTTTCTGACATGCAACATCAAGCAAAAATAACTAGTGACATATACAAACACAAGCTAGCTCAGCAACACAGCTGTTAACAAGGCTGATGTGACATGTTAAATCGCCTTAACTTCAATCAGAAATTTATCTAGTTTATAATGGTGAGAAATAAAGTGTGTTGTTTGTATTTTTTTTTGTTTTTCAACTGCAGCACAGCCCCTTAATGAAGAGCAAACACATAAAAGAAACTATAAGTCAAGGGAGGACTAATGAATGTCACAAAGCAGTAACAAAATGTGGTGAAAGCCCTACACCCTTTCAGCTAAGGAGAGTGTAATTTAGTTTTGATAAGAACATTATTGTTTTTGAACTAAGAGATGTCTTCTTTCCCTACCGAACACACTACCTAAAAAAAGGGGGGGTAGAAGACATTCAGATTCAATAAGTGGATTCTGAACTGCACTCAGGTTCCATAAAATGTCATCAAACCACATCCCTTGTTAATCAGCAGTTATTTTGATAATCAGTTTATGATTTGAGGCACTTTTAAAGGAAAATGCCAAAAAGTTGGCTCTCAAATGTGAGGATTTGTTGCTTGTCTTACATGATAGTTCACTGATAACCTCTTTTTTATTTGGATTGTTGGACAAAACAAGCTACCTGATATGTTGCCTATGGGCTCTGGCAAATATTAGTGCGTTTTTCATTATCTAGACAAAATAATTAATCAGTTAATTGAGAAAATAATCATCGGATTAATTAATAATTCAATTTTTTTTTGAAGATGGCTGTATCTTTTAATAGTGATAGGGAGTGCTCATCAAACCACAGCTTCTGCATTGATATTAAACATTTTAAGGGCAAGGAAAAACCTAATCTAAGTGAGGATCACTGTAACACAACCAACTCTAACCTATTTATAGCGTGACATTTTCGGTCTTATTTGCTAGTTGCAAGTGAGCATTTTAACCATGTATTGGGCTTATGGATTTCTTGATACACCAAGGACCCTGAGAGTCTGCTCTTTAGTAAGGCAAGACACTGTGATTATTCTATTTGAATCACTGAATGGAGAGGCAGCAAGTGTGGCTGAGTAAATATGTGCTGCATTGGTTAGTTTTACTTAGTGATTTTTGAGGTAGTCTTTAGGACTATGATTTATTTGCTTTATCTTCAACTTGAGCAATTTATTTGCAGTGCTCAGGAAAAAACCTAGTATATGGCAGGACCTTGTATGATTAATGTGTGAGATTGAGGACGTGGTTAAAAATTGTTGTAGAACAACTGTAAACAACTGCTTTCAATGGAAAGCAGCTAAAGCCCGCTCAAAAAGAGTAAGTAAATGTCGCTAGATGTTGTTATAAGCTCATTAGCATATTAATAACATCATTGCGTCATATCCGTTTTCTGCCTAGTGTCAGCTGGTTTCAGCCCTTTATCTGTTTGCTTCTCTCCTAATCTCTGTGCTTACATATACAGGATTTTAATACATTGAAACACAGACCATTAAGACAACAAGTTAGACCAGCAGTCACTTTCAAGCCATTTGCAAGCTGTTACTCTGCTTCTAAAATTCTGATTTTATAACTGCAATATTGTCTGACAAATTCACAGACACATAAGTTAAAGACAATGACTGTGCTGTGATTTTAGCTGTATTTACTTCTAAAATGTTCCCTCAGAGAGGAAGTCAGAAGCTCTTGGGTCTGAAAAGTCTGTAAATCTAGCAACAAAGGTGCCAAGTTGGCAACACTGCCTGTAAATTCCCCCCAAATGACATATTAGCCCCAGTTAATTTTGAAAAAGCAACAGTTAAATGGAAAACTCCAACACTTGGCTGGCCAACCAGGGGTTTACTATCGACACTCAGTCAGTCAGTCAGCCAGCTTCAGACATTTGTGTTAAGAATGCCGACACTGCTGCAGCAGTCCAGCCAATAAAAGGCCATAGACTTGGAAGCATCAAATGTGTGTTAGTTGTAGCTACTAACTCTGAAATAGGTGGTCTATAAAAGAAAAAGGGTTTGTGCTTATTGACCATCTATTGTTTTATCATTTGCATTTGTTTTACATTAGAATAGATCCTCTCATCTTGCAAATCAAATTTCTCCTTATTTCATCGTCTGATTATACTGTGAAGTGGGGGGAGGGGTCTTTTCCTTTTGCTCTCAATTGCAGTTTGAAGAGATGATGCTTTTTTTAAGCAAAAATGCAAAGCAAGATAGCACAAATGCATCAGATTATCTAGGTTATTATTAAATGTATCATCAGCACACCTATTACATACATGCTTTAACCTATGCATTACTTACAAAATCAGAGTATCATTTTACAGGAATCTCTTTGTATTTATACTGATGAAAAATCCTGTCAGTCGACACAACACAGAGATGTTAAAGATGAAGTATTAGCGGTTTGGGACAACGCTTTAGGGTTGGCCCTTGACAAAAATAAAAAAGACACCAAAGTTGTATTTGGGAATATCCAGCTCGGGCAGTAAACAGCTCAGCATCTAAATTTCAAGCCAAGCGATTTAGAATAAATTTTAGGAACTTTAATGATAGATACTGTTCCTATAGGTCATAGAGATATATGCACTGGATGGAAAAATGACCAGAGTTTTAGCATAGGCACAAATCAGAAAGCATTAAGAATGTGCCAGAGATTATGCTGACAAGCAGAATCTCCTTCACGGACTGTAAAGGACAGTGGGTGACGCGTTTATGAAGACCCTGGGTCACAAGATTAAGAAGAAGAAGATTGCCTCACAGAAACCCCCAGTGGTCCACCACGAGAGGAGCAATCAGCTTGCCGCAATGACATTTCCCCTGGAATTCCAATACAGGAGAAGATAGAGATAGGGGCTGAGAGCAGTATGTGTGATGGAAAGGGGGAAGGACAAAAGTTACATCTGAAATGAAACTATTTTTTAAATGGCTTTAACAGAGAATTTTTTATTTCATTATTATTTAATCATATTTTTTACTTATCTCACACCTGGTTTTCAATCCCACATTGTTTGCATTGAAGTATTGTTGAAAATAGCAAATGTAGCACTGCTTTAGTCTAATTGTGAACCATGCTTTTTCACTTTGCCCACTTCCATTCTTTTTAAAAGATGTACTAGTAAGATGTCTTTTCCCATCAAAGCTTCCTGCCTGAGCAATTCTGACTCAGATTTTGATCATACAAAATCTATTAATAAAGGTTCATTGCAACAGTAAAAAAAAAACAAACCCAAAACAAACAAAAAAAAAACGCAAAAAAACAATTATAAATATAAGTGTTGGATATACAACACTTATATGACTCTAGTTTACATGATCAGAAACCATGGAAACAAATTCAAAGGATGATCTGTAGTATGATCAATCATAAAGCCACATTTGCTTATTACAAAAAGGAGATTACCAGTACAGTCTCCTGCACTGAAACAGGTGTACGACCTTCCCTAGAGAAGCTATGAGTCAGGTGAGAGGAAAACACTGAGGTAATTAGAGGCACAGGATACAGAATGGTAATGAGGCCTTTTCCCCCGCTGCAGAGTCCGACAGTCAGAAGCCCTCGAGCCTTTTTTATCTAAGTCTCCTGTGGGCCAGCCGGTGAAGGGAGGGCATTCGGCCGTCATTGATTTCCCCTCTCCGATGCACCGGTTTTGAAGATCAATGCAACATGAAGGTATTTGTGTCCTCATTAATGCTGTTTGCTCAACGGATCAATGTAGATTGAACCCCCCAGCTTGGCTTGGCTTACAATACGACGGCCCAGAGAGGCATCAGACCTGTTTCAGTCAAGTCTGAAGTATTTAAATTATTTACTTCGCTAAAAAAAAAAGTGAAAGTACTGTCAGTGCACTCAGAAGTGAGAGTACTCACTCAGAGGCTTGGCGTCATGTTACCTTAACATTGCTTTCTGGTAAAATGTCTTAAAGCCTTCAGACAACATTTTTTGTCTGGTTAATTAGCTCAACAAACATTCCCAGGAGGTTTCTACATAATGTTATTGGTGTTATGTTGTTGTTACACAAAACAGATCCCTAATGGGAATGCTCACTAATGGTTCCTGCGTGCTGATTACTGAACATCCGGCCACAGAAAATTTAGAGAATGTGTCTTATAGGTGCTTGTATGTATTCAATGTTTTCCTAGGTTTACAACAATGTTCTTAGAATATCAGGGAAATTGTGGTACTTATAATACTGAGCATTTAATTTGGTCACTATGGTGCTGTTTCAGGCTAGTCAAAGTTCAGTAAAGACAATATAAACCAAGGCTATGGGTCGCATATTAGTAGTCTCAAGGGGCACAGGCTAAACCACACTACTCCACTCAAAAAATAAGCTGACATCTCTACTCTGCCCATTACCTCAAGCATTTTTCTGTAACCTTATCACACCCTTTCAACCCCTGACCCCACACATCTATGTCTCCGAGGATACTATAATTTGTAACTGTTCTTCAGACCGTTTTCAACCTAATCTATGTCAGTTCTTTCCCTCTGGGTTTTCTATACCTGCCTGAGTATGAATCTCTCACACATACATACACAGACACACACACACACACACACACACACACACACACACACACACACACACACAAAAGTTGTCAATCTTTACAGACCGCATCATCAGAACCAGAGCTTTTAATCATGCATCAAATGCCAAAACAAATCAGCTATCAATTTTTTTACCATCCATGAATAATTCCATCCGTTTGTAAGGAGAGATTGATTTGAACCCATTAATAAGATCAGGAGCCTCGTGTCTTTGCTGCAGCTAGCACTGGGCCGAGGGATGATGCCCTTGTCCATTGCCCATTGCTGAGAGTCATGTTCAGTTTAGGGTTATTAAACTCTGACACACTGTTCAAATACAACCCTTTTGTCCAGGAATACAGGCTATTTTTCATGAAACATTGATTATAATTTCATGTTGTTTTGGCTACCTTTTTTTGATTCTGCAGCAATCAAGTGCTTTTCAACCCAATTATAAAAAAAAAAAAAACTGCTGAAAAGGCTTAGCTTAAGTGCAGCTGGTTGATTTTTATGTGATTATAAATACCAAAAACTCTCTCTCTCTCTCTCTCTCTCTCTCACACACGCACACACAGAGTCTCTCTCTCTTTCTCTTTCTCCGCATATCAAGAATCATTCAGGATAAAACACAATAAAGCCTGATGGCTTAGTAACATTGTGGTCCACCAACATACAACACAAACAATAACACCAAACAAGCACACCTGGGTGATTCACACATAGGTCTTATAAAACTATTAATCCTCATTTCTGCCATGGTGAAACTTCACCAGCCCTTGAGCGTTATGCAAGGAGGCTTAATCACCTGAATATACTGAATATATCATTTCTAGAGGTCACCACATGAACTCTCCCTGAACCAGCAGTGTAAAAACTTTCACAGTGGAGCACTCCTTTAAACTCAACAAAACAATACCAGCTGATCTGCATGCATTAGTCATAAGCAGGATATGCGTGCTATTAGATTATCTAAACTATGGAAAAGCTCTACAGATACAGTCTCAGACAATTGTTGGGTTAAAAGACTTACACTAGAACACAAATTAAATGAATAAATGTTGATTGACATCTCTGTGCAGTATACTGCAGAGCAACTAATACTATTTTCTAGAGGTGATGAGAACAGAAACACAGAAACCAAACGCCTCACTATCTGCACATTAGTCTTTAGGGAAGTGAGCTACATCCTTCCCAGGGTGCCTGATCCAGCGCAGGCTAATGAACATCCTTCCCAGCTACCTAGCGCCTGCATCACTTCAAAACTGGACTTTACAGCAAAGGAAACCATCACAGCTGCTCTTCCTCCCCTCAGAGTTCTAAATGGGTGCACTCAGTGATTCGCTGCCGCAAAATGCTCCAGATAGAGCCGACTGAGAACTAAAAATTACCCACTGTGTACCTAGAGTGTTAGACATTGTAAAAGTCACCTACCGCACATTTATCTTGCATTAACTCTGCAGATGGTTCTGTCTTGTGCAGCACAAAACAAAAGCCAATTTTAAACACTGTAACACAAACCCTGAGTGTTTTTCAACAATTCTTTCAACTCCAATAGAGATCTAATAGAGACCAAAACACGATGATTACTTTAGAGAGGGAGTGAAAGTACATCAGTAGTTCAGCCAGAGTGCAATTTAAAGAGAGACTACAGCAACCATCTCGTGTTGTGTGCTGTACATGCCACCTGAGCCCACATAAACTTCTTTTAAACAAACAAGAGACCCCGCTATATTAAGAAGACCCCTCATTATGCCAGCTTTGCTGGTTTACATTGAACCAATGGCCGGAATAATGCTGATTTGCCATGTGTGACTTTAGATAGCATGCTGGCGTTCTGGAGTCAGAGGCATGACGTGTAACACAACTCTGTCCCACCATGTTGGCTCTCCCTTTCACATAGATGTCATCTGACTCTGTGACTACTTCCTATAACTACCCCCCCCACCCCCCAATTTCCTTATTCATACCTTTAATACAGAAGAGCAAGACAGAGTTGAGGTGCAACATTCCCGCTTCGAACAGGGTGTATAAAAGGGGGCTGCAGACAGCTCACAGAACTCACCATCCTTGCGGTGGTAGGTGATCTCCACCTTGCGCTCCTCTGAGCCCAGCAGTGCCTGGGCCACTTGGGCCACCGCGTGCCGGCTGGTGAACTGGCCGTGCAGGAAGTCACAAGTACACGGCTTCTGCATGACATCCGGCCTGGAGAAGCCCGTCATCTCGCAGAAGCCGTCATTACAGTAGATAATAGCGCAGTTCTGCACCCGAGCATTAGCAATGATGAATTTCTTATCTGTGACGGTGTACAGGAGAGATTGGGGTAAGG
Organism: Istiophorus platypterus; assembly: GCA_016859345.1. Classification (NCBI taxonomy): domain Eukaryota; kingdom Metazoa; phylum Chordata; class Actinopteri; order Istiophoriformes; family Istiophoridae; genus Istiophorus; species Istiophorus platypterus. The sequence goes on from CM029131.1 coordinate 2,531,554, forward strand.
AGAATGTTAATTTGTTCATGGGCATAAATATTACAAAAACAAGATCAAAGCATGAAAATAAAAGGAATATGAAAGAAAATGAAAAAAATGAAAACATTTCACAAAAATATAAATACAGACAGAGTAGGTGGGTGTAATGGGTTTACATGGGATTATCCTCCATCAGATCCCATAATATAGGTTCTAAGATCCCCCATTTAAAAGAAAACGAAACTTCATACGCGTTGCACTGATTTATAAATGTTCCAAAAAATTTCATTATGAAAGTTTTATTCTCGCGTTTTCTCCAATTGGGAAAAGCCTTCAGTTTTAAAATTTTATTCCAGATATTCTAATGTGAAGGAAGGTCGTTTACCCACAATTTCAGCAGAAAAAACAACATTTATGGCATAACAGATTTTACTCATTTGCTTTACCCAGTAGACCTCCAGTATATCGTGCAGCAACAGAGCACTACAAAGAATCTATGAAAACTAAGCATAACTGGAGGTTCTAATAAGGGCAATGAAGGGATTTTAGGGATATGATCTGAAAGCAATTAAATTCTTTAATCCTCGATTCTTATAAGCTGCTTTTTAAACTGCATTTTGCACAGGAAAAGCACAAGAGGTGCCGTACAACACCACACCACAGACCTGTAAAACAAACCAGGTGTTAGATAAGGCAGCGCGGTAATTAACTCCTAATGACTTTTTATGGACCTCTGGCATACAGTTTATCAAAAAACACCGGAAAAAATTGAATTAGCCCAACGTAACACATCTGCCTCGCAACCTTCCTAATAAAGAAAGGCAGTTTCCTGACGAGTAAATAATTGTTCTGTAGATGCAGACACAAAAGGGAGGCAACACAACACGGCACCGCGCAACGCACCCACACGGACCCGGGCGCCGGAGAAAGCTACTCACTTTGTCCTTCGAATTTCCGAATGATTACTCCCAGAAACGTGTTTTGTGGCGCGACATGACCCCTCCGGACAGGCATGGTTCCCCCCGTGAGAAATAAAAAATTAAAAAAGGAAACGATGGTAAAAAAAATATATCTTTGGGTGTCCGAGTGGGAGCGAGCCGGTTCCCCCCCCCCAAAAAAAAAAAATAAAGCGATGCCTCCGTCAAGTTGGAGCGGGTGAGAGGCGAAGCCAGAGGGGGCTCCCCGTTTTCTTTGTCACCAGTTAGTCATCCTCGCAGGAAAACCTCCCCCCCTCACCCTCCTCTCCTCTCCTCTCCTCTCCTCTCCTCGGATTTATTTATTTCTTTTCCTTCCCGACCCCCCGCGTCTCCCTTATCTCAACTCCCGCCGCGTCCCCGGCTGAACGCGTCGCAGAGGCTCCCCCGCCGACGTGGAGCTGGAGAGAAAGGAGCCGGCGACGCGCGGTTTAACCGACATCCCCGCCGCTGCTCCTCGAGTGCGCCCGTGCGTGTGTCTGTGTGCGTGTCTGTGCGTGTCTGTGCGTGCGTGTGCGGGGGGGGGGTAATCTATTGTTGTGGAGGGAGGACTGATGGTCTCCGGGTCCAATGGCTGAGAGACTGACACGCACCGGAGAAAGCGCAGACACCGACTGCGCGAAGGGAGAAACCCACATGGACGCGTAGACAAAAGCGGCGGACCGGAGATGTAGTAGAGGCAGGGCGGGCTGGTAACGGATTACTGTAACGCGTTACAGCCAGGTTACCCTACTAGTCCGATTAGTTTCCAGCTGCAACATAAACAGTTTGTGATCACCCCCGAGCCCCTATCACCACACCTGTACTTAGTTATTACAAAATAATAATACTTTACCTTCTTTATTTCCCGCAGCGGTTAGCTTAATTAGTGCTAGCTAGCTTAACTTTACCTGCCACTACACAAGAAAGTGATTCCCCGAGTGGAACTGCTTATTATTACTTCACTTTTTTAATGACGTGAATGATGAATGAAGGACAATTTAACAAAGCGCGACAAAACAGAAACGGGGCGACGAGCCGCGACGCGTCACCTGTGACGCTAACGGTTACCTGCGGCGCACCTGTGACGAGCGGGGCGGTGACGTCAGGGCGTCGGCGCGCAGGTGCGCCGCGTGTCCTCCGTGGCCTCGAGCCTCGCGAAGGAGGAGAAAACGAACAAACGGACAAACAAATAAATGAACAGATGAATGAATAAACAAATAAATAAATAAATGAATAAATAAATAAATAAATAAATAAATAAATAAATAAAAGTCAACACAAGCCCGCTGCCGCACGAGGAGGCGCTGGCCATGGTGCTGCCCGGGCTTTTCCCTTTTCCCTTTTCCCTTTTCTTTTCTTTTCCTTTTTTTCCCCTGAACTTTTCCTCCCATTGGTGGTATCAGTGAGAATTTTGTAAGCGGCTTAAACAGGGGTGAGGAGTCGTGGGGGTGGGGGGGGGGGCTTAGCGCCCTGCTCAAGGACACTTCAGCCACAGAGAGGACACGCTGTAATTAATAGACACGTTATGGGAGGTTGTGGTCATTAGACTTGAGACTTGGTGTTTACAGGACACTCTCTCTCTCTCTCTCTCTCTCTACAGCTCCCTGTGCTTGAGTTGGGTGTTAAGGACGAGGAAGGTGTTATATGGAAACCTGAAACCTTATGGGGTCAAAGTTTGCACCCTTCAGCAAAAATACCCAACTATGATGATATTTTAGTAGATGAGATTGGTTGTTTTTTTTTTTTCTAATTAGATCATTTACTGCAGAGGGAGCAATAATAACATTGTCAAATGACTCTGTTACAAGTTAAAGTCGTGCGTTCATGTTTACGCAAAGGCGCAGAAGTAATATCAGGGAAATGTGCTTAAAGTAAAAGAAGTCAATATGCACGCTCACTCCTTTATTATCATATATAATTTATTTTAATGGTATTACTCTATAGCATTTTTAATGTTGCTGGCTGATCTTTAGCTATTTTAACTACATCCTGTTTTGTGGTTTATCCTATAAAAATACATTATTTATCGATCATGTGTTTTGTATGCACATCTTAATCTGCAAAGTAACCTCTAACTATATCCGTGAGATAAATGTAATGAAATAACAGTGTTTAGCTCTGAAATGTAGTGGAGTAGAAGCATAAGGCAGCTTAAAATGGATTCGCCTAAAGTACAAGAACCTATAAATTTTACATGGGTAAATGTTCTGAATAACTCTCCACCACTGGGTATTTTATGGATTCCTACAGGGAAACTGTCATTTCCTAGTCATTTTATTACTCTCTCCCTTCCTCTCAGTTTATTCCATACTTGTTCCATTTTCCCTTCAGATTCAATTTACTGTATTTCCCTCACTGCATCTCTTTCTCTGTCTCACTCTCAGACTCGCACAGGCAAACAAACACACTCAGAGTCTAGTGAAACATCTGTCCTGGTCTCACACTGGCTCTCCCTCCATCTGGTTCACTGAAAACACAACAGTTCACAATATACCGGCCAGGGAGGAGGGGGGTGGGATGAAGGCAGCATATGTTGCTTTTAGGACCTTTTTTTTTTTTAACAATGACTATGCGAATGCAGACTTTTCTCAACACTAGTCTTACACCGATAACGTTTTTTAGATACAACATGCCCCCCCCCTCCCCGCAGCGCGGGCTATTGAAAACATTCTTTTGGCTGCTTTAGCATATTTATCAGAAATAATCTGCATTTTGCTGCCAAAGTCCAATTTCTCATCACGCTTAGCACTCTAATGATATTTAAATCCATAAAAACAAGTTAATCCACAACACATTTTTTTTCTTTTCATTTCCCCCTCTCCCCACTCTCTGTCTCTGTCACACAGTGAGCACGACTCACCGACTCATAGCCGTGAAACAGTAAAGGCTAGGTCTGCCCTTGAGTCATAGTCACATTAAAGGGAGTGACAACAATAATTAATTGTGTTTTCGCTCATACTATGTTCACCGAATGGGCAGCTGGTAGTAAAGAACACAGTGGAGAACATAATCCTTAAGAGGTAAGTAACTCCTGCACACATACATCAAAATCAGTTTCTTTATTACTCTAGTTCAGTGGAGTAGAAACGCAGGATTTCTAGTTTGGGATATTGCAGAAACATATGTATTTCAATGCATGTTCTAAGAATAATAGGAAAAAGTCTGGGTAAAATGTACAAATACCTTGAATGCAAGACCTGTGTGTCAGAATCTTCATTTCTACAAGACAAACAAAACCTTCACTCAAATATTTATAAAGGCATCTAGAAATATATGTTTGCACTACAAGCTTTTCCTAGCCAGACCTCAAATTTAGACTTTTATTATTTCATTACTTACAGGACAATGGCTGTGGAAAACTGGGAAGACAGACACACTTTTCCCTGGGGTCAGGACAAAAGTCACAATGTATATATAGAAAGCTGCAACCTAGTAGTGAGCCCAAGGAATAAACAGTTCCTTCGGCTTGACCTTGGGCTTAACTCTTTAATTACCCTATGTAAATAAGTTCTTTTTAATTGTTCCTTTGGGCACCATTAAGAGAAAAACTGACACGCACATTTCAGCCACGCTAGTGTGGTTGTTTCTCAGACATCGATGATGTGCAGATGATGAAGGAAACTGCTGATAGCATAAAATAGGTTCATTACAAAGAAGACCAGCGTCGATCAGGCACCATAGTTTGCCTGGGAGACGACTCGGGTCCAAAATGAATCTCTCTCCGAATCACGGCTCAAAACTCACTTATATAGGTTGGTGTATAGACCATTGTACATGAGAACTTGTTATAACATATGGTTTCCATCAATAACAGAGCCCCACTGTTCAAAGACAAAGGGTCCCCAGTTTCTTCAATTCCAAGAAATGGGGATCTCTCTTACATAACTTGGGGAAAGGTAACTTATGTCACATATCAGATACTACATTAGCAGCATGGAGTATCAGTCTGTTGGTCAACCGCTTTGGTCTTGACTGAAATATCTCAACAATAAATAGATAACCTTGAAATTTGATACAGACAATCATGGTCCCCAGAGGAGGAATCCTACTGACTTTTGGTGACAAATATTCTTGGTTCCCAGATCTTAATTATTTTCCTCCAACACAAGTACAAAAAAATGATTCTACAAGCTATCACAACTCAAAATGTTCTCTAAAAAACAGTAGAGGAAAAATACCTTGAGCTCATTGGTACTGCGTCATGCACATTAATAAGAGATTCATCATGGGATGATCAGCAGATATTTTCTGAGAAGTGACAAAGATAAGGGTGCGCTCATGTATTGTTGCTTCCTTATGCTCCTTGAATATCACTTGCCAGATGCTTCTGGCAAGGAAGCTCCTCGGTTTATGGGAACTGATCGCTATAAATAGATAAAACTGTATTTGCTGTCCATTTATCTGGGACATCACTTATCTTTTTTGCCCTTTATGAAAATGCATCCTACTGGCCAGGTTTATGAGTCATGGCAAGAGAAGGAAATTAAGTTTTATCCCTAAGATGCTCTTAAATGTTTAATGAATTATTAAATGGAAATTAAACAATGCAAGAGGGATCTAAGTTTTAGTGGTCGTAGAAGAATTGTGCCATAAAGCTAGAGATATTAGCCGTGTTATGAGTTTAGCTGTATTCCATGAACTGCCTCCTTGTGATCATTTCTAAAAATTTTGCCCTTTGCCTCTTGGGAACTACTGTCTGTAGGTAGAGTCACTTTTCCCCAAAGATTTGCAGTCAATGAATCTATCCAGTGATCGAGTTCTGCAACTCTGAACTAATAAAGTGTCATTTATAGCTACTGACTATGAATAGCATGAAGCTTGTAGAAGCATGGTGAAACAGAGACTAATTGTTTTGTCAGTGGTGAACTAGTGAAGCTGGTAAGCTAAGAGATAACATACCATCAGGCCTGGAGGGTGCTAGCATTAGTCAGGAACGAGTCAGCTCTTCTAGCTTATTTCTTAATTTCATGTACTGTGCTGTTTACAATTTCATTTGATGTAGTTATTTAAGGGGGAGAAGAAGCTTTCCAAACTAATGAAATCGTGTCAGCACTGTCAGCATGTCCATGTCAGCATGTCCATTCTTTTGCTATTGGAACAATATGCTAATAGTTTATTCTAAAGATGTATTTATCAGCGTCATAGATGTTAAGTGGAGTAGTTTATTCCTTGACCTGGGAAGTTTAATTAAGCTTCAACATATCATAGCTTCCTTCGTGTTGTCCAGCTCTCTATTCCCTCAAAGGTCAGCACTGGCAATACAATTTTCGACTGGTGTCTTTCAAAGGCCACCAAATTGAACTCATACAAATACAAATACATGGAATACAAACATACAAATTTTTAGCAGATTTACTTTTCCACGCAGGCAAATCTACTTAATGCATCAATTCTCTTATAATGAACTCAATTTGCTGTAAAATTTTGCCATTTTCTGGTGACCGGGTTTGATGGGCAAAAACAACAATTTTTGTTTCTGAGCAAGGATGGATGTTATCCTCTGGGTTTCCGTAGGATGCGCCCAAGTTGAAGAAAGATTGAGCTGAAACGGCCACTTTATAATTGGTGCAGAGTCAGCGGGTGAATGATTACAGCTTTGCCCTATGGGATCATCACCATCATTATGATGTATTGGAGAGAAAAAAAATGGTTATTACTGTAGAATGTAACCTTGCCTTGGGCCCTTCTAATTAGATAGACTACTACCAAACACTGGAAGCTTGTGACAGACTGTCATTTCTAGTAGCAAGGATTTCCAGATTCAGCACTGAATATGGTAGAGTAGTGCAGTTACACAGATGATGTGAGTAGTGAGTAGGGAGCCTGTCCTTCAACCTGGATTAAAGCCCCCTCGACAGCAAACATCCGTCCTGCTGAACTGTCCTAGAGCAAAAGCAGGAACTTAATTCCCACCTGCTCCTGTGATTTTTAGCCAAGCGAAGCTTCCCTCTCCGATCAATCGAAAATCCCATCATTTCTTCTCCACTGTCAGCACTAAATCAATTAAAATAGCTTTGTCATGCAGAATTTATGGATGCTGTTTACTGTCAAATAACCCCCTTCCACTTTATGTGACACAGGATTTAAAGGTTAGGGCCTACAAGGGGTTTTCATTCTCCAGCTTTTGTAAGTGTAAGAAAGCTAACATGGTTAATTACATGAGCGGCCAACAAACCATCAGTGATTTCCCCTGGTAGTTGTAAAGGATCTCTATTACTACGAGGCATTTTCCCTGACCCCAGCCCATGAGAGAGGCTCGGCATACTGTAGCTCGTGCAGCAGTCATTAAATAAACCCAGCGCAGCCTAATCCACTCGACATCATCTCATTCATGACAACAGAGAGGAATAAATAGCATGTATGTTTTGAGTGTGCGCAGATTTATACGTATTTGGTTTATCCGAAGCACCTGGATGTCCCTCCACTGCAATTCTGCAGTTCTGTAGGTTTCACAAGTCTAGAGTAAACACACAGTAGTCATATATTCTTGGTCCTTATAGATACATTACTTATAGTATGAATAAAATGAATAGCATGTTAACATGCTGATGTTTGGCAGGTACCATGGTCACCATACTACTCTAAGATCAGCAAATTTGCCTTTACCACAAAGTACAGCTGTGGATGATGGGAAAGTCATGCGTTATTTGGTCATAAACTAAAGTATTGGACAGATGATAATTATGTGACCACGGTGGCACTGAAAGGAATAACCAGAGGAAGATCAGTTCAGCCTGATGGGAACATGAATGAGATATCTCAGCGTGCACTAAAGTGCTGGACCAACCAACTGACAAACAGGCTGACAGTGTCATCCCCAGAAAAAAAAAGATGAAGATGATTGTGCTACTGATGCTGTAGGGGTGGTCATGAAATTTAACTGGCAATGGTGATGATGATGATGATGATAATAATAATTAAAGTGGTAATAATGATGAGCATGATTATGATGACAGTGGTGTCAAGTCTGACAATGATTTATCTCGATGGTAATAATGGTTGTGATGATGATGTTGCTAAAACAGAAGCATCAATGAGGGTATACCCATGCTAGTCCTATTAGTGTGCTCCTTTGTGAGAAAATAAATTCCCTTCCAAGTTAATCTCCCAACTGGCATCAGCCTTTAGCCTCCTTGCCGCTGCTGGGAGTGGTTTTGAAAAGAGAATATCCCCCCGTAAGCCTGACTCTATCAGCTCAGTTGGTCCATTCATTTTTAGCTTAATCTGTTCAGTATGTGGAGCAATTTAGATCGGGCAGCGAGGCCTTGGCCCCTAATCCACAGATCACTCCGGGGCAAATAGCTGCCTATACCCAGGAATGACCCTCTCGGACTCTTTATTCTCTCCCTTATTTCTGCCCATTCTTGTTTTTGTTGGTCCTTGATCTCTGCTCTGGCTGAAACCCAGGAAAAGACAATGGGACAAAGTTGAGTGAATAGACAACATTAGGCTGAATAGTAAAGTGCCAGAAAGCGAGGTAGGCAGAGTTCAAGTAAATAAAGTTATGGTGGGTCTTATTGTTGTCAGTGCAGTCCCTCATCCACCTTTTGTCCCAGACTTTTTCCACAGCTGTCCCCCTCCCCAGATAAATGTCTCACCTTTCCTCATCTCCTGTTTTGCTATCTTTTTGGAGCTCAGTGGTTCATGGGAAATACGCGCTGGGGACGCAGTGTTGGCGTGCCACCGATAACCCGCGTATCACTCCGAGATACTGCCCGCGGCTCTCTGTAAACCCGTGGCTTTGCCTTCTGTCAGTGTCGCCATCACAGCTAAACGCCTGTGACTGCACAGCTCATCGCCAGAGAGAGGTGTCATCCCAGAGATGTATCACCCTGCACATGTTCCCATCCAGTCCACTCAAGGTGCCAAAGTGGAGTGACTGACTCAGGGTAGTGTGTGTGTGTATGTGGATCTGTTTGTGTCTCTACTTGTGTGGCTGTCCTTGTGAGAATAAATTTGAGTTTTAGTGCACTGGAGGGAAGCCATTTTGGTAAAGTGAGGTCATTTTTTTGTATGCTCTCTCTTTGCCACAATTTCATTGTCCTGTGTGGTCATTTGACTCTCCTCACAGTCGCTCACTTCCAACAATGTGGGTGTGTATTTCAGGATGATTGTGCAGAGGATTTCAGTGGTTCAAATTCCAAAAAGAATTTAAGTGATTAAGAAACCAAAAAGCAATGTATACACAGCAAACCTGGGGATGGTGGGGCCCCTGGAGGTCTGGTGTCCAAGGTTATGACCTGGTTAGGGCATGTGTTTTAAGACAAAGTAGCAGCATCTCTTTGACAGGTCCACCACTATTGGACAGAAAGAAAATGAAGTTTGTGTAGACATTACTGTTACCAGAGGATGAATCCTAATCATTTTGGTGATCCCCTGACTTTTCCTCTAGTGCACAATGAGGATGACAATTGTGGTTTCAGGGAGTGTTTATACAACTGAAGACATCTTCATGGATTGCCGTGAAGATGTAAAAACACAAGTCATGCCTTGCAAGTTGCAACCCCTTTCTGGATTAATAAAAATTCACAAGAGTTTATAAAGTGGAGGATAGTACATATCATTAGCACACATCCTAAGCCAGGTCGCAGATCAGCTCCTTGTGCCAGTTCCAACCACCAAACCCATGAGCATAGCACTCAGTCCTGTTTCTGCATTTAGCAGTTCTTTGCCCTATAATGACTCCTGCTGAGAGACCTCAGTGAAATTCTTTGTGACTTGAAATTACAGCTGTGGTGCCAAGCTCCGGTGTTAGGGAGCTCCTCACCCTGTCTACTCCTCAAACACAGCTCAACTTGTAAACACATGCAAACACCTGAGATTTGCACTCATCGCACACCCGTGTGTAATTAAATGAAGCAGTGATTGCCATTGCAGATGGTGACAATTGCATCTATTTAAGAGAGCAGCTGGAGGTTACCCAGCTACAAAATCACAAAGAAGTCTCATGAATCATCTTCTGTCATTAATGGTGAGATGGCATTCGAATTTAAGGAATGATATTGGGACCAAGTCTAATAAAAATATAACAGCAGAAATACTTTGGGGAGCACTAAATTTTAAATATAGCCTACTTTCTGCAAAATTGGACAAGAAGAGAGTCATAAATGTGAAGCAATATATGCAATGTTCACACCCTGGTTCCATTTTGTAGTCACTGAAGTGAACAATGTGACCTCTGGCACCATTTTCTTCCATAAACTTGGAAACTTGGAAAGAATTTTTATCTGCAAATCAAATGTTAACAATTTAGCATTAAAGATATATATAGGATATGCAACTGTCTACGATTCATGATTGACTGTCTGAGAGATTAAAATGTAGATCATATTTCTGCATACTCTCAGTACAATGCATACTAAACACAGACACAATTAGACCAACATTGTTATGCATTGCGATTAGTGTTGACAGAGCACACAGGGACTGAGGTATTTTTAGACTTTGTTTACCTATTGAATGCCTCTTTATCCTAGTGATCAGTTGGTCCAAAATCTAACCCGTGGCTCTTGTGGTTACAGTGCAAAAGTAAAGCTTACTTGCATGAGAATCTCATGTAGTCTAGTTTTGCAGTGTCCATTCAGTTTCGCAATGGAATACTTACAATTATTCCCAAGGCAAGGATTTGATTTAGGTTAAAAAAAGTATTGATCAGGATCCAGATTCCAAGACTTTTTTGCTTGAAAAAACTTACATGTAATCCAACGGGGGTGCGACAGTGATAAAAGTATCCAGTATTTCCCGTAGAAAAAAAGTGACATTTTGAGAGAAAAGACAGTGAAAAGAAATTGTCTGATTGTCTTTCTTTCAGATGAGCTAACTGCCTGCTGGCTGTAGCTTCAAATCTATTGAAAAAAATATAAGAGGGGTATTAAGAAAGCAAATACACCTATTTTGCAAAAGGCCAAGCTGTTCTTTAAGAATACTAGAAGAAAGCAAGAAAGGGGATAAGTAAATTCCAATAATGTCAAAGTAATTCTGTAATATGGTTGGTGGGATAAGTGGCAGCTCAAAAAATTGCAGGGGGCAAGTTAATAAAAAAACTGCTTGGTCCCATTTAATATCACATATGTCTGCGATTATCAGTGAAGCCTTTGTGTGGTATTTGTTTATATCCGTATATGTGATTTACACATACAGCAGGTTGCACCTCGTTCAGTGTTTCAATGGTTCAGCGCTTGGACCTTTGTTAGTGCACAGTATGTTCTTCCACACTGTGTGTGTGCTCAGTCTTGTCAGTTTGTAAAGGGTTGATGGCTTCAGCTGGCCTAACTATTAAGAGGTTATCCCTGAGGAGACTCTGGCTTCCTATGTGATCGCTCCATTCCTCCTGTTCATTACCGTTTTTGTTGTCAAAACCTCTAGCAATGCTCCAGCCAACCAAAGCCACCCCCCAACCCTCCCTTTCCCCCAGTCTGTCTCCCTCTTGCTCGCTCCCTCTCATTCTTTGCCAGCTCCAGCTGATCTGGGGGGGATCAGGAGCCAGGGTTGCCGTGGCAACTTGTCCTACCCCTATCGCCGGATGGATCATCCCTGGCTTGTGTTCCCCGCTACCTCCAACTCCTCACAATGCTCACACAAAAGAGACACAAAAGCCAACGTCTTCACCTCTGCCTCCTATTTCACAGTTAAAGGCAAATGCTCTTTGATTCATCTTTCCTCCTCTTTATTTTTTATCCCCCTCTCTTCTCTTCTTCATGTGTCACAAGATGTTTCCTAGGTTAGGGAGCTGGTGTTTTGTGTGGCAGCCAGAGTCAGATGAAATAAGCTTAGTGGAGCTACAGACTCATACTCCTCTGCGGGATTTCCCATCATGCTTCCTCCACTGGCAAGGCATTAGTGTGAAGTCAGTGCTTTTCTGAACTGTCTCTGCTAGTATTAACAAAACAAAAGAATAAAAGAAATGCCGTTCTGTCTTGAGCTGATACGCAAGTGAAAACAAAAATGCATAAACCTTTTTTTTGAGCCTAATTAAATTATGGCGGAAAAAATGAAAAGCTGCATTGTAATACAAATCTTCTTTAAGCTCTTAACATAAATAATGTTCTTACAAGAAAAAAATGGCACTGTTATGCGTACTTGTGTGCTATCATATGTGCTACATAGTCACCCTTAAAGTGATAAAGATGAAACACTCAAGGAAATAGGAATTATCCATGCGAAGAATTAATAGCAAGGGAAAATTAATGTTAGAAATTATACAGGACATCAATATGATATACAAAAATGTAAGAAGAATAAAATAGATAGCATGCAGAGAAATAACAGGGGAAGTAACCATTTTTGTAAAAATAAAATTATTATATGTTTATGTGAGAAAGTGTCTTGTGCAACCACTGCCTTTCATACATAGCAATGAATGTTGGTATGACCACTGTATATTGGGAAAGGGTTTACAGATGATCTATCATTTACGTTGGCTTGGCTTGGCTATCAGGGACAGCAGCCCAGCCCATCGGCCCACTGACGAGGCTGTCACAGGTAGGTATCAAAGCTGGAGTTCCAAGCTCCCGGCTCAAGTCCTTTCAGGCGCACGGTTCGGCCTTTAAGCGCCTGTGCGCTGGCCCAGTTTTCCTAGCGTGCTGGGCTAAGGCGTGATCCCAACCCTCAGAGTCTTTAGGAATGAGGGAGCTGATGAGAGTGTGTGTCTTTCAATTCAATTCAGATCAAATCAAAACGAATCGGTTATGAAACGTAGTTAAATTTTCAGATGATGCAATTTGATCCAAATTGCATCCATACATCATTTCGGTAGATTAACAACATTGAACATTCAATTCCACTAGCTGAATACTACATAAACTACACTACACAGTCAGTGTAAATTCATGTTGAACTGTAAAACGTTATTACAATTCAATTGAATGTAAAGCTGGGGCTTTTTTTAAAAATTAAAAGCAAGAGGTATTTGCCCCTTTCTTCATATCTTCTATTGCTCGCAAAACATGTCAACTGTCATAATATGTGAGTGTTGTTTTTACATCCTTATCTCTGCTGCCCCCAATACTACAGACAATCAATTCTTGCAGGATTAAAATCAGTTGAGTTGACAACCTGTTACTTTACTTTCAGTCATAAGTATTGATATTTGAAATGAGATGGCTCCATAATATCTAATATATTTCATTTGTCAGTATGCTCACCATGAGGCTTGCTGTGTTAAAGCTGCCACCATGCCCACAACTTCTGCATTTCCTTTCACCGGGACCTCTCTTTCTGGTCCTGTAGATGTTCAGCCATGACAAAATAACAGTGGATGTGACCGGCTTTCCTCAATATACAACTCTATCATGTACTGGGATGAATTCAAGTCTGATTGTTAATAATACTGTCATCCAGTACTATTTTTAGAATGAAAAAAGTGCTTTCATTTCCCACATCGAAAACCTCAGTGATATTGTAGTAACGGATGACAAATGAGAGGAAAGACAACATATACTGTCTCACTAAGGTGTTTGGCTAGAACAGCTTCAATACTCTGTGGCATTGATTCTCCAAGTCTCTGGACTCTACTGGAGGGATGGACGCTATTCTTCTAAAAGATGTTCCCTCACATGGTGTTTTGATGATGGTGGTGGGGAGCTCTGTCTAACACATCAGTCCAAAATCTCCCATAAAAGTTTAACTGGTGGACCTGACCACACACACACAAACACACACACACACACACACACACACACACTCATACACAGCCGAACAGAGCCACCTGATCCCCTCACTGTGGGGTCCAGCATTCAGGCCTGAAACGTTCTCCTGGTTTTCGCCAGACGTGTGAAGGAAGACTCATCTGACCACATCACTTTTTTAAACATTTATATAACTTAAATCTCAAATATGTATTCATGTTATTAATGTGGGGTTTATGTACTTCAGTCCTACTACAACATCCCTGTGTTTGTTGATGGACTGTTCTTGCAGACACAGTCTGTCCTACATTAACATTCTCAGCCACCTGAGGAAGAGCTGCTCTTTTGTTTTTCATATCGAACTAATACACAAGTATCACAGTCATCAGATGTGACCTGTCGACCACAGTCTCAACATTATTTACTGCCTTTCCTATTGATCTAAACACAGATGTAACTATAGTCGTTCTTCCTTTTGAAACAACAGCCAGTTGAGGAGTCTTTGTGACTGAGGCTCCACCTGTGCCCAAAGAATGAACCTTCCTTCGAAGTCATTTAGGTCTTTTCCTCTGCCGTCTTGATAAAAATGGATCGGCAGGCCCTGCTCAGCATTTTTACACATGTCACAAAGCATGATGGGATGTTAATTGCTTAATTGTACCATAAAGTGCATCTGTGTGGGACCATCTGCATTCATTATGTTTCTCCACTCATTTTTCCTTGAATTTGTCACCCATCTTTATGTGCAACGTGTTCCCAATCTCTAATTTTGCCTAATTTTATGCTTCACTGATTAAAAATTCAGAATGGCTCCATGCAGGATTTAATGGTACTTAATTTGACCCTCTATGAGTTTTCCACACATGAGTGAGCTGTTTTATAAACATTTAAGTATAAATGAAAGAATCTGTGTCTGTCTGTCATCCGCTCAACTTCAAACTTGGTGGGACTCAGGGAAGTGCAATGATGACTGTGAAGTTTTTTGGATGAGTGTTCCTCGAGAGAACTTCAAACATTGCTTTTTTACATGTAGAAATGCAGTGCAGCACTTTGACAATGTGCAGTAGCAGTTTCTATGCCATCACCCAGACACTATTGGAGCAGAGCAGCCACATTTTGAATGGACCCTGCACTAGTCTAATCTAATATGCCAGACAGCTGGCTTTTTTTGAAGTGCATGAACGCCTTTGGCACAGATGAATCAACAAGAATCTATAGCCGTGGTGCTAAATGAAGAGTTTAGCAAAGATACAATTGATCGTAAGAGGAGTCTGCATCATATTTCATGGCATCAGTTTTCAATCAAAAACCTCAAATGTTAACTTCATTAAGACATATGAGAAAAAGTCAGGGTCACCAAACTCACCAGGATACATCCTCTAGGAACCATGAATGTCTGTACCAAATTCTCCGGTAATCCATACAATAGATGTAGAGATATTTCACTGGATATGCACGTGATACTTTCATATTGAACTGCTGGTAACGCTACAGAAAAGGACTGGGGACCACTTAAGTCATTAAGATTCCTTCGCCGGCAACCAAGAATGTATGTGCCAAATTTCATGGCCATCCATCTAATAGTTGTTGAGTTATTCCTGCCTGAAGCAAGGTGATAGATAAAACAACTGACGATGCCTTCCCTATAGAGCCACTCTACTTCCAAGCTAAAAGTGTACCCAGAATTTAGATTGATTTGTACATTAGCCTCTGTCCTTTAATTACCATTCAAGTTTGCTACCTGCTTCCTAAAAAATATGGGTCTTTCTGCCTCCATGCCAGTGCTGCCAAGTTTCAAAGAAAACATAACTCTTGACTGATCAAAGAGTTGCGAGAACTTGCTAGGTGATATTGTTAATTTGTCTGTGAATATATTTGCGACAGCCCCCAGCTCTTAGGGGGGTGACAAGGCTACACTGTGTATTAAGCACTGTGATCACGACAACACTTTAGATTAGACACGACAGTACTGCAAGTGTGCGTGCGCTGGCATCAGCTGCACCAATTTACCAGCACAAGTTTGGGGAATTAACACATCTCTCCCCACAGACCAAATAAAACAGCTAAGTTTCCGCCTGGTTGCTTCTGACAAATTAAGTCACCTGGGGCGTCTTAGAAGTTGCTAAATCTAGCAACATTTCCCTTTCTCTGGAAAATTTTTGATTAACCCAAACTCTAATCTGCCAACCAACATTACAACACACACACACACACATACACACACAGACACACACGTACCCACCATCATCGACCCTGCCTAATATCTTGACAAGGCAATCGATTTAAAAGATGTCATACAAGGTGAAGTGGCCCACTGATCAATCTCCTCCATTGATTCATGGCTAATGACATTGAGAGATGTCTGCAAAAAGCTCTTACATTTTGCTTATTGACACGCTGCATCGAGTGACAGATCTTTGACTGAGAATCATTTTCTAGGATAGTAAAGCTACCCGCCCGCTAACTGACACTACAAAGGGCTAAATATAGGATATAGCTTTAATCTACAAGGATATTTATAGTATCACTATTGAATGTCTCTTTAAAATGTAATCAGTGACTGAGTTCACTGCTTTAGTGTATCCAAATGCATAAGGTGAGGTAGAGGGGAGAGTGTCCTTTGCCTGAGTGTCTGAATTTTTCAAGTGCCTCTCAACATAACATCAAATGCTTTGAGGTACAAGACAGTACCTAGCGGAGGGGGTATCAAAAAGGAAACTTCATCGGGGGACTTTGAACTGTTGTACACTTTCTGTAAGACAGTTCTCATTATCTGGCAACGTGAAAAATTCATGAAAAATTTATGAATATCAGTCTTCCTGTACTGTGGCTGCAACCCTTTAACCAGACAAGAACATAAATATTGGATAGTTCTAAAAAAAAAAAATCACATATTTTTAATGCCAGTATTTTACTTATCTATGCGAAGAATCACCAAAGTTAACTGGACTTATGTGATGGGACACAAAGTTGAAAGTTGGACTGGCTCATCCGCCACCATAACATCTGACCCATACTTTGCACCTGGCTACATATAGGGAACACTACCTTTTGCATAGGTCCTGAACATTGGAAAAAGACATAATTATTGAGGTGTAGAAATGGGAACCTGGGCTGGTATATACCAAGGCTAAAACAGAAATCTGAACAGACATGAAACTCCAAATGTGTCCCTGAGAGAGTTGTTCACCTCCTTACTGTCTCTTTCTCTGTCTCTAAGTGCCTGAAGACGGCAGTGGAGTTATTTGTCAATGTTCCATTCTGAGAGAGCAAATATCAGCTCTGCCAGTATAAGTCCACATCCATCAGAGTTAATCGTCTCTGAGCCCACAAACAGCTCACAAATCAAAACCCTAAGCAGTCATCAGTGAAAATAAACACTAGAAAAATAAAGATATTAAAGAATAGTTTGGCATTTTGGGAAATACGCCCATTTGCTTTCTTACTGAGTTAGATGATGAGATTGATAACGCTCTCGCATCTGTCTGGTAAGTTTGGAGCTAGAGCCAGGAGAAGATTAACTCAGCGTAGCTTAACCGACTTCACTGGGCCTAACTAAGAAAAAGTCACAGCACAAAACTTACCATGGGACCACAGCTTGACAAATTTATGTTTCTGTTTTTGTACAGCTTGATTGAGATTCAGTCGATAATTAATGAGTTTTAGCGGTATTGTAGAAGGGTTTTTAAAACAATGATCAGACCAAGCCTAGCCATTCTTGCTTCCACTCTTTAGCCAAGCTGATCGTCAGCTCTAGTTTTGTACACGATGGACAGATATAGGAGTAGTATCAATCGTCTTGTCTAACTCAAGCAAAGAAAATTTCCAGAAAATATCAAACTATTTCCTCAACATTGGAAAAACTTTAGAGTCAGAGAATCGTAGAATCAGTCAGATCTAGCACATGCTGCATGATATGACTGGTTGGTCAACAAACAGAACTTCTAAATGACGTCCCATTCCACATCTAATCAGCACCACTCCACAGACAGTCAAGACGTCTGGTCCATTTATTCGATTTCTAATTTGATTAACCAATTACACTTTCATGCAAAAAACAAACTGCGGTTTTATAACTACAACAGGCTGCTAAACATATTGTACATTATCCTTCCACTGCAACAATTCACTCTGTCTGGGTTTTAGAGAAAACACTGTTACTTGCTGTCAATTAAACAAAGGCATGAACAAGCGGTAATCTGTAACCAAAGACATTCACAGTATTAGTTTACTCATGTTATAACGTTGCAATTAAACGCAATTAATCAGAGCTGTCAGCAGCTGATGGTGTGACGGCATCAGAGCACCTCACATGGCCTAAGTGTAACAGGAGCTGGTTCTTCAGCTGCTGCCTATCGAGGGCAAGGGAACTATAGAAGCGTCCTATAAACTTAGACAATGACGGCTACAGCACCAGCAGGGCTCACTTCCTCTCATAGGGCACCTCAGAAAGCAGCTGGCCTCATTAAATACTACAAAGTTATGTAGAGGTAAGGAGGGATGTCATCCGGTGCATCACCAGGATAATTTTACACTATTACCTGTGTTTTTAAATGTCAGGCCTCCTTAAAAGATAAAATTGTCAGTGATGCTGCAATCGCTTCAGTCTTTACAGAACCGGTGCTTGTAGGTGACATGCTCTGTAGTGTTATCCTAAATATTCTGCGAAGCGGTTGCCAATGTACATACGAAGCATAGAACAGGGTTGTCCAGCAGTGAGCTCTGGAGAAAATTGGCCGGAAGTGACGCATTGTAATGGTTACAGGTAAAGGGAAAATTTTAAATCACAATATCTCAAAGAATTTAACAGCTTCTGATCAGGGTTAAAAGAGAAAACTCTTATTGTGCTATGTATGAGTGCTCATCTCATGGAAAAACTACTAAGTTTATATTGCCCTCTGTTGGTTGTGCTATTTAAACACACCTATTACATACTATGTCTGGTTTGATAGTATAAGATGCTTAAATGAAACTGCTGGGCACAAGATGAGTCCTCCTTCACTGAAAACCTGGAGGTTTCAAGTTTACACATGATACTTGTGTAGTTCAGTGTTGGTCCATGACTGAATTATAAGCCTAACACATGTTTTGGTGAAGAGGGACTTTAAGTTGAACTAGCAATACCACAATGGAAAAATACTTAATTACAGGTAGAAGTCCTATGTTTAAATTCTTTATATAGTAAAAGTACAGAAATATTTATTACAACATGTACTTAAACTATAAAATGCACAAATGTTCCAAATGGAGCAGACTGACCCCATTGTTATATTATTACATATTATAGCTTTTTACTGATTTTTGATATGGTTTTAATTACTTCATATACTGTTGGGCAGTCTAATCCAAAGTATAGCAATGCTTCGTATTTCATGAACTCATCATAAGTTTTTCTTAAATTTAAAATCATAATCTGCATAGTAACTATGAAGTATGAACTCAGTGGAGTAAAACGTAAAATATTTTTCCTCTGAAATTTTGGTATAAAGCAGCAAGAACTGGAAATATTCAATCACAAAGCACTTTATTAGGAAAACTGTAGACGTGCCTGTTCATTCAATTATCCAGTCAGCCAATCATGTGACTGCAGCTTAATGCATAAAATTATGCAGATACAGGTCAGGAGTTTAAGTTAATGTTCACATCAAAAAATGGGATCTCAGGGACATTGACTATCGCACATGGTTAGACTATTTCTTAAACTAGTTCAAAACTGAGTTTTTAATCAGAATGGAGCCAAGAACAAAAAACGTCCAGTGAGCAGCAGTTTCTGTGTATGGAGACACGATGATGAGAGAGGTCAGAGGAGAATGGCCAGGCCGGTTGGATCTGACAGAAAGGCTACAGTGGAGGCTGCAGTGGACACAGCCTCACAAAACCTGGACGATTGAAGACTGGAAAAACGTAACCTAGTCTCATGACTCTCATGAAGCCTTCTGACGGTACAACTAATGTAACTCGAACCTCCAAATATGCTTATTCGCTTTGCATCAGTTACAAATTAGGCTTGAGCCAGCGATTATAAAGACTGGAAACAGTGGGAAACAACTAACAAAATACCAGTGCTTCTAAACCTGACCAATAAACACATGAAATATGGTTTCATATATCATGTTATAGTGTATATATGATTACTCACAACGCAAATCGACCACTGACTGTTTACACAGAGATTCATCTGTGTATGCCAGCAGTGTCTAAAGTAGCCTGAAGCCTCCGGCAGCGATGAGGAGCAGGCCTGGACAGGTCCACCAGGCTTCTGTCTAACTCCACACCCTGAGGGTTTTTCAATTTTCAAACTCGTGGTCCTCAGACCCAGCTGATGCTGACTCAAGCGAGGCAGAATTTGTTACCTTCGGACATTCTTTACGCCAGGGTAAGCTAACTGACGGCTGCCTTCATAATTCACAGACAGATCTGCCCCGTGGACCCCGAGCAGGACCCAGTTGAGTTGAGAGGCCTTGTCATGTCTGTAGAGATCTAAACCACTTAGAGGATGAGCAGTGGTCTGAGCTCCCTTCAGACATCCTAGCGCAGCATTCTGTGGAGAATAAGATCCTGGAGTAGCCCTGTTTAGCCACAGATATGGGCTAAGTGCCCTGTTAGTTCACTCCATCTCCAACCCTTCAAGCACGACTCCCAAGAGCCTCTTAGGAGATGCTGCGCGGCTTTTTTCCCCCTCCTTTTAAAAGCAGCTGAGCTCAGGAAATAAGACATTTGTCACACTGGGGAGCTTTACAGGTATCAACGCCTGCTACAGCCCATCAACCTCCTCATACAGTATAGATTATAGACACAAGCTACACTTACTAAACTGTTAAATGAAAGTATTTGCTTTTTATTTTCTCAGTGTGACTCAGTGGAGCATTTAAGAGCAAGCTGTATCAAATCCATAAGAAGACCAAAAGCAGTAATGTGTTAATCCAGTTCTCTTCTGACATTTCTACCCTTTCAACAGCTTTCAGCCCCAAGGCCATTGGACTATCTAAAAAATGTCACAAATACATAATATAATTTCTTAAAAAAAACAAAAAAGGCCCAGTCCTTCCTAAAACTGCTGTTGGGAACTATAGATTTTAGCAAATTTTAAACAAACAGGAGGAAATAGCGCATTCGTTGGGGACTGTTTTGCACTGTGGGTTAATACCACAATAAATAAAGCTGGTATTTACAGTACATATTGAATTGACTCAAAATAAAATACACTATGTTTTTTCCTTTATTGTTGAAACATGACATAAATGCAGTGGCAGATACAATGAAACATACAAACGTAGAGAGAATTAAAACTAAGACATTGCAAAGACTAAAAAACAACAAGGTGTGGGGCAGTGTATAGTATTCAACGTCAGAACATTTCCAGGGTCAGAAATGAGAAGGCTGTTTCCAACGATCTCTGTAAATTTCCAAAATTGACAATCTAATGTTCACTTTCGACAGGGACGGTCCCACAGGACTGTGGGAGGGGGCTGCATGGACATCTCGGCTCTGCCAGTGGCTGCACACAGTCCCTCCGAAGGGGGGAGAAGGACCAGCAGACAAAATGGCGGACGTGGAAATCGATACAGGAAGTCATGTGACATCATTGTCCAAAATATTCTGCTTTTTCTTTTTTCTTTTTTTTTGTCGGCAATGTATGTAGAGGAGGGCAAGGTCTGCTTCCTTCATGGCTGATAGGCTGTAACTTAAACAGGTTAAATATATCAGGTGAAATACCACGTTCCACTTTAAATAATTTAAGCCAGGTTTTAAACCTTAATTTCTGTCGGTTTGTTCATTTAAGTGAATCAAACTATGAAATGATTTTTGAAAGGGAGAGCCCAAGCTACAGCTGCAATTTGTTGGCCACAAATAATGTAGCTAATATTACTTGCAAGATGACATACCTTGATAAAGTCAACGATTTCATTTTCATAAAAGTAAATGTTATATGTAGAAGCATGTAGAAGAGTTATGTCTTATGATCAGATGTATTTCAAGCATTATAGGGAATGCAAAATTGTATGTTTGTTAGGATATCTTAGGATAAAGGATAAATTAAAGGAAAGAAAGGGAAGTTCACACTGCTGGATTTAATCTTCAACATCTCAATTTTACATTCATGACCTTGAAACATAGTTTTCAATTTAATAGATTCGCCTGGCTTAAATAACTGAAAAACTAATATAGTCTATTACAAAATCTCCACCTACATGAAGTAAATAGTGTTTTTATGAAGATTTTATGAAACTTGGAGATTTTGATTCATCATTATAACCATTTTGAGGCTGTTTGTGCTACTGTTGAGTTGTTTGGCGTTATACTGATACATGTTTCTAATAGTTTTCAATAAACAGTCAAACCTAATTCTCCATGTAAAATTAATTATGCAAAGTATTTGTGCAAGTCATTTCTTTGTGTTTTTCCAGGTGACAGAGACCTGCAGTTATTTATAAGCAGAAAAAGCAATGCTTTAGGAATCTAATAGAAATAATCTAATTTCCCCTAACTGAAAAAAACCCTGCTCTCTACCATCGGCATCCCCTGTGCCCATGCTCATGGTAATGAAGGAATATGTCACTTATTAGTGGAATATATTCATTGTTGGTCTGGGTCTGCACACGGGACTTGTTGACAATAACAAAAATTCAGAATATCACTAGAGTTCTCCTATTTCCATTTAATCCTACACCTATTTGGAAGTTTCATTAATTAGTGAATAAAAATAAAAACATTGTAGATGTAGTGAGACTTGGCTGAAAGTCCTTTTTGTGTATATAAAAATATTTTCACATAACACTTCCATTAGAAGGAAAAACTTAAGCTACCTCCTCTAATGTGACGGCACTTTTCACTTGGAAAGTGAACAAACCATCCATGCTCTGTGCTGCAGGACCAGCTCACTTTACTCTGTCTACCCATGTAAGATAACCTTATATTGGCTATAGGTTTACCGACACTAATACAACTGGGTTATGTCTAAGTTGCCATGGGTTAAAGATTTCAAGCATTCTTACTGTGCTGTGCTTTGTAACCTGTCTATTTTCATGGCTGGCTCAATTTAAAGAGACCTGTCACTCAAACTCTCACATGGATGATCTCTTTCCATTGATCTCACTTTCAGGCAAATTGAGCAGGGTCTGGGTTGGAGACGGAGGTGAAAGGCAACCCAATCCTTCCTCTGGCTGGTCGCGTGGTGTTGTTTGAGTTTTGTTGGGAGTCTCCTAATGAGAGTCAGCTAATGAGAAAAGTGTAGAGCTCAGAGTCTGAGCTGGAGGAGAGACAGTTCAATATTTTATTTTATTCTTCCTGCTTACCTGATTTTGAAAGTTTTAATTTGCTTCCAGTTTGCAGGTAGTTTACACTTTTTATGGAGAATTATGTTAATCTATATGCCATAAATCAGGTGTTGAAGTAGAAAATAACGAAATGGAAAAGAGATATGGTCAAACACTTTCTGCTCGATTGTTTTTTTAAATATTCATGCTGTCTACACTACAGAGGAAACTCTGTAAGGAGAGAATGGCCAAGTTTCCTTTCAGCCTGTCTGATGTTATCAATAAAACACCCATATTCATCAAATTACAACCCCACTTAGGCAGAGCACAGGACAAGATTCATCATGACACTGTATGGTTCCTTAAACCCATCATCTGACTGTCACATCAACTACACTCTGGTCTAATCTCAGGAAAACTGTTACACTGGATGTCATGTAAGAAAATGACTGAAGTGAAAATGACTTTTTTTCATCCCTTTTTATATTAGTTCATTTTTAGTTTAGTTGATTTCTGCAGAGTCATAAATCATAAAAAGTGATTAAATTTTAATAATTAAAGCAGAAATAGAACAAAGGGCAAAAGACTATTCATGCAATATGACAAAAAACACATTGGGTCTAATATTAGCACAACACTTTTATACATCTCTTAACATCTGCCTCTTTAAGCAATCACCTACTTCCTATCATATATATATATATATATATATATATATATATATATATATATATATATATATATGTATGTATGTATAAGGCAAGCCAGTATAATGCAAGGCATCCTTGAAATCAAAGTGTCTTGCATATGCAGATGAAAGACACAAAAGGAATAAAGGAATAATTATCAATTATTGGATTCAAATTCTATATAGGTTTGTTTTTTCTTAAAGCTGAAACTGAAGAAAACAGGTTGAACACTTAACAGCAGTGCAGGAGTGCATTGATATAACCCTGCTGTTTGAATTACGAGACTGTCGACTGCTTTCAGAACCAGCAGATGGCAGTCCTTTTGCATAAATGATAAAACCCATACACCAACACTTCAGTGACCAAATTTAGCAATTTCAACAATTTTACGTTATTTCAATTTTTCAAAGATCGGTGATAATTTTATATCAAAGCAAAAACAAAAAGCCTATTTTTCAGATTTATTTTGATTATTGCATCTTCCAAAGTTTTATAACATCCAGATACAATTTCACACTTTAACATGTGAGTTTTCCTTTACCCAGTTTCCAGCTGCCTTCAGACTTTTAGCTATAAATACATAAGAATTTAAAGATGGCCTTCAGACATTTAAGACATATACAAATATAAGATATATACAAATATAATAATGATAATTCTAATACGTAAAATTACAGCTACGTCTTCTCCCTGACTTAAAAAACTGTGAATTTTCGTGAAAATCTTTTTGTGAAAATATTTTTCATTTCTGAAGTTTAACTACTTCCTACTTCACTGAAAACTCCATTCTCATTGTTTGCATCCTGGAGGCTTCAAGTTCTTTGCATTGCACCTGTGTAAGTTACATTCTAGTGATTGGTCTCAAACTAGTTATAATCTCATAAATCCTGCTGGTACAGTATGTCCAAGTGTTAAAATGAGATATGAGACAACGAAAAATTTCCTTTGCAGACCGATGTGAAAACAAACTCTGCACAAACATCATTCTGCACAGTGAAGCTCAAACGTCATATCAGAGGAAGGAAGATTAATTTTGGACTAGATGAAATCTTACTGAAGTAAAAGTATTACTGGCTATTTGTATTTTAGGATCCACTTGAAACATCTCTTAAGAAATATGAAACTGTTTGGAATAACATTCCCCTGTATGTTTATTTCAAGAAAGAAATTGAATGTCAGTCATGAGGAAGAATATGAAATGGATTGAGAAAACTGTATTAGGGTTGTTACATGACTCCATCTCTTTAGAGGTTTGGGGTTTTAGACTCTTACCATATTTTTTAATATCATCAGTAATTTGATATATTTCTTTATATTGTTTCAACCACCTAATTGTAATACACTAGTTACTCACTATTAAGATTTGTGTGGTAAATAGCTTTAGCCCCATAAAGCCCTCTGGACTTGGATTATTAAGGAATATTATGATGGAACATGTCGCCATATGGCATAAGAAAAATACTGAGAGAATAATATTATAACTTTCTTCAAATAATGTAAAAAGTTATAACATTTTGTGAAAATTATGAATTCAGAGGCAACTTTTTTACATAGAGGATGTAATTCTGTATTTGATATACAGCACCATCTCCACACATTTCTAAAATACATTTTCTTCCATTTTTATGCATTGGTATTACATTTTGAGTTTCTGCAGCATTAAACACATCCTCCGAATAATTACGTAACTTTTTTAAGCTGTAATATTACCTTATTATCAAACTGAAGGAAGAATCCACTTCCTTAAGCAGTATTTATGCCGTACAGATTGAAAAGCTCCTTGAGAAATATTTGGCATTTGTGATACTGGGCTATATAAATAAAATTGACTGGGAGAGACTACTTATACAATAATTATTCTTCTAACTGAGGATTTTTTTGTTGCAAAAAAAGTGATATCTTCTGCTGCTACCCTCATACTAGGGCCTAATAAAATCTGTGCCTAATGCTCCATGGAGTAATGTGTATTAATTCCTTTCCAAATCAAGAATTATGCAGCTCTGCTTCACTTGCTTATATCTCTGTTAGTCTCTATTAAAGAGCATTGATAGCTCTACGTTGTGCAGCAATTTGTTCATGAATCCGGTCCTGTTCATCCATTATAAAATCCATCGTTGGATTTGAGTTTCTTTCTAAGAAACAGTCTCCTGTACCACCACGTCTATGTGAAATGATCTGTTTCGCGTGGAAAAAAGGCCTTTTCTAAAAGAACTGTCTTACCCAGCATGTCCTCAGGGTGGCTATAAAGATCAGGAAGCACAGTCCACATCACTACAGTAGATTGGTCTGCTTCATTCTCTTATGTGTAAAAAAAAAAAAGAAAAAAAAAGTTTCCAAGTTTAAAAAAAAAAAAAAAAAACCCATCCCTGATCTCTTCCTGTGCAATCAAGGAGTGGATGAAATTAAGAGCTGTTAATACTTGAGGCAAATGATACCTTTTTAATTCCTCCTTAAACTGTAGTCAGATGTGAGGAAAGGGCCACCACATTCAGCTGTGCTTGGATTTTAATTTTAGAATAGGAAGAATATTTAACCAGGAGAGTTTACAGAGTTGAAATCTGATAATGTAAACATGATGTTTTGCTTTATTACGCTACATGCTATTTAAATCGTATCTTTCACAACCAAAAATGTCATTTTTCAAAAATCTCGTAATGTGAAATTATAAATAATTACTACCACGCTACACATAATTATCATCACCCTAATGATGAATTGGAATGATCCACTTATTCCGGCATTCTCTTTCACGTCTTATTCGATGGTATCCAATAGGGGCAATTTGAAGAATCCTCATTTTTGTCGGAGGTCATTGAGCTGATTGCAGCCTCTGTGTGGGTTTTTTCATTATGTTTGTGTGTCTTGCATCAGTGGGGGGAAGCGGGAACTTACAGGTGAGCTTTTTCTCCCAGGGCGTGGGAGTAAAGAAGGTAAGGTAAGGTAACTAAATCAATATCATGTGAATTATTAAGAGCTTCCTCTGTTGTCACGCACCATAGATCTCAAGCTTGGAAAGATACACTCCCTCCCCCCTTCTCATGTTTTCTTTCTCCCTTCCTTCATTTCCCTTTGTAAATTTCCTCTTTTACCATCACATGAACACACATCCCTGCTCATGCATGTACACATACTATATGTCTCATACAATACGCATACTGAACGCCACACCATTTCCACACATGTGCATGCATGCCAGCCACACACGTACACACACACTCACACACACTCGTGCGCACACACACACACATACACACACACACACACACACACACACACACACACACACACATGCACTGGTCTTTAAGCTCACCCTTGTTGGAGTGCTCATTAGTCAGTGCAGTGATGCAGAGTAGCCCTGTCATTAGCTGAGAGCTCTGTGTCCTCCACTCCCATCCCTCTGTTTTACTCTTCCTCCTCTACTAAGGATTCGTCTTCATCTTATCTCCGAAGCCAGGGGCATTCCAGAGATCTACATGACAAAGATCTCCCTAATCCTACTGAAGTCTAAATACCCTCTGCAGACCATCTTTATTAGCAGAATTGAGATCAGGTATCCTAATTGCCTTTGCCATATGTGTCACTTGTTACTGCCAGAGCTGAAACTGTTGAGGAAAGAGTTTGTTCAACTTTGCATTTGTTTCTTCCCTTTAAGTGGTCACAAATGTGACCAGTAGGTCGTTTAGTCCACTGGTTTGCAAACAGAAAGTCTTCTGCTACATAAAAATTTATAGTCATTTTTCTGACATTTCTCTAATCTTTAATATTTTGATGAAATATTGGATAATTTGACCTCTTTATTTAAATGAAAGCATGTGAGAAGTTCAGAGTGGTAAATCTCTTTGGTGGACCTGCAGAGACCCCTAAAACATGATAAACAGCCCCAAATAGACACAGATTTTTTAGTAAACTTTTGGAAACCACTGATTTAATCCAGAATCTTAAAGTAAACGAGACATACCTTCTCTAAACTTCTTCTATGGTTTTATTTCAAAAACTATGAGGCGCAAAGAGGAAGTCAAAATATCATGGTGACCATTTAGAGAGAACCAAACTCTAGGTTTGGAGCTGATGGACTAAACTTACTAATTGTATATAAAGTAGTTAAAAGCTCCACTTCGACCAGCTACAACAATAAAATGCTTCTTACACATTGCTGCATCAGTATTAACAATCTACTAATGTCATATACAATTATACATTAGTCACACTGATAATGCTGTGTGACTAATTACTACTTTTACTGTTACTTTTGTTACTTATAGTACATTTTTCTGGTTTTACTTCTTTACCTTTACTTAGGTTTGAATGCAGGACTTTTACTTGTAATGGAGTATTTTTACATTTTTAATTGATGCTTTTACATAAGTAAAGGAACTGATTATAGCTTCCACTACTGCCAGAGGTTGTTGCTATGCTAATAAATAACCATACATGAGATGTGTATACTGAGCTGATGTGATCAGCTCTCACAAGGCAGGAAATATCAGGACCAGACCACCACCTGCATCTTTATACCTCACGCTTCTGTTTCATATTAGTGTTTTTCTTGTTCCTAAAGACACCTGAGCAAATGTAGACAGTTTCACCTTGAGATATTTCCAGCACAGCTATGATGGATTTTTTTTATATTTTGCATCCATCTTAGCATCAACAGTAAATGTCAGGTTTGGGTGTCAGTCCTTCAGAATCAAAGACTAATGGCCTCTTTCATCATTTTGTCGCAACATTCATCAATTACATAGTGAGAAATACATCATGGAGGAGCTGAAATGTCTTCACTGAGTACAGTCTCTGTGTTCCAGCATGCAACACAGACCCAAGACATATTTGGAGTCTGGGGCTTGACTCTTACTTTTACTGGACTACAGGACCTCTTCCTCAGATGCTGCAATCATTATTATCACCTGTGTGTAGCCAGCAGCTGAAGTTCATGCCTGTTTCTATGAAAGGTATTGTGGGAAATGGAGGAACTTAATAACTGAAGCAGAATTTCTGAGACGGGCTTAAGATGTGGGACAGTTCAAATTTTTGGCGTCATTGTTGTACAAAATACGTTAAAAACACATCAGTAAACAAGATTGTTGAACTGGGTGACATGTTCCTTAATTGCCATGAACACACACACTAATATATTTTGACTCAGTACTACCAACACTTTCCTGCTGCCACAAATACTTTACTAGAACACCACATCTGGATTAATCCGCCACTGAAAATAGTCCCCAATAAATGCACTGTTTCCTTCTGTTTGAATAGTTTTGGGAAAAAACTACAGTGCCCAGCTGTTTTAAGAAAATATTAAGCTATATTGATATTTAGTAACTCATGTTTAAATGCCTTTTTAGACAGCAGACACTGAAGAAATTATTGGAAATAATGGGAAAGAGAGATGGAGAATGATATGCAACAAAGGTTATGAGTAATGATGCAAATCAAGGTTGGTCCCTTAACCCTAAGCCACCAGGGGGCCCCATTTAGCTTATTTTTTACAATATATAATATAATATGTTTTCTACCCTGTTTATTAGAAATTATGTTTATGAACTATTAATTCACAACTTCAAATACATTTAGAAAGAAATGTAATGCTACCTTAACTACAGTTTCTTCTGTTAGTTAAGATATATGCTGACAATGTATACAGATAACAAAATGTTCATACAGACGCTTTTCTACGAAATCCACTTGTAGCCACGAAAGCAAGACTTTTTATGATTATGTTTGGCCTCTCTTTTGGCCTCTCTCAATCAGCAGGAATACCTCAGTACCTTGTAATCCCATGATTTGCTGGTACACAGTGCACCAAAATATAAACCTACTGTATTGTAGCATATCAGGAATTCCCAACTTAATAAGTTGAACCACCACCTAGACAGAAAAACATACACAGAGCAACTGAACAGTATCCTCCATCACGCCTCCCCTCCCTTTTTCTCCCTGCTTTAGCTCTCATGACACTAATGCTTGTTCGTCATGTTTAGCCCCATGAATCCATCACAAAGAGAAGATGTATTTATTCTGTCATCAGGAAGCCAACCCCACATCCCCAATCCTAATTTGTCTGAGCAGGGACGGGTCCGACACACAGACTGATGGGATATGCCGCTGTATGCGTGTTATCCTATCAGTCTTCTCCCGACTCTCTCGTTGCCATTTCTTATCTTTGAGTTGGCCTCTTGTTTACTGACACCATCAGTTAAACACAACATTCTCTTGTATCTGTTCAACTAATGACTGTTGTAAAGTCTATCAATCTACAGATAACCAGGGGATGTTGAGGAATCAAACTCCACATTGTAAAGTAGTTAGGAAGCATGCCAAGTAAATTTCCCTGCAGACATTCTTAACAAAGTTGATTCTCAATTCCTAGCGAAATAAAATTTGCCAGAATTTGAGCTATTTCTGTCACATAAACACTCATCACATCCAACCTGCTGTGTTACCAACTACCATCAACAATGCAATTAATGAACACAATGATGATAGCACCAGGAGGACAATCCTCTTTGCTCATCATGCATTCCACACTGCATGCTATTACAAATGACCAAACACTCCATATAATAGCACATCATTTAGCCGATGTCCTTCGCTGGCTTGCCTCCCCACATACTCCACACTGGCCATCAAAATCTCTGTGATAGAGCACATTAATTACAACCATCCAGAGACAGCTATGATTACAATTTCACACGTTTGAATGGACTACAGCCATTTGCCACAAAACTGCAGAGGCAGAGCAATGACTTTGGTAAAGCAGGAGGGGGGACGGAGAGGGGGGGGGGGTCGCTCGTAATTCTCCGGAGAACTGCAGATGCAGGATATGTGGACGCATGGATGCTGACAGCTCTGGCGTTTAAGCAATGTGGTGTAATTGCATGCAAATGGACCTGATTCTGTATCTTAGCACATCTTCATTAGCCAGTTCACAAGTGTCCGCAGCTTAGATGGAGGGACAATGGAGGGTTGAAGTTAATTCTTAGTAGGCTGGTTCTGTTTTCATATTCGACAACTTTAATTAAGCGATAGATTAAGTTTTGAAGGGATGGTTTAATGCATTGAATCCCATGAGTGCTCTAATAAACAGCAGAATAGAATCAGTCACTGGATATCTAATGGGGTTGAAAATAGACACAGACATCTATATCTCCACCACCAAGTGCCTTTTTCCCCCCTAATTTAAATAGATCTTAAACATTGCACTAAATTTCGTGGTGTCTTTCTGCTGCATTGAATACTGCTCTAATAACTGCAATTATGTTTGCTACAGTTCTGCTCATAAGTTTACATACCCTGGCAGAATTCATGAGATGTGCACCATCATGCTTGATTGGTGATTCAAATTAAACTATACTGTAAGGCCTCACGGAATTAACAAAACATAGCAATAAAGAAAACAAGGACATGCTCCTGTTGAAAAGTTTACATATCCTTAGTTGTTATTATTGTGTATTGCCCCCTTTGGCATCATTGATGGCCTGCAGGCTTTTGTAATAGGTCTGGATGAGGTCCTTTATTTTCTGACGTGGTATAGCTGCCCATTCTTCTAGGCATAAAGCCTCCAGGTCTCGTAAATTCTTGGGTTGTCTTGCATGAAATGCACATTTGAGAGCTCCCCAAAGTGGCTGGATGACACCGAGGTCAGGAAACTGTGATTGCCCCTCCAGAACCTTCACTTTTTCTGCTTCAGCCAACGAAAGGGACGACTTGGCCCTGTGTTTTGGATCATTGTCACGTTGGAAAGTCCAAGTGCGTCCCATGCGCAGCTTCCCGGCTGATGCAAATGCAAGTTGTCCTTTGATATTTTCTGATAACGTGCAGCATCATCTTGTAATTAGTTTTGACTCAGTTCTCTTTGCTGCTGTAGCTCACTCCCAAAATCATCAGAGATCCACCTCCATGCTTCACAGTAGGGACGGTGTCTTTTCATCATAGGCCTTGTTGAATCCTCTACAACATAACATTTCTGGTTGCAACCAGTGTTCTATTTTGGTTTCATCACTCCAAATGGTTTTGTTCCAGAAGTTCTGAGGCTTGTCTAGGTGCTATTTGACATATGTAAGCGGGCTGTTTTGTGGTGTATGGCGCAGTAACAGCCTGTTGCTGCCAATTCGACTGCGCAGCCCTTCTTTGTTCAAGTACCTCCTCATTGTGCATCTTGAAAAAGCCACAGTACTTTTTTCGCAGGGAAGCGTTTATTTTAGCTGACGTTGCTTGTGGGTTGTTCTTTGCATCCTGACCAATTTTCCTGGCAGTTGTGGCTGAAACCTTTGATGGTCTACCTATCAACGGAACCCTTAATTTTCCACATCTGTCTTTGATTGGCATTTTCGAGTCTTTGGATATCTTTTTATATCCTTGTTTGATTTATAAAGTTCAGCTACCTTTTTTTCCCAGGTCTTTTGATAGTTCTTTTGCTTCACCCATGGCTCAGTATCCAGCAAAATAAGTGCAGCCTTGGATGAAATGTGCAGGGGTCTCTCAAGAGCTAAGAAAGTCATTGACTATTTATGAAAAGACACTACAGGTGAAAAGTGTAAAAAACTTTACCTAATACTATAGATATCCCTATGATACTTCCCCAGTTGATTATTTACATTAAGACTACTATTTTTTGTATAACAAGTTTTCTGAAGTCGTTCACCGAAATATTCAAAGGGGTCATTATCTAATTAAATTTGCTCTAATTTGCATAAAAATCCAGCGCAGAAATCTGGACATTGGATTAAGCCAGGTTCAAAATTCTTGTTTTATTTTGTTGAAATATTAAAAACAAAGCTTATGTTTTTGTTTTTTTTTTACAAAAGGGATTGTTGGTTATCTCTCTTTATCACTCCATAAATCAGAAAATACTGTCAAAAGCCACAAAAAAAAAATCAATTTGCACCACGGTTTTAGGAGCAATATCTTATATAAATCAGGCTATGAATGATATATGTGTAAACCCCCAGTAAAAACCTTCAGAATATAGATAGATATATATAAATAAATAAAATAAATAAATAAAAATAAATAAAACTAGAAAGTTCGGCGTATGTAAGTGATACTGAGTACGAATATGAGTAAAGAAACATGTTTAGGAAACGACCATAAAGACTTATATTGTCTATTGACCCTACATAAACGGAGCCAGCAGCGCGTTAGCTTATCTTAGCTTTGCCTAAAACATTTAACCAAAGTCTAAGAACAAAACGCTGTAGCTTTACAGTCACGCTAGCTGTTTCCAGTCTTTATGCTAAGCTGATGATAACCACCTGCTGGCTGTAGCACCTCATGTGTTCTAGCATTTAAATGTCTCCCACTTTATACAACTACGCAGCCCTTTTTCTAAAGCTAATTTGGAACTATAAACTGCATGTAGAGAATTAAAGATGGCAGCTTCTAATAAATTTACAAGACACGATATTATCCAACTATCTCAGCTTCTGAGATGTTGCATTACCCTAGCATTTAGCTGGCTAGCTTTGGAAGTTAGCACTGTTTGTTAAATTGTCCTGTGTTCACTTATTCTTAAATCCAGGAACAGTTCTTCAGTTATAGGGTTGACGTGACTAACACGTGTATAATGTGACGCGTTAGCGGCGCATTGCTAGTCATTGTAGTGTCCCTGGAAGGATGAATGTAAAAAGAGGGAAACATCTGACTCCGTTTCACTTTGCTCACCGGCTCGCTGCCAACCTTGTCCTCCATCTGGTGCCGGGCAGCTCTTTACATCGG
The DNA here is from genome assembly GCA_016859345.1 of Istiophorus platypterus. Lineage (NCBI taxonomy): Eukaryota > Metazoa > Chordata > Actinopteri > Istiophoriformes > Istiophoridae > Istiophorus > Istiophorus platypterus. The sequence goes on from CM029131.1 coordinate 2,564,769, forward strand.
AGTTATCGGAGTCACGATGCTGGAAACAGCTGCCTGAAGCAAGGTTGACGAGAGCATCGAGGCTGAGCCCGAACGGTAAAACACGTTAAAAAACAACAACGGCGACAACGAAACAACAAGCTACTTAAAGGCGTACGTAAAGCAAGGCTCAGCAGAGCTCAGGGAAAAGAAGAATCAAGTGATTCGTTAATGTTTACAGTCACTTCATTCATGGTAAACATAAGAACACTGATTGGTGCAGCTTTAATATAAATAAATTAATTAATTAAAAAGCAGAGGGTATTATCAAGGCCACAGATTTGGTTGAGGATTTTTTTAGGTCCGGCTTAATCACGAAGAACGGCTTCGATGCGTAATAATCACTGATGGGGATGCAGGATGTGGCAGGACACATTATATTCATCCTCCGCGGGGAGGGGGTGTCTGCATGCCGCTTTTTTCTCGTGTCTGGAATCGTTTTGACCTGTAATCCCCAAGATTATAGTGGCTAAACTGCCCACTGTGTGTTTTCATGCTCTTTATCAACTCCTGGTATGCTAGGCTGAGAGGACTGCTGGCCTCTGGATGCCCTTAGCCTGACATTCAGGGATCACAGGGGTAGCTCGCTGTGCGCGCTCGTGTGTGTGTGTGTTTGCGGCCCCGAGTGTCTGCGCGGGCGCGGGCATGGCCGATGCCCTTGGGGCGGAAACCGGCTCCTAGGAGGTAACGGCAGGTCAGAGGGCACAGCAATTAGGAAGCAGTTGGAACCATTAATTAGCTGTTATATCGCTTGCACTGTTGTTGATGGAGACTGTGTACTATAAGCTGGAGACAAAACCTCCGGACAACTTTCCTTCCTTGTCCTATTCCTATCAGGGTTAAGCCTTGCCGATAACTGCCGCCGACGTTTTTAGTTCATCCCTGTAGGTAACCCAAAAAACTGAATGAAAACGACATAACGCAGTAAGAAATGACAATGGCACAAAAAACAAATAAGGAAGTGAACCTTGGGGACGACGTCTGGCATTGAGAAAGACTCTTTCAACTCTTTGCCCCGTCTCCAGACAACGTGTCTCCTGAATTCACATCAGGAGTTTTATTTTTTCCCTCTTTTTTCGGGGGGTTTCAGAGGGTTTCACCTGTGAGCCGAGCCCACCTTGAGCAGTTTGATTTTTCCTCTCCGTGCCTCCGAGCCAGGCTGTGAACTTTCAAAGGCTGCGAGCAAAGCCGCGGCGAAAAAACCCGGAGAGGGGAATCTAAAGCCTGCGAGCCCGGGAGCTCCGCGGCTGAAAGGGATGGTGGATGGGCGGAGGTGCTTTTAGCCAGGGTTGTTTAGAAGCCATAGAAATGTGGGTAGTAATGGGGATTGACAAGGCCACCCGCAGAAGGGAAGGACAGTCTACGGAGACAGACGAGAGCAGTCGCACGAGCGGGACACGATGTGCATGAATGTGATTTCGTACGCCGACCTATTCATAGGAACGTCGCCAAGCCCCGTGTGTGCGGTAAGTAGGGTGATATCCTGGCGAGCAACACACCGCCGACCCTCCAGTTCAACGATAAGGCTCTCCCTGCTGTTGTTGTACCTCTAACCCACAACCATAGGATAAGCCAGAACACAGCGGCACTCCTCAGGAGTAGCAGAGGCCATTTTGTCAAGCCGCCGAGTGACTGACAGGAGCCGACGATAAAGGGAGAGAGGAGCGGCGTTGAAGGATAGCGGCCGCGGTGATGGAGTGCGCATGGGGAAGAGTAGCTATTGAATCCTCTCTTTAATCTGTCTGTCAAGGTTATTGAAAGTGCTGTCTTCGTTATTACATGCCAGCCTTGGACCTGGAGGAGCCATAAGTATGAGGACACACCCTGTTCTGGTGGGCAGATAAAAAAAAAGCCGTAAACAAGTGCGCACGTAAAGTACAAACAAATGCAAACTTAGAAAGATGTACAACCCTGCAGAGACAAATGTGCTGCTTTTGCATTAAGAGAGCTGAGATGAAGCGTTTTCCTCACGCTGAAAATGGAAGGAGAAGAAAGGGGAGAACGAGGATCCCTACATCTGTATTGAATCTTTAAACGTTCTGAGGTGGGCAGACCATCGACCCCATCGAGCCCGGGTTCTCACACAGTGGGGATTTTCGCTGCGCTCTTCATACCGGCTGTTCTCTCTGCTCTCAGACACTCCGCGTCTAGCCCCGCCGTTGTTTCCAGTTCAGGTTAGACCGATGGGGCCTCCACTCCAAACCGGACCCCTTTTTCAATCGATGTTCATCAGCGGGTCCAGCAATAACTTGTCAATGCGATTCTCATTAGGATTCAAGTATGCTTTTGAATAATATTGTATAGTACTGAATCACACTGACAGATGACTGGGTGAGTGGCAGTTGAGAGCTTGTCATGGAGGGAATTTTAATCAAAAGGGGATAGTGTCAGGCAGAAATTGATGTGTCTGTATCAAACCACTGGTACTACATGTTCCCGTTTTGTCTTATAATCTTTAGAGCGATTTTATCACATTATATAGAGGTTTAAATAAAATTCTCTACTTTTTTAGTACCTTTAAAGGATATAGCTATCTTATCGTCATGAAGCCCATAACCAACTGTATTTTATTCCATCTCTCATTTTGTTCTGACTTCTCTAACCTGTCTGTGACACCCGGCCCCAAACCCACTGTTTGGTCATGAAAATGTCCGATCTTTAAAAATGGGTCAGTCGCAAGAAAAACAACAAAAAACCCAAACAAAACTAGGTTAGTGTCCAGAACAACCTCCTGTGTCCTGGAATCACCTGGGTGAATTTACATTGACCATGTCCAGCGAGATTTATCCCTTTAAGTCAACTTTTCATTCGTTCTGCTTTGGTAAGCTAGAAAGCACGATAAAAATACCTTGTTTTATCATCAAACAACCTCATCAAGAGGAACCCAACTCAACCCAAAAATGAGGAAGTAGAGGTGGAAATCAAGAGAGAGAGTTTACCATTGGCTGTATGGTCCAATACAATGGGATTTGATAGACCACACTGACTATAGCTTTGGTTATTTTATTGTATGAGGTTTTATTAAGGAATGCACATGGGCACATTTCAGTAGGAACTGATTATTGAAAATTATGTTTTTGTCTACTATTTTATAAGCATTGAACTGTGTCCTCTTCATAATCTGGTATCTCTCGACTTTCTGAACAGAGGGTGTGTCGACTGGCAAACCTTACTGTGTTTTCCCCTCCGTGTGTAGTCTTACGCTGTCGTCCAACGGTACAAGTAGACAAGCCGTAAAACAGGCCAACACGGCGACCGAAGCCGTCTCCGTCAGTCACGCGACACTCTTGGGGTCGTCGTAGTCCATTGAGAGTTTCCTGCCAAAGGAAGGATCATGGTGTCAGACGGTAAAAAAAAAGTCCCCCTGAAAAGATCCACCAAGGAAATGAGATTCATTCATAAAAGGTGAGGACTCCTGGCTGGAATACTATGTGACTTACAATGCTTTTAAGGTCTACTTCTTTGAAAGCACTGCCTACAGGCCCTGTGTTGTACTGTTATTTGACATATGAGCTGTTTTCTGCTATAATCTTTAAGTCCGTTTTCATAGATCTCCAAAGTTTTCTGTCACCGCGCAGAATATCTTCTTTTTTTTTTAAATTTTTATAGAAACTGACTGTCTGTTGTTGGTGTCATGCTGCATAATCAAGTGTTTTTAGCAGGTCCTATGATGGACTACTGGAAATTTACTACAAATTCCATAGCCACACCAATAACAATACTCTCCACCAGTCCAAGCAAGAGAATATCTCCAGCTCAGCCTTTGGATCACAATTTAAAATACTGGCAAAATGTGGTGGGTTTTTTTTTTTTTAATCTGGAATGAAATTGGGCTGGTGTTTTAGGTTCAAGGACAACAGGTTTTTGTATTTGCAAAAGCAGTTATTTTTTTTTCCAGTGGAGAGAGGACTGATGTAACACTGGCTCAAACAAAGACTGTTTCATTATAGATTATTTGTAGCCCTTGTGTTGCTATGCTGATGAGTTTTTCAAGTTTTTTTTCGTGTCCATTTTCGGTACGTCTGTCGAAGTTAGTCAGCCGAGAAAGTGTTTAGTAAACCTAGTTTAACCTAAAGGAGTTTCCAAAGCCTCGGGTGACTTGTTTTTGGAGGAAATAAATTTCTAACAAGCGAAAATGAGTTGACATTGTATTCTGACATCTTTACAACAGAGAAAGACCAAGGATTGGATCATCTGACGAGCTGCTAAGAATTGCTGCTGTCACGGATGATGAGGACCTAAAACAGACCAAAGGATCCCTCTTTATCTTTTTGGAAAAGGTTTGAGTGTTGTTGTACTGTCAGTCACCCCACATTGTTATACAATAACTTTGATTTTTTTAAAAAGGCTAAATCTTTTTGCCTTTTCGCTGCACAATGTAATTTCTACCTAAATGTTACACAAACAGGGACCTTTAGGGCATTTTGTTGGGGACTATTTTCATTGGTGGATTGATACGCATTTGGTTCAATAGCGAGTACTCCCAGCAGCAAGACTGTGTACGTGGCTTTGAGTCAAAATAAACTACAGATATCATGGTAATGAAGGAACATGTCACCCAGCGCAACGATGTGGCTCACTGATGGGTTTTAATACTTTCTGGACAAGGGCAGCGCACATGGCACATGGCTACACAAACAATACTTGTTGGCAAGATGCATTCACTGTTGGTTTGGGTCTTCTCATGGGACACTGTTGACAATAAAGTAAATATACAACATCACCACATTTATCCCTCAAAGGGAAGTTCAATACAATGTCAGTTTGGAGTGGAAAGCAAACCTCCTAAAAAAAAAAAAAAAAAAAAGCATCCCTCTGTTCATTTGTAATATTCTGAGCTGTAAGATTTGCATGACCAACCAAATGGAACTAAATGTAATTAAGATCTACTCAAGGTTAATTTGGTCAGTGATGGTATTATGTATGTATGGAGTAGCCTTTATCTAAATACCAGTCCATTAAATCTGTGTTATTAAAAGATGATGCTGAAATGAGACCAAGCATATACACATTAAAAATAATTAGTTTGTTCTGTGTGTTTTTCTTGAGAGAAAGATGAGAATGTCACTAAGGTTGGATTTTAATGTTTATTATCACTGATTGTCTCTACATTTGTTAAGTTTTTTTTCATAATTTCTTTTCCTTGTCATTCTTTGTGGAGCAAGTTATTCATGTGCTTTGGTTAAAATCGAATGGTCGACGTCCACTCATTTGAGCTCCATTCAAATTACAAATAAAAGATAGTCTTTTAGAATTGAGCTTTGGTAAGCAAGGAGTGCTACTTGAAAACTGGCATCTAGCCAAGAGAAATAACCTTCTATTCTTTTATTCATTTCCTTTGAAAACTTGGTCACAGATTGCCCTTAAAGAGAATAATTTTCATATACCAAAAGCATTGCTTTGTTACCCTTTGTAAGGATAGCTTCTATCAACAAAGTGGTCTGAAATTACCAAATAATCCGTCAAGAGCCACTGCTTTTCAGAGATCTCTAGCTTGTATCAAAGGCTTACCTTGCCTTATATCCAAATTTTCCTGCATTATCTGACCATTCATTTATTTAGAATAATAAACCTCTGGAAGTTATAAAATCTCTGAAAGATCTATTCTTGTGGAGCAAAATCACTTATTTACTCATGAGAAGCCAGTAATTTGTTCTGTCCCTGAACCATCAATGGTTATCAAGAAAAGCATAACAAAAGCTACTGTATATGAATACACTCTTAGTCTTTTCAGCTCTTTCAATATGTCCTTTAGTAATGTAATATATAAATCTTCTGTCAACTGTTTAGAGTTTGAAAAAGAAAGTCTTTCATACCGTGCAGTGGCCACTAGTCTGTGTGTTTACATGCGTGCACACATGTGTACGTATGAGTGCACACGTGTATGGGAATATTTGTTTAAGAGATAGAATGTTACGACCATAACATTATCAGCTACAGTTTACAGTCCAGTGGCAATTAGAATTAGCTTGCGTGTGTATGTACATACTGTCGATGTGCACTGCTGTGTGTATGTGTGTATGTGTGTGTGTGTGTATAGTCACAACATATGCTGGAGTCAGTGGGGAACGGTTTTCCCCAGAGAGTATTCCACACAGCCCTGCAGTCAGTGTCTCAAATTAGAGAGAGCAGCAGCATAGCTGTGCCTCATCCACTTTAATAGCATTTTAACTGTTATTGGAGCTCTTATATATGAGCATTCAGTGATGCTGGTCATGCCGGCATGCCTATGAAAAGGACAGTGCCACAATAGCCTCCAACTGAACTGTGACAGGCCAATTAATGAGCCTTCATTGGGAAACAGTCGTTACATAGGTCACCTAAGAAGTGTAATTAGAATGCATTGTATATTCTTATTTTTATTGAGAGCGTTAAATTGAAAGAGGGCGCGCAATCAATGGCAAGATGTTATAACGATGTAGGCTGATAGATTTGGGTAAAAAAAAAAAAAAAAAAAGGTGACCGTTTATGGTAGAGACGCAAAGCGGCTCACATGCAACAGTGAGCGCATGTATTTGCCACCGCACACACACACACACACACAACACACATAAATGTCGCCCGTGAGGCTTGATAGATGTGTCACAGTGGGGATGTGAATGGGAGCCAATTACATTTATAATGTCAAACGTGGTGCAGAAATTAGCTTCAGTATTATTATGTGAAAGCTAATTGCAAGGAAATGCTAAAATGATTTAAATCACCAGGGCTATTTCAAGACATTAAGACATTTTGAAGATAGCTACAGCACTAACAATTTGTACCACCCATTTTATAATTACATTTAATAGGTTGTCTTATCAGTACTCTAAAAGTGGATTCGGATTATCGCAGGCTGGACCAGACCGACGGAACAAAATTGTATTTTTTTTTTTTTTTTTTTGAGTGATGAGTGCTGGCCATTCTGCTCATAGGAGAAGAGAGAGAGACAGAGAGAGAGAGAGAGAGAGAGAGATAATATTCTGGGGGTTAAACTCTTGGATTGCCTCTTCAAAAGGTAAAACGGAGCAGAGCGCTATTGGCGGGGCCAATGCTTTGTATTTTCAAGAAGGCAGTCTGGAAGGTCTACTATTGGCATTCACCGCCACTTAACTACCGAACGCAATAGATTTCCTACAGTATGCAAAGACACATACAGAGCATGTTGCCAAGCCGTCCTCAGAATTGACCCCATCCAGCGGCACTGACCTCACCATTGTTGGCGCTCTCAGCATTCAGATTGTATGCTAATAAGGCCAGCGGATGGTGGGGAGGGGGCCCAGAGACATGCTTTGTTATTAAGTGTACGCAACACTTGAGTTCCTGCTGCTTATTAATGTTCAGGGTCCAACACCTCAATAGTGCTATGAATTATGTTGGTTTTACAGAGCGATACAGTATGTAAGAATTGTCCATAAAGAATGATTGTGAACAGGTCAAAGGAATTAAATGTAGTCTTTGGGAAAATCTTGACTTGTTTTTTTTCTTGAGCTAAGCACCGAAGTTTTCCCACCAAATTCATTTCACTTACTGTAGATCAGTTTGAAGGACACTCAACACTTAACATAGAGCAATTCATTGCTGAATACAAGACGGTGAGTCCTGCCTCCAGGTTAGCTGTATGTGTCACAAGTGCTGTCTGAACTGTGACTCGGAGTCACAAAAAGAGCTACAGGAGATGTGTTGGCGAAGAAGAATTACAGCGAGGAGAGACCGATGAATGGAGGAGACATGATCGGAAAAGTGCAAGATTGTGTTCACATCTGAAAGGAAGCCGGAGGGGAGGGAGATCTGTATTCTGTGAGCGTATGGGGCTTAGGGCTCTCTGTCCACAGCACCTGAAAGCCTTATCCACAGGTGTACAATCAGCAACATAAGCAATAGGCCCTTTACCCTAAGACCACATCATCCGCGGGCCAGCCATGCAGATCCAGGGTGCCGCTCAAAGCTTAGTGGGAGATTAAGGTCTGAGAAATACGAAGGAGGAAATGTATCATTCAGAAAGAAACATTTCCTAATGTTGTATGATGCCCGTGCCATGTCTTAACAATTTAACCTCTGGCTCAAGTGAATCTCCTCTCAAGTTTTGCAGGAAAGTTTTCACAGCATGTGCTGGATTTTCATAATAGAGTTTAGCACAATTTGCTCCTGTTTGAGTAATTGTGGCTAAAAACCCCAGTGACCAGCTGTTTAAGGAAAATACTGAGCCTTTTTAAAAAAAATGAAACTAGCCCTATATTACTTAGATATGATTAAAATGTTTTTGTGTGATTTTATTACTTAAAATTACTTAAGTAGTGGAAATGTTTATTAAATTCTTTTTAAAAGAGCGTTATTTGGTAAATACCAAAGCAGAATCAAATTTTTCTCCAAAAACTTCTTTTTATTGAAAACATAAACAAACTTACAGTAAGTGAATGTATAATAGATATTGTAAATATTTACACAGTTCATTTAATCATTCTCATTCAGTATCATTTCTTTTATTTAGTCATCGCTGACTGATTTTTCACCAATTTTACACCAAGTTGATGACTCAAACGGATGAAAGTATGTATTTGTTTCCTGTAAAGCATCTAAAATATATGATCTGCTAGGAAGAAAATATTGATGTTAAAACTATATGTGCTTATTGACAAGAAATGCACACAAAAGTGGACCAAAATAGAATTTGGGTGGGATATCACTATTCGTTCAGTTAAAACTGTGATTACCAAATTGTGGTCTTTACACTCCAGATATAATGTCACTGTCGTTAAATGTCTGAAATGACAAAAATACATAAAATAAATGATGTTTTTCCCATTTAAATGTGATCAAAAGTCGTAAACATCGCCTCAGAGTATACTAGTACTATTTAAGTCACTGACAGCCCCATAGGTTAAATGCACACATATCACGTCCATATTATGCATATAGTTGACATATGGAAAAAAAAAATCATTTCATCATTTTACTGAAAACAACCTTATCACATCTAAACTGGTTGAAGTTATTTAAATTAAAAGTTAACTTACCCCAGAGAGTATTTCAATTTTTCCCTTGAAGGGGTTTTTGCCAAAATATTGAACAATTAGTCAACTTTGGAAGCCCTGAGATGATGGCCTTCTCAGTAAAACATGGACTTTATATCAGTGCCTTTTAGTAAAATTGAGATATTGTAATTGTTGCCATTATGGTAACACCATGCAATAGAGGGCTAGATATTTGTGACCCATTTTTAAAGTTTTCCATGTAATAGGAACCAAAGGGCTTGGGGGGAGGGTGGTGCACAGCGAGGGGAAGGAGAGTTTTAAAGTAGTGAGAGGTGGACTAACATATTATTGGCTCTGTTCTTTCCATGGGGTTTGCTGAAATTAAAGGCACAATCCCGGCCACAGCTGATCAAATATAGGCACAAGATAAACCCAAAATTCCCCTGCAAAGTTTGAATAGTTTTGAGATTTTCTGTTTTTACAGCACGTCTGGGCTCCGCTCACAGAAATAAAGATTATTAGGATCTATTTAGAAAAATGTGAATCAGGGTCTGTTTTTTAAAACAGCTAGAAAACATTCTCCCTTCAGATCTGATATCAATTGAATTAAGTGAGTTTGAGAATTAAGGAAAAATATACTTTTTCCCATAATTTGTGGTGTTGGCTTTGTAGAACCTCAGAACCTCATTAAACCAACCTGAGGTGTCATCCAAGTTAGTGTTTCAGCGACAGTGGGAGGAAGGGAGTTTTGTAGTGAAAGCCAAGGCTTGTGATGAGTTGGCCTTGATTTGAGAGTGGCAGTAATCAAGCTCTGTGTGCAGTTAATTCTATGTTCCATTATGTGCTTACATGCATAGGCACACGGTGAATGATTGTCCTGACACACACACACACACACACACACACACACACACACAAAACAGACACATGCACATGCTTCAGCTGCTCATCTCAGCACACACACAACACACCGAGCAGACAGAGCTCTATATGTGAAGCATCTCTGTCTCTCTACCTCACTGTGAGTCATTAGCCATTCCAGACGCAGGGTGATCAGCAGAGCCAGCCTGGCCTGAGACAATTAGAGACCCCAGAGGTGGCTGCACATCACAATGAGCCCCGCGGCCATGATTAAAACATCAGCCGCTCTCTATGCAACGCTGACGGGAGGAGAGAAGGGGGGGTGGATCACAAAAAAAGATGAAGGGATTCAGAGTTTAGTTCTATCAGCTCCCTATGTTCCTGATTAAAAGAGGGGTTTATTCATCATTTTATGAGCTGGAAAAAGTCATCAAATGGGGGCTGGGCTTCATGTATCTTTATTGTACATACGTACGCCCTTTTACAACCACACACATAGTGTCCACACATTAGGAAATTGGATCTGGTCCATTTGAAATAGTCACATTTAAAGTTGTAGCACACAAGTGCCTTCATCTCTGCTCCCTTATTATTGCCTCTGATTCGATAGTGAACTTATCCTACATTTTCAGAAAAAGATGTGGAAAATATTCACAGAGTTCAAACCCACAGAAGCACTTGCGTAAGACTACAACGGGCAGTGGATTACCACTGCCTGCAATGTTGCTATCTCCTTTGACATTTGTGGCTTTGATATGTATCTCAGTGAAGAGAGATTTAGATAACAAATCCCTCAAGTGCTTCACTGAGCCAAGATGCATCCTATTCAGAAAGCTAACAGACTCGGTCAAAATAACTGTAACACCACTTGAAATAGGACCTGAGCTTTGAAGTAACTAAATGATAGTTACAAAGACAAGTCAAACTATGTTTAATACCACTCATTGAAGTTCTAAGGTCCTTTAAAGCCAATATGAATATGACCATTTAGATCTGAGGAAGATTCACAGACATTAATCTATGGATTTCAAACTTTCATTTGTAAGTGGGTCGTATTTTTTCTTATCAGAACTTGTATAGTATTGTTGTAACAGTTGATGAAATGCAAACATGGACTGTTCTTCACTTTTCTAGGTTTTACCCACAGCATGATAGGGAAAAGTAAACCTGGATCTGGTTTTAACACAGGACTGACTTGCTGAGAATGGGCCTTGTTGACTCACACTTCTTCCTGTATTACAGGACAGTGCATTGTTTTGAGAGGAGCTTGGCTGAAAGTGACAAAAGGAAACTGATCAAGTCAAAAAGTGATTGGTAAAGTAAACAGTACGCCTGAAGCAAGTATTCGGTATTTCCCAGGGGCCCAAGTCCATGCTTGAGTCAAGGGCCGGTGATATCAGACAAATCTGTAGTAACAGCTGGACCCAGAGGCCTAAACACTGCAGAAGGTTTAAGAAATAAGAGATTAAAACTAGAAAGTTTGACAAATTACTTAATTACTTTAGAAGAGAGCTTTGGCAAGTTTTACATACATGGACAAGCCAAGTCAGGATGAACTAAGAACCCACGCTGACATGCTTGTAAATTTTAGTTGTAGTTGATTCTGTGCTCAAAAATGATTGTTTAACTTTGTTTAAATCGTGAAGGTTTCTATGTCTTGTAACAACAGTAGTAGTGGGTGTTGATTTGCTTAAAATATGTAAGAATAATGTAACAGACTGAGAGATTGCATTCAGTTACAGAAGCTAGGGGAATAGATTCTAGCCCAGGCATGACGTCATGGCCACAGCTTTCTATTAGCAAGTAATTATACCAGCCATTAGATCCTACAGAGTTGTAATTCATTTTGGTGCCAACTGTTTGCTCACTTTCCTGTTTATCTCTCATGTTAGCTTAATGAACTGCACAAGATGCAACTAAACTGCATTAAACCATACGTCCATAAGTCCTCCTCTTTATTTGACTGGGCTGCTACATGTTTGTTTTATGGGCCTAAAATCACATATGAGAGGATCTCCCGCAATTTAGCCTTGCATTTCCATTAAGGTAAAACAGGTAAAAAAAAAGAAAAGAAAAGAAAAACTTATGCAGCAGAGGGCAAAAGATATTCACACATTTCCAAAAGTGCGGCTCGATAGCATCGCTTATTAGACCCTCCCTGAATGGTAAATGCCTGAATTGGTTGAGGTCAAAATCCCAAGTTTGTAATGTGAGCTTTCTATTAAAAGTCTCAGAGTTTCTGTTGAAGTGTCCACAAGCTCAATTTGAGAGCATCAGTGTCACCGGTGGCCACTTCCCCGTTTCCAGGTATTACATGTTTTCCAGGACGACTGCAGTTGATTTGAAAGTTTAAAAAAAATGGCCCTGATCTTCATAAGGTATTGACTTTCCATTACTTCATCCATCTCTGCTACCTTTACAAAACTCGGCGTTGTGCTAACAAAGGAGGTTTTTAACGTGGCATTTAATAGCTAAACCCTACATCAGAGACTGGATGGGTCGGCGCAACACTGAATTATTATCTTGTCAATCAAACATGCATAATGCTCCAACATGAAACTCTGGAATATCAATCTTTGACTACATTATTATGAGACAGCCTGAGCCCACCCTTACAATACTCACTCCAGTCAGGGAAAAACCAACCTATTCACTGGTATTCCCACTGTGGTCTGCCCTGGTATCCCCAGTCCCAACGGCGTCGGCCGACCCTCATCTCCCCCCGACTCCTCATCCAGCTCCTGCCAGCCCACCCTGCTTCACCTCCCCTCAAGAGCCTCGCTGTCCTCTGATCTGAAGCGACACCACCACTTACCCAAGGCAGCGGTCCTCCCAGAGAAGGTTGAGCTATCCCAGAGTCCCTGTGGTGTGCAGCCCTGTGTCCCTCTGTTCTTATGGTTCAGTCACCATTGAGCAAAGCCACATGGGAGCTCCACTCCAGCGCCTGCCTAACCCACAGTGGTCCCGCAGAAACCCCCCTGCACCCCCCACTGTGCAGTTTGTTGTTCTTTTGTGGAAACTGAGGAGATGAAAGTTGCAAGTTTCAACTACCTGAAGGAAAAAGAAAGAACTCTGAGTAGACCACTGAAGGTCATGGGTCAACTGTGCAAATATTCATGTTTCCACAGAAATCTCATAACTTCCCTTTCAAAAACACCAATCCTGACTAAGAAAAACGAACGAATGCACGATTAAGCAGAGGTTTGCTGGTTAAACCTAAATGAAGGGAAAATAACACTTGTCTAACGCAATATCATATCCAATGTTTCTGAGTCGCGGCTGCAAACGCCGTCTCGTAGCATTTGAGACGTTGCCGCATCCCCTCGTGTTCTGACACATGCTATAACGGCTAATTAAATGTGATAGCTGGTATTATTCAATTCAGAAACAGTCGTACCTCAAAGAGCAAAGAAAATTACAAAATTGATTTGATGACAGCTAAATTGCAAGAGAAGGCCTTGATTCAACCAGCCAATGTAAATGAGTCCAATTTAGAATCATGTAATGCGGCCGGTAGAAAGCGGCGGAAAATGATCAGGCCGGCCAGTCACAGATATTAAAATGAATTATATCTAATCGGAATTTTAGTCACGCTACATTAACTAATAGAAAGTTATTAACATTTCAAGAGCGCAGGGGGGGGAAAAAAAGCTTTTGCCTGCAAAATTAACAGTGGCTGGGCTGACCTGTGGGCCTGCGGATGTGAACACTGTAATGACAGCATAATGGCATATTTACATTTAAAACCTCACTGGCTAATATTCAGATTCAGAATTAGACGTTAAGTCAAGGAATATTTGGTTTGCCCCCCTGGCCTCTCTGCTTAGGGTTTCTCTGATTTCAATAGAACAGACTAACTTTTAATTTCCTTCACTATTCCCACCCAATCTCTGTTGTTTTTTTTGTTTTTTCTCGTCTTGTTTTTTTCTAACGTCCTCCTACTTGTCACTGCCGTCTTTGGTATGGTTGTAGCGTGTCTTTAATCTAGCATGTTACAGTAAAGTGCCAACTCCTTCCCTCGTTCCATCTTCATTCATTCCCTTCATCTTTTCATTAGAGTTTATCTATAGAAATATTGTGTGTCTCCACCTGTGTTTGTCTTTGTCTCCCTCTCATGATGAGCCCAGTCTGTCATTAGGCTAGAAGGCCATCCCTGACAGCTATTTTACCTCTGGCAAGAGAGTTTTGTTTTTTAAGTGTTTACTTTTATATTAATTTTCTTTGCTCACCAATATCACTTCAGTCTCTTATGTGTCTTCAATCCACTCTGTTTTTAAGTTCAAGGGCTGCAAAGAACACAGAGCAGTGCTTAAAGATACAGCTTTTGAGACTGTTGATACCTGCCAGGTTTTGCTAATTTTCAAAGTACAGTGAGTATCCATAATGAAACAGCACCCACCAGTCAGCCAAGGACAGCGCTGCATTCAAAGACGTTTCATCACTTATCACACACTACCAACCGAGCCATTAGTATTCACAACATATTAGAAGATTCATGGACATCATACGAGACGATTCGGATGAACTCAAAGCGTAGTCAATCCTTAATAAAGGCATCAAAATCTTTCAGTGCTCGGAAAGTTTGTTTTCTTGACCGGGGGGTTATTCAAATTTCAGTGCTTTTCAGTAAGTGCATAGAGCGGTTTACACGCACACAATGTGTATACGCGTCCATATAAAATTCTGTGTGTGCGCATCCTGGTGCTTGTGATTGTGTGTTATTGTTTCTGGGTTTCGCCGGAGTTACGCTGACCTCTGGCTCAACACGTTCAGCACCAGACATCACCGCTCCTCTGCTCTCCTCATTTCCACTCCTCCGCTCGTCTGCAACCGCTCTGTTCATCCGCAGCGAGCGATGAAATTTTTACATGGGACAGGCTGCCTTTTTTATAATTTAGCACAGTATGGGGAAGAGCAGGAACGGACAGCTAGTAGTATAGCGTAGCAGTGATGTATTTAATGTTTGATAAAAGGAACTGTGCCATATTCTGCAAACTGGTCATGGTGGTTTTAAAAGCATTCAAGTCTGAGGAGGGGTTAGCATGAATGTGTGTGTATGTGTGTGTGTGTGTGTGTGTGTGTGTGTCTGCATGAGGCAGAGACACATGGAGAGAGACAATATCTGGGTTCATGCGTGTCAGGATCGAATCATAAAATGTTCCCTTTGTAAAATGTACAATGGTATTTGAGGAAAACATGAAGGCTTGCTTTTCTTTTGTCCTTTTACGCTGATACTTTTAGCTTTTGACATTAATATGCTCTTTGTGTGTGCGCATTTGTGTGTGTGTGTGTGCGTGTGTGTGTGTGTGTGTGTGTGTGTGTGTGTGGGCTCGCTTTACTGTTTTCACGGACTAGGAAACCCACTGGAGCCCGCTGTACTTGTGGGGTTTGACGGCTCTGTGGGGACCAAAATGCTGGACGCTGCATGTTTAAATGGAGGTTTTAAGGGTTAAGACAAGGGTTAAGGGTTCGTGTTAGAATCGGGACGAGGTTGGAGTTAGGGTTGTGATGGTTAAGCTTAGGATGAGGGGTTAGGGAAAGCAATATGTAAATGACGGGTCCCCACAAATACAGCAAAAGAAGGATGTTTTTGTGTGCGTGCGTGCAGCTCTGTACAGTAAGCGTCTGTATCTGTGTGGGCCTCGCCTTTGCCAGCAGTGGTCTGTTTAAAAAATAAAAAAACCCCAACAAAGAACGTCTTGGGCTCTGACGTCCAGCCAGCAGACCTTCCTCTCAGCTCACCATCTGCTCCCCAGGTCGTCAGACCCCCCCCGCTGCCTGCAAGCTTAGTAACTGTTTCAATATGCACTGATGTGTGAAGCGCTAAGAGACTGAGCTCTGATTTTCTGTCGACACTAAATTCCCCCAACATCCATTTTTAACACAGCTCTTACTCCAGGAAGTTCTACTGTCTGGCTACTGTCCGTCCAAACACTTTGATGTAGAGACACCTCACTCAAACCATGGAAGGAGGAATGTGACATTTCCAATAAACATAAAGATCCGAAGCAGTTTCATGGATCCGGGGTAAATATCTGACAGTCCGCTAGGGGGAATATTAACTAATCGAAATCCACAATCATTTCCAAAACAGTTGATACTTTATTTCAGACAGAGGCAGACTAATGCAGCTTCTCACTTTGACTCTGAAACTGTGAAGTTTGTCAGCTGAACAGACAATTAGGATTTAACATCCAACAGAATTAGTTAATGCAAACTCCATGAATTGGTTAGAAATTCCACCTGTGGTCGACTTTTAAAGTTTCCATCGCCCCTTTAAAAAGTTCTCCACTGATTTTTAAAGAAAAACATATTTAAAAAAAAAAATTATATATATCAATTAACTGTGTCGTCTTTTTAATGTATTTTTAATTCCACACATTCTTCCTCCTTGTAAAAACCTAGCACCTACATCACCCACAATGAAGCTGGACAGTTCAGTCAGAGATCTGGGTTTTATGCTATCCTGACGCAAAGATGAAGGGCAGGCCACAGAGGCCTGATAAGCTCACACCTTGATTTTTTTCATTTTCAGACTTGTAGTCTTCAGCCCTGACTTATTTTGACTCTAATATTTCACCTGAAGCAATTCATCACATTTGTCACGGCTACATCTGGAGCCTCTGAGCAACTTTTATTCAACTTTTTCCCCAAGAGCTGTAAATGGACTTCCATGTGAAAATTAGTGGAATTCCCCTTTAAATATGCACATAATTGCTAAACACATCATACAAGACTAAAAGACGGAGACTAAAGCTACATTTACCAGGCTAAGTTCCTACATTTTCGTCAGCTTAGATCCATTTAGAGATCACGGATATGAAGAAAGTGCCCTGGTCATGCTTATGAGGAATAACTGAGGAGTTTGACCAAGGTAATACAATCTAAGAAAAGCTGAACTGTGGGAGTGTAAACTTCCTCAAGAGCAGGACATTGATTATCTCCCGTAAATCACCCCGATGGCCTTGCACCGAGACAAACTGGTGAAATAAAGAACATTCTTTCAGTTAGTTTTGCTGAGCGGTGTGTTTTTTTACATTCGGCTCCTTACTGCTTGGGCGACGAGCAGGTTGGTGGAGCGGTGAGAGCACACTCCTCGTCACAGTGGGCTAATTCTTCTGTAGTTTGAACCTTGAGTCCATCCTGCAGTATGATCAGAGCTTACGAGTCTACCGCCGTGTTAGAAGCTCTGAGAGGCTTTTAGAGCTGAACACTAATGTCAGCATGCTAACTATTATGATGATAACATGCTGATATTTAACAGGCATGTTTGCCATGTTCTGCTTCTTAGCTGATGACATTGGCATTAGATTTTCAGGGTATTAGTCATAAGCTAAATTATTTGCCAAGTTGAATATAATTGCTGCTAGTTTGGCTAAAGCCTATAGATATCAGCTCAGTTTGATTGTTTAAATGCTATAAGTATACCACTTTTTTTTCCACTAACTCTTAATAAAAATCCTAAGAATGCCATATATTTGTATTATTTAATTTTTACTAGCACAAACATTAGCTCTTAGTGTGTTACCGGTGTGTTAAAGTGAATATGGAGCATTGTTGGGCACAACATAGTTAACGTTTATTTAGCACAAACCTTATAATGAAACTCAAAAAGTGACCACATCTGGTGTTTTAATGAAAGACAGCTGAGAAATGAATAACAACCATGTCATCAACATTGCCATTGACTATTTTTGCTGGAAAAAAACATAAAAACTTGGCTCTGAGTCTATTTCTGGCTGCGTGATTTCAGAATGTGTCAGCTCTGTTGCCCAGGTGATGACTGTACCAACGGAAAAGGATAGCTTGCATCAAATGTTTTTATATTTCGTTGTAATGGTCTTAGCCTTCAAAGGAAGAGAAACAACTGTAATTTAAAGTGTTAGGTGCATGTTACAGTATCATCCAAGCAACTGCCTGCATGAGTCTGAATTTTCCGGCTAATAATCCTTGAGATGTTCAAAGTAAAAATGCGCCGATGCCTTCTGCAGACTAGGAGGTACATCGGGCAATTTATTTGTTGTTTTCTTGGTAATCATGTTTTCAGCCTGCAAACTTCACCTACCAATAATTTTCTTTTGCTGCCTTGCTGAGATAGTTAAACTTATATACAGCAGGTAGCTGTTATTTTATATAATTAGACTCCCTGTAATGGTAAGTTGAAGGTCTGCAGGAAATACAGAATAGAGAAAGCCAGTGAGAGAAGGGGCATCTGCTGATCTTTGTTCTGTGCTTCTGGGGATGCGTATACCTGTGCATGCTGGAGATCACGGCGAGCAGCTGAGCACGTGTGCAGCTTATTTGAGAGCTTGCATGTTTATGTTTTGTTGTGTCCGTACAGAGCTGTCTGCATCTACATCTGTTAGCACCCTGTGGAAAAAAGAAGGGCAGGGGGGGAAAAAAAAAAAAAAAAGCGAACAGTTTGTCTCCCCCCACCACTTTACAAATGAAATCAGTGCTGTGAGGCGGTGGATTAATATCATAAGGAAGGCCAGAGTGGGCCATTAGAGTGGTGTAATGTTGCTCCGGGGCCTTGTGATGGATGGCCATCGGCGCTATGGCCCTATTTGCACACAGTCACCTCTGTGGTGGCTGCCATTAGCAGGACATGGGAGGTAAGGGCTAAGGGATGGTGGTTAGGTGGCTGGACCAAGGTTTTATTAGAGAGGTGTGAGTGTGTGTTTGTATTTTACTGTATATGCCCATGTGAGTATACGACTTTGTCCATATCGGTGCCTTTGCAAGCGTGTGTTTCTGCAATTACGAGAGTGTGCGTCTATAAAGTGCGCGCGCGTCTGCTTGGACTCTTCAGCAGACAGATGTTGCGCTCCCAGCCCTCCACTCTATCTAACGTGTCTGTCTCTCTCAGTGGACGGCGGTAGTAGGCAGCAAACACACTCAGTGTAATTAAGACAAATTAGCCCGGATGGCAGCTTGCAATAACAGCAACATATGTCGGGAGGCTCGTGTACAGAAGAATACTATCAAAATCATCATTAACAAATCACTTATCTCAAAGAGAAAAACATTCCATTGTCCACATTGGCGCTCTTGCAGATTAATAACATGCCTCTAATCCTTTTAAGTTGTTTATCTCATCCTTTCCAACCACATCCCGCTCTTTTCTTTTTTCCCCCTATTTCCACTTGCTCTGGCTGCTTTTCTTCCTCGTCTTCCTCCTGTTGCTTTCCTCCCTGCCTTGCTCCGCCACTCTCCATGTCAAACTCTGTGTTTTTCATTTCAGAGGTGGACGAATGATGATTTTTTCTTTTTTTGCTGTTGCTACTTTCTCAAACTCTCGCTCCTCTGTTCCTCGTCCTCGTTCCCTCCGTTTCTTTCCATCTCTTATCTGTCACTCTCCATGTTTGGCTTATGATATTAGAATATGAACCATTTTAATTCCTTGTAATTTTTGAATAATGGGTCCTTTATCTCAAAGGCAGACAGAGGCAACCTCTCACTTTTAATTAGCAACTATGGATTTTGTTTGGCTGAATGTGACGAAATGTGATACTTAGAGTTTATCGGCTGTGGCTAGCAAGCGTAAGCTAAGGCTCACAGTAAAACCGAGTTGGTTGAAAGCTCTTGCTGACTTTTTAATTACATGTGCTAATTCAAAACCCAGTATATGGTTCTTGAATATGCACTTAAATGGGATGTAATGCTAAAAGACCTAGAGACTTAATCCAATTTTCCACACTGAAACTAGAAAAATAAGATTCCCCGATGCCTTTTAATTTATGCATATCATTCACCATTCCTATCCCTTTCTTTTTTGCTCCCGCCACTTTATTTAATTCTCCTCCTCTCTTTGTTTTCCCCGGCCTCTTTCCTCCCCTTCCTTCCCATCTCTCTGTCTTGCTCGATCGCTCCCCATGTCACTCCCCTTCTCCTCACTTCTCTCTCCATCTCCCTCAACATTTCAAAAGAATGAATTACTTTGGGCTGTCACTTGGCCCTGGCCAAGAATTCATTTTTGTGGGTCAAGTGTTTCAAACTGTCATCTTTGACAGGAACCATCTCATACAGTAACTACATGGATGGACCTTGACTTCGAGTGCTTTCGTTTTTTTTTTTTTTGTTGTTTTTTTTTTTCCTCCCTCCGCTCTTCGTATGCATGCTAAAAAGATCTGAGCTATTGTTGGTACAGAAAGTGGGAAGGGTGGCGAGACGGGAGAGAAGGGGGAACGCGGGGAGCATAGCCAGGAAAAGGGCGGCAAGGCGGGGATCAATATTGGATTAATGGATTCAACTCGACCACATGCAAAGTTATATGAGAAGTGAAAATATCAAGGGCTCTCGCCTGGCACTGGAACGCTCCGGTGACAAGATAAAGGAAGTCACTCGACACACAAGAGGAGAGCTACAACGTTTAGCTATGCCAAGGTCTTTAATATTAGTGATTCATTAAAGGAAAATGCCCCCCCCCCCAAAAAAAAAATTTCTGGCTCAATGTGTGTGATGAGGTTGAGATGTGGCGAACATAAAGTGTGTGTGTGTGTGCGTGTGTTTGTGGAGAACAGCAGGGCTTCAATGGCATTGGACTTGAGCAGACAATCTATTTACAGTGTGCTCAGGGGAGCTTATAAACAAATGTTGAGTAATTTCAGCCAGGAGTAATTACCCTTGCCGTTGACAAGGAGAGTGTGTTAGCACTCCCCTTCACCCTCGGCCCTGTCCAGAAGGCTTCGAGTTTGTGCGGGAAAACACACACAAACACACACACGCACGTATGGATGTGCAGAGATGCACATCCACACAGGAGAGAACTTCCTCGTGTATGTGTGGCAATTGTCCAGCAATCGATACCACAAACAGCCCTTCGGCCTGTCGCCTTCACCCTGATGAGCTGATGAAATATTCCTGCCTGCTCAGAAGAATCCTTTTTTTTTTTTTTTTTGCATACCAGAATCTGAATTTTAAAAGTCAAGTTACATATGAAGTTAATGTGAACAAGCTACATCTGCCTCCAGCAATGTCTGTGGTTTTTGTAACCAGCAAAACTGACAGTCAACACCTTGAAAATATGAGAAACCTGCTACTTGAAAGTTGAGTAAGAGTTTCTCCAAAAAGAAAAAAGACAGAGGAAAGATAAAAGATTCAAAGGAATCTGTATTTCTATTAATGTGTGTTCAAAGGAATACACAAATTCTCTGGAAAATAAGTTTATTTGCTTTCTTGCAGAGAGTTACACAAGGGGAAACAGCTGGGCTCGGTCTAAAGTCTAAATATGCCTTAAGACTTATATTTCTGTTTTCTGTAAAAATAAAATGAATGAGACACAACATGCAAACTTTAGGTGGATATAGGGGTTTTTTTTGTCTTCCAACTGCCTCTAGTCTTTATGCTAATTTGAGATAATGCCTTGCTGGCTCTAGCTACACACTGTATTTAACAGACAAAGAAGAGAGTGGTATTTATCTGTTCATCCCCGTCTTGGTACCAAAGCAAATGAGTGTACTTTCCATCTGTCAATATATATAGCTTGATATTTTGAAAAAAAAATACATAATTAATCAGCAGGAAAGCAGCAGTATCAAGTCTGTTTAAATTATAAATCTAAATTCCTTTGTTTAGGACGGACAGTTATTGTTCATTTTTATTTTTGAGATTAAAACAGTCATAGCTTTATTCTTCAAGCTTAAATGTTGTAGATTCTTGTAAAAAATAATTGGAATAAAAAACATACTCTCTCTGAGAAAAGTAACAACAAGATTAAAACAAAAGGTTTCTGTAAACCATCAACAGCTCACCCACCTTCATTAGGATTCTGTGAGCGTGGTCATCAGGCCAACAGATCATGTTATCGAATTGGAAAAAGAAAAAAAAAAAAACAAGCAATCAAAGTCACATTCATTGCTCCATTGTTTTACATTTTAATCATTTGCAAGACTTAATTACAGGATTGAAATGTAACTAACAAACAAGCAAATTAATTTTCACCTTAACCTTTGAAAGGCTACAGGCCAGATACAGGCTTTATCCCATCTGATCGATTATGATCTCTCGGCTCAAACCGAATAGATTCCCATGCAAATTCAGCCGGATCAATCTGCATTCCTGCGGAATCAATGAAACAGCTTTTCCAGACCTTCCAGAGACAATTGTATGATTAGGAGATGAGATGATAATGACTGGAGGAATAACACAGGATCAGGACAGATTTTATCAGATCAAAACAGAGGAAACCAGGAGTCTTAAGCATGTAGCTCGTGTGTATAAAAAGAAATCAACTGCTGCACATTGAGACAGAGACAAGAGTGTGAAAAAGAAAAGCTTCCTCTCATATTCAGCTCTTCAAATTCCAAATATTGGAGCTTTAAAAGCCACAGCGGAGGCCCTTTTTCTCCCTCTGCCCTGTCTCTGTTCTCCCTGCCTTTGATTCCTAGTGAGCAGGGTAAAGATGTGAGCGAGGGTGGCTGGGTCCCTTGACAACTGGGCGTCACATGTGTTCCGGTGTTGGAACTATTAAACAGCAAAGAGAGGTGCTGAGTGGGAAGTGCAAAAGCTCTGTGATTCAGAGATTTTGGACAAAATTGAATTTCTGCGCCATTAAAAAAGTTATATTACATATATTTGTCATGAGCGTTTGCAGGTGTGAAGAAATAACGTTTCTCAAAAGCAACATTATTAGAGCAATATTTTGACATTTTGGGAAACACGTTTATACACTTTCTAGCCAAGAGTTAGATAAGAGGATTGATACAAGAGTCATATTTGCAAGATAAATATGAAGCTATAGCCAGGAGGCAGTTGGATATGCATAAAAAAAAATCAATACTGACTCTACAATATGACAGCTTGTCCTTTTCACACATTGGTTTTTCTTTGGATTAAACAAACAAGACATATTATATTAATTAGTGAGTTTTAGAAATGCGGGAGGGCAGATTTGTTTTACTTTTAGGCAAACTGAAGCTAGACGTTTCCCATCTTTATGCTAAACTAGGCCAATCTTGTACAAAAAAAAAAAGCAAATACGCCACTTTTCCAAAATGTGTAATTATTTCTTTAATGAGGGAAACCACAAAATTGATTTTCATGCTCATGCTCATGCTCATCAGCGCATTGTTTTTAGCCTGTATTTCAAGATGCTGTTGCTTTCTTCAGTGTACCACTAAGGAGCAGCTTTCAGAACAGTTGTTATATATTAACGTATGGCGATGTTGAAGTGTATAAAGGAAATAAAGAGGACTACATGAAATGTCTTGTCAGGTTTCTTCACGTTTATGTTCATATTATTATAAACTGATACCAGTGGATGTCTGCAGCACAGGAAAGCTTCAAACCCTTGTGTTTTCGAAGGCTGTCGCCACTAATTTAAAATACATAAAGTCTTTGGTCTTGCTGGGCTGAATCATGTTCAATTCCATAGCTGCGAGTCTACAAATACAAAGGTCAAGCGCCATCATTGCAACCCAACTAACGCAAGAATTCTTTACCTAGCGGCCAACTGTTTCGGCTTCTTCTTTTAGCTCTGCTTTTGTTCTCTGACCACTCCTGAGCACAGTGTCTGGCTTTTTGGCTGCCAAACGCTCCATTATGTTAACCAGCTTGTTATCGTAACTTTATCTGCTGTTTGGTGATGTGCAGGTCGTGTACCATGAGTTTATCAGAGCTTTTCACTGAAACCACAGGTGATCCATAAAGCTAAGAGGAACTACAGAGTCCATTAATAATTTTGTGTGGGTTTGTAACTAAAAGTGATATCTTTCACATTACACATAGGCATTTGAACCCCTGTTAATATGGATATAGTGATTATAGCAGCTCTAAGTATATTTTGCTGATGATACTAGGTACCTTTAATTTTTTCCGAATTTGATTATCTATATGGTGTCTCAAAGCTTTTTCAACACCAGCAATAAAATGAAGAAACTAAATACCTTTAATTAAAAGCAGTCAGATTTAAAAATACCGACTCTTCATCAGGTCATTAAAACCCCCAAATTAGGAATACAGAGGGGATTCATCTCAAAAATCGCTAAAGCCCCAATTTAAACATGTTAAAATGTTTATACTAGTTTGTTCAAACATGTTGGGTTTGGGCAGTTCAAAATTAAGTTTTGAAAACCTTTGCTCACGTTAAAAAAAAAAACTTACATCGGTTGCATCAGCTGGGAATGAAACTAAGAACATTCGAGGGAAAGTCACATTTTCACATTTCACTGGACCATTTCAATATCAAACTTCTCTGCTGTGTCCTCCACATCAGATATGGGGGAAATATACAGTATATTCCCCACTTTCCACTTATAGAGAACAATTTGCATTTTAACACACTGTACTCAGTTCACCTATTCAATATCAGTGCATATTTGTATGTATGCATGTTTGTGTATGTATATATATATATATATATATATATATATATATATATATATATATATATATATATATATACACAGTATATATTTATATATGTATACTGTATATATTTATATATATATATATATACATATACTTTACCTGTGCATGTTTCTGTAGAATTTATCTTTGTCCTGTCTTTGGGCAACTTTTTTCCCAGGCTGATATAATATGCTGGGAGGTTGGTGGACCACGTTAAGCACCATTGTGTTGCCTTGGCCGAGGACTGCAGGAAGTTGTGCTTGGCAGCAGGCCCAGAAGCAAGGTGAGGACAAACCCTCCCAACAAACACTCACTGGCATCCACAAATCTATAGACACATATCTGCTACATAGCGCTCACTGGTAGTTTGTGTGGTGGGTACTGTGGATAAGTGTTGCGGACACATGTGAGTGTGTGTTCGGGTGTGTGTGTGCACACGTATGAGCAGGTCCGCTTTTCATCTGCGCTGAGGTTTGAAAGGGCTTCTCTTTGCGCAGGCTCCTTAATTCTCCCTTAATTCATTTGTGCTCCAGCTTCACTTGGCTGCTGGGATAACCTGGGAATGATAATGAAGTGAAGGGGGGAAAAAAAGAGGAAAGAATGAGGCAGAAAGAGAGAGAGAGAGAGAGAGAGAGGGACATGAAAACATCATAGCACATGGCTCCTTCTCCTATCTCCCCTTTGAATGTGTTCGGAATGGATTTAGGGCTTTTCACTGAGTCTTTTAAGAGAAGATGGATCTTATTAGAGCTGATTGCTAGTCATAGGCCGTTACTGCCTTGGGAACCCACCTTAGCCTACTTAACCCTTTCAAGGATGCACAGGGACTGTAGCTTCGCAGGGGTTGGGGTTTGATAGCATTTTAATCAAATATGAATACAGTGGTGACTCCGCTTATCAAATCTGAATCCTTTCCAGACAAGGATGTCAATAATGGATGATTCTGCAAAAACCTGGATTATGTTCTGTGACAACATTTTTTACATCCAGTGACAGAATTTTTTACTATTACTGGTCTCTATAGTAACAGTACACGACAGCTACTGAATGCTTAAGGTTGTGGTTACGGTAAATTAATCATGGTTACGTTTTAGTTAGCTTTAGCAAAATATAATACTTAAAGTTCAAGAAAGTCTGTGGTACTTGAAAATGAAAAGGCAATCTTAAGTGACTGGTCTGTGGCAGAACACAAACTCGCGACACGTCAATCCACCACCTCAAACTCCACAACTTTATTTTCCACCATGCCACATACAGGGCGCTGGATGTTGACAGTGGATGCATCCAGTGTGGACATAATTCCAGGAACACTGGGCTGTTTGCTCAGCTTTCAACATTTATAAGAAACTAATGTTAAAAATAAAAATGTATCGTTCAAAGGTTCAGCCCAAATATGTAATCAGTTTTATCGGCTTGCTAATCAGTGTTTGCACATACAAGTAAAATCTGAAAATGAACAAGAGCAGCATAAGATGAGAAATGGTGTTTGAATGTGTATCACATCAATCACACCGTCCACTCCACAAATTGCTGAGTGGTGTTACAGAGCGGCGTCTCCTTCTCCAGTGAACAGTCTTTAACTGAGTACACCCACTGGCTCGCAGAAAGCACGGCCACTAGCCAACTCACATTTTTGCCAAAGTTGGCCCAGTCACTTGGAGATAACGCTAATTAGTGAGAGCTGATAAGAGCAGCACCGTTTGTCATTTCAAACGGCAAACATGACGGCCAACAGAAACTCAAAATCAGACGCATTCCTACTCGGTGTTGTAATAAAAGTTTGTTTTGGAAAAAACAGCAATGTTAGGAACTCACCAGCCTTGAAGCTTAAAGGAACGGTTCAACAGTTTGTGAAATATAAGAATTTTCTCTTTTGCGAAGAGTTAGGAGAGAAGAGTTGCACCACCCTCATATTGGAACACTGGAACAGTACACAAGCTCACTGGCTCTATCATAAAAACAAAAGTTGACATTTGTACATGTTATTTTTCGTTTTGGTATAAACAAAAGAGATGTAACATCTTATGGGAGTTAAATTCTGTTCTACGTTGATAGCATGCAGACCCCTCATCTAATGCTTGGCAAAAAAGTGAAGCGTATTTCCCAGAACTATTCCTTTAATAAATTGCGGAATTTTGTAAATTTGGAACAGGATCTAAAAATGGAACAGGTTATACCCCTGCAATATTTAGTTTGCCATTTTGAAAAAAGAAAAACAAAAATTAATGAAGCAGGAGAACGCCTTAAATCTTTTTCTCTTTTTGGGATGAATGTTCTATGTAACGGCAAATCACCTTGAACGTTCTGCCTCAGCTTAATTGAGCTGTATGCATATCCTGGTTAAATAAGTATTCAGAATGGGTTCAATTACTTCTCTGTAACTAATTGATCTTGCCTGAAACAATGGCACCAATAGAGCGGTCCCAGCAGGACAGGGGCCTCCACTCCAGGAAAGGAAACGCAAAAGCTGCCACTAATTGAAATTATTTTGATTAATATGGAGCCTAATGGAGGCTAACTATGCAGCATCACAGTGGGTCATGCAGTCGGAGCTTATTCCTGTTCTCTCCAGTCTCCTTTTTGTTTTGACCCAGCACCTCTGTGTTTTGACAATCTCGCCCTCCTCAATACACAAAGCAACAATTCATCCTGCGGAGAAGAACGAGCAGACGCGGAAAAAAAAAAAAAAAAAGGAGCTTGGAGCGGGGCCGATCGATAAACAGAGTCGGAGCTGTGATTTATTTACCGCTGTGTGTTATGTAGAGGCGAGAGGAGGGAGAAGAAAAGCCTTCTGATATGGCCACAGGCAGCCGACATAATGGGGCCCTCTCAATCTTCAGTGAGTGGCTTGTTGGATTGTCAGGCAGGTTTCCGCCGCTGTTCAAAAGCGCTATCCGATCAAACCCCCGAGACGCAAGCGACCAGACAGATGATTACTCACTGTAAACGATCCGGGAGGGGGAAAAAAGAGAAATAACTACAGCGGATATTGATGACTCAATAGACTCAGCGACAGACGATTCCATTTGTGTCCAGATAAAGTGTTGACTGTCTTGGATCAAACATAATATAGGCCTCTTATTGGGCATAAAAACCATGTTTAATGTCATTACATCCCGATCGAGCTCCTCCCCCTCTTCTTCTTCCTCCTCTGCCTCGTCCTCTCCCTCTTTCCTAGAAGCTTACACATATCTGGCAGCCCTCTACAGCGGGAGCATGCGAGAGCGAGGCAGAAAGACGGTGGGGGATGGGGATGCGAGTTGTGTTGTTGTTGGTGGTGGTGGTGGTGGTGGTGGTGGTGAGGGGGGGAGGAGGAGGAAAGGCATGGGTGAACAAGCGGAGATGGGAGAAGAAAAAGGAACCTCGGAGGCAATCATTTCTGGCAGAGCGGTGGCAGTCAGTTTGAGTGTGTGTTTTTTCTCCCCTTTTTTTTTTTGTAATTTCAGACCGTTCGGACATGGCCGACGCTCAGCGAGGGCCAATAACAGTTTACAGACTGCTGATGTCATCACATTTTGACAAACTTCTCAATCTGGAGTGACCTTCTTGGTGCTCAAACGCTCTCACCTCCCTCTCTTTCTGCATCCGCTCTACTCCCCCTCATCTCTGACTAGACGTCGCCAGTAGCAGGGGATGTTTGGGTTTATTACAGGGATTCGACTACAAGAAATGCACAATTTACATAATAGCCTGCTTTTATGCAGTAATGAGGAATATGGGCTGTAATATAGCCTCTGAAATCCAGTGGAAATAAAAACAAACTTAAGGAAGAAGGTGTTTTGTGTCTCAGAGCAGGAAATTAGTCCTAAGTGGACAAAAATCCTCAAAATGACATGAATTTTGTCCTACTTTTAGGTTCAAAGTGAAAAAGTACATTTACTTCAGTACTGTAGGCGTAGTGGTGAGGTACATGTGCATAACTTGAGTGTTTCTATTTTATGCTCTTTTATACTTCTACTGTACTACAGTTCAGAGGGAAATATTGCATTTCTTATTCCACTACATTAAACTGACAAACATAGACTCTACTTACTTTGAAAATTAAACACCTACTTAATTGCTAGAATTGATTAGATCTCATATCAACTACTATTTTGAAATATGAATATTTATTTTAAAAACCACATGAATGACTTACCAATACTTTCTTTCAGCCTTCTACTAACTATTGGCAAATATATCATTATGAGATTTAAGCTAAGTATTAGTGTTTATGCATTTTTAACCATTAACCATTGATCCCCAGCCGAGAGTACTTGTAACCCAGGATGTGCCTCTGCAGTTGGCAGAGGATAAATGAAAAGATTATCAATTTAAGAAAACACAAATTATCATGTGAAAAAGTATACCCACATTTTGAGTCAGTTCTACCTTATCACCAGACGTTGCTAAAGAGCATGAATGAAAAGCAGATATAAGTGAGGATTATGCCTGTTTACAGTGAACCAAACAAAGCCGGCACAGCGCTGCGCTCTGGAATCAGAGGCGTGACATGCTTCAGCGTCTGTCCCACCACGCCTGCTTCCTTTTTACACACATGTTGATTCCACTCTGTGGCTGCCTCCGCTGTCAGGTTAAAGTCGGAACATCAATGCCCCTCCAGTCTGTGTTCACACCTTTTCTTACAGAAAGCAGTATAAAAGCGCAGCATTCCCACCTTGAACAAGCTTTATAAAGGGGGCTAATGTGGCAGCAGTGTGAATGTAAAGTTGACCAAACAGCCGAAAGATCAACAGCTCGATGGTATGAAAACATTTTTGCAACACTATCCAATTTTATATAACTGTTTGTGCTTATTAATGTCCCATTTCAAGTCGATTGAAGTTAACACAATTGAACATGAGAGGAGGTGTCAATGTATGAGTACCTTATCTATATAACTTAGACATTAAGCATACACTTAAGAGTGTAGCTATTTTCTGCATATCAAATGTAACAACCATTCAAACAACTGACAGAGGAGATGTGTTTTTAGCCCCAGTTTAAGTCCCAGTGCTGTTCTCACGAGTGATTCTGAGATGTTTAGAAATATAGATTTACACTTTTGCAAATATTGCTGATATCAACAATTGCAAATCAGCATCAGCAACCTGTGGAGGAAACCAGTGTTGACAATCAACCCATCAGTCAGGGCCTGTCCTCGCCAACCCCAACCCCAACCCCCCCTTAGTCTTCCAGCAGCTCTCCCCTTTCCATCCCACTCCCATTACCATCCTCCCCCACTGCCGGAGGCCTTCGCCCTGGGGCCCACCTGACTGACAGCTGTTGATTTGGATCTCTCCATCACTCGCCAGATAAAAGAGGGATTCAGGACTCATTCGTGCTTCTCCCTCTGCTCCATTCCTCCCTCCAATCCCCGCTGCAAACGCAATTCCCAGGCACTGGACTTCAACAGTGCCTCCTAATGAAGTCATTCCCAGCACACATGATTGGGTGAGATTGCCACCACCACCACCACCACCGCCGCCGCCGCCATTTATTTCCACCACTCTCCCGCACACATCCTGCTCTCTGCCCCATCCCATCCCACTCTCCTGTACTCATGTCTCCCATCCCTGCCCCCATCCCCATTTGGTGTACTCATGCTCCTGTGTGTGTTGTGTGTGTTGTGTGTGTTTGTTTTGTGTGTGGTGGTGTGTGTGTGTGTGTGTTGTGTGTTGTTAACTGTGTTTGTGTGTGTGTGTGTGTGTACTGTTCTGTTGTAAGCTAACTGTTATACACTGTGTGCATGGCTGCATGGGCAAAATAAAAAATAGACAACTATGGCGACATGGAAATACAAAAAAAATGCAAAAAAACAACAAGGAAAGGAGTGGATAAAAAAGAAAAAAAAAAGAAAAAAGGCATTTTCCATGAATAGAAAAGAAAGTAAATGATGATAGATCAATAAATAATCAGAGAGGAGTGAGGTGATATCAAAAAATCCATCACTGTCTGGAAAAAGGAAAGGCTTTGATGAGTAATGATCTGAAAAAAGGTAGACAGCTAATGAATCTCTGATAATGCCACCCACAAAAACCCAAAAGTAAAAAAAAAACAACAACCCCCCCACCCATAAAAAAAAGCAACAACAAAAAAACTGTCTTTGTGGAGGTCTCTTACACAGCCTAATGCACATCACAGTCCCTGATAGTTCACTCAGCGACACCTCCTCAGTAGGAATCCTCCAGAGACAACCTCGCTGGCTGTCAGTCGGTCGGTCTGCCACTCACCGCTAACGCGACAGCCCGTCCCGAGTGCCTGTGAACACTCTGCAACCGCCGCTGATCTGACAACACAAAAAAAAAAAAGAGGATGTTTCTGAAGGTACCCTCCTGTGACGCCCGAAAAAAGCTTGTTTTAAGTTTTTTTTTTTGTTTTTTGCCAGGGGAGGTGGGCACCGGAGTGAGGATGACTCACGTCTGACTCCCTGTTAGCGAGGGGGCTGTGCGATCAAATGGATCTGATTTTTGGCGCCTTTGAATCTCAATGATGGCTCAGGAGCCTCGTAAGAGAAGTGCCGGACTGATAACAGCCAGCTGTTAAACCTAAAGAACATCTCTGATCTCAAATACTGACTGATACCACGGAGATAAGACAGGCAGGGCTTAATGAACGGCCGTGGTATTGTGTGCAACTATTTTTCAGAGGGTTGGGCAGACATTTGCAGTTTAATTGGAAAATCAAATTATTCATTATTTTTTACAAAATCAAGGCTTATTCTTGTTGTGAATTAGAGTCTCCGGTAAGTGTCAGTTAATAAGCTTCTAACATTGAATTTGCATGACAATAAAGGCAATGCATTATCAATATGCCAACATCATGCATTATTAAAGATGAAAACCATTAACATAATAATATATTAGCATAATCAAGACCACTATTTGCATGGGAGATGTTCTTCTGATCTCCATGCATCAGCAAGAGGTGAAGCCAATTCATTTTTTTGCGACATCTTCGTCTTCAGCCAGTTCAGAGCTTTGAGTTGGAGTCGGATCGAACACCATTATTTTAATTAAATGGATCCATTGTTGACTTCAGAGTGGTGTGAATTCCATCTCTCTCATTAAACCACCCAACAGTATATAAAGTAGGTAAAACTAGCTCCAACTCAGCCCACTATAATATTACAATACAGCTTATGTTATATATTGGTAATAGAGATCAAATAATATAACATATAATAACATACCAACAGAGGCCGCTCTACCTGCATAGATAGATAGTACTTTTACCTTTTTTATTTTTTCCAAATAACTAATAACAGATTTTTCATCTTAAAAAATATCATTATTTTTTATACAATAAAAGTTCCATTGCTCATCCCAGTACACTTTGGGTTTTTGTGATAAAGCCTTACTTGTTCGTAACTAGAGTTAGCAGAGGCTAATGTTAGCTAATGATAGCAAACTTCAAATACACGTTGCTGTAGCAGTCTTTTTTTTTGTTGTTGTTTTTTTGAACCTTCTTAACTTGTGCTACGCTAAGTTTTAGCATCCGATGCAATTCAGTTCAGTTTTATTTGTGCAGAGCTAAATCAAGACCTTACCATTTGAAGAAAGGCTTGTTTTTAATATATGCTTTTTCTCCCAACCCAAACCTTTGTATGCATTGTACAGTCTATTTTTAAACCTGGATTAACAGCTTTTTTTGGGCCACACACCATTGATATGTTCACCTTCAAGCTTATGTGCCAATATGGTATTGACACATACAGTAGATGCTGAGCAACATTAGCACTGATTTGGAATTTTGTTTTTGTCCACTTTATAGATGTCAGTACAATGTTCACTTTCCTTTTTGCTCTGTTTTGGTCTCCACCAAATCCTGAGAAACGGATTCACCTCTTCAGCAGCTAAATTCTCCTTTGTGTTCACCAGCTAGTTGCAGAGTTTGTGGTATTTTGCTGTGGATTTGTCACTATGAGTGACCCTTTTCAAATATAGTCATTTTATCTATTGATAATATAAAAAACTTAGTTATTGCAGCTTTCGATACATATTGCTGATTAGCTTTTACTAAAGTACATGAATGTTGGTCTGTTAGTTAAAACAGAGTATATTAAGTTTGCTGCATTGCCTACTTTTACTCCACTGCTGAACTATGTACTATTGGACTATTCTTCTACACAGAGGGGGTCTATTTCCCATACTTTTACCCTACACGGAGAGATGTCAACAACATGTGATAGAAAATAGATGATGATCTTAATCAATTATGATTAATTTCAATTGTATGCTATAGTACATGGCATCATATTGGGATTTTTATCATTAAATCATAAAGGTATGGGTTTTCAAGTTATATTCAAAGTGAAGCAATGTGCCCCTGATAAAACAGAGCAAAGGCACTTAGCATGTGTTCTCCTAGTTAAGATTCCCTCTCGGCAGTAATACAATGTTTCTGAGTGTCTACTGGAAAACAAGTGGAAGGTCAAGAACACGAACAATAGATGTTGATTCCAATTATGTGTAAAGCATTGAACAAGATGCGCTAATGATGGCGTTGTCGGAAGAAAAAAGGTGTTTATGTGCTACTCTCCCAAAGCCTGTGGAACAGTTTATTAAGCAAAGGCTTTATTTCCATAAAGGCTGATAAGACTTCAAATGATTCACTGAAACACAGTCCTGGCATCAGCACAGTAAAGCAGCGTGTGTATTTATCTCTCCCTGACGCTGGGAGACAATCAAGACAAAGATGATAGCACATTTTGAAATGCAGCACAGAGACATAATGAGATTGCAGCTACTTCAGGTGCAAACCCAGACAAAATGCTTTTTTTCATAAATAGCTCCTTGTTTTATTCACTCACACCAAAAAAGGCCATCGTTTTCAATTAATGAAGCGGGGAATTGAGTCCGAGGTCCTTCGGGATATGGATTAACCATGATGGCTTGAGGGCCCAGTCTCACACTGAGCCTGCGCCGCGGTCTGCACAGAGGAATTTCTCATTCAAGGCCCTCGACCCCCCCCAACAACCACCACCACCACCACCTTCCTACCTCCAACTCATCCATCCATTCCTCATCCTAAGGTGAGTTGCTTCAATGCAGACCGCTATTAGTGGTGGGGGGAGATAAAACTGTAAGTGTTGCTCCCAATTAGTGCATCAGTGACCGCACTGTGCCTCCTCCACGGCGAAGGCCTGTTAGGAGGAAGGGAGGGAGGGAGGAGGCGCTGCACTGGGTGAAAGATTGGAGGAAGGATGACAGGAAAGGAGAGAATGGCATGAAGACGATGGCTTTGGAAAGGAATAAAAGAAGGAAGCAGGTTACAGAGGTAGTTGGATAAAGAGAGGACAAGAGATGAAACAAAAAGGGAGAGAGGGAGGAGAGTGAGTGCTGGTATGAGCTTGGGGGGGGTGACTAAAAAATGGCTTAAGCATTCATTTTGAGTGGCGAGACAGGTCCTATTAACATTTAACAGCGTTTGCGCAACTTGGTGTGGAGGTTAGGATGCAAATGAGGAGGAATTAAAACTGGCCAGAGGTTTGTCATTGATGGATTGCAGTCTGGCGGTACTCACCACTTCCTAGTGTCCATCACAGACGATTACTGTATAATTAAACCTTATTTCTGGACTCTCTGGCGCATAATTACTTGTGTGGGAATGTAACCATCATCTAAAAGCTCCAGCAAAATGCTTTAGCATTTAGTCTGGCAGGCTGCAGTCATTTCACAGTCCAGTGACAGATAGAGCCATCTGATGATCGGCAAAAGAACAGTCACTTTTAATAAGAGGTGGGAAAAAAATATTAGGCGACAGTGTGCTGATTATAGGAAAATTAGGCTTTCAAGTGGTAAAGTCCTTTGTGTTATTTGCATAATTTATTCCAGCTTTACCCCCCCTGTTCAACCACCTCTGGTTTTTTTTTGTGAGCTGTGGGCAATTTCCTTTCATATTTGAATAGATTGCACATTTAAGACTACTTAAGGAAAATGATCACTTAGCATATTTTAATTGTCGTGCAAAGAGTGAGCAGAGGTGTGAGGCAAAGCTTATGGAACGGGGACCCTTTAAAGTGAAGAGGACACAGTTGTGTTGTGGCAGATAACCCCCGAGGTTCACACACATGCAGTGAATCACACAAACCTTATCACGCTCACTCAGTTCTGTATATTGTAAGAAAGCATGCAAACATTTAAATCATGAATAAAGGCATCCCATGAATGTCCAGGCTTCCGCACTCCAGTTTGGATAAGACCTCACATCACAGGGTTGTCGATAATATTTCCTGCATCACTCCCCCTGCTGAGTAAAACCAAGACCGGCAGCTTTTGAATACAGGCTATTTACAGACCAGCTTGCTGCTACAGTATTTATTAAGCAAGAAAAGGAGATTAGCTTGAGCAAATCTCTTCCAGCTTCAAAATCTGTAGGAAGAAAATACTCTTAACAGTCTTATATTTTGCAAACAAAAAAAGAAGCATGTGTTTGTCATACATTATTACTGATGATGGCTATAGCAAGTTTCAGAGTGGAAAAATAAAGAAAACAGCAGTCCCCCGATGCACTCTAACCTGTTGTGAAGCGTTGAGTTTTCACAGATAATTACAGAGGCTATACAGCAGCTTCCCACACCTCACCACCAGATATATAATGATACCTCGGAAATGTAGTGGGCAAATGCACATCATTTTCATTACGAGTACTCACGTAATCCAAATTCTTTGTGATGTAGAAAGATAATTAATGCTTTAATGTTTTGGTCTTGCCACTCTTACCACAGCAAGAGAAATGAATTGTTACATTTTAATGAGAAAAGCGACAGCGCTGGCTTCCTGCGCAACACGGATGATTTTATAATTGCACACAAGGGTGACAAACTCAAGGCTCATTAAGGCAATTTTTCAGCTGGGCTATTTTTTGGCAGGACAGTACATTTATTTTTCCATTCTACTGATAAATAAAATCGGTTATTAATCTTTTTTTTCAAAAATTCATTTATTCATCCATCAGAGCCTTAATGTGACCAGTGACATAAAAAAAGAGATGTACAAGATATAATCTCCCAAGAAAATGTCTTTAATGAATCGTTTGTTGCTGCTTGTACCTCAGATTACATGAAAATACATTTAAGTTGACTGCAAGTATGGCAACATATTCACACATATAAACAAGTGGTGCATTTGTATTGTATGTATAGGTATGTACAACAGAAACACGTTACACTCTGGTTTAAAGTTGTGCAAGTGTGTTATATATACTAACAATTTATAAAATTCAACACACTAAATAAAAAAAAGAAGAGTGTGCCCACGTATATACACATTCACACGCGCACAACCACAGTAGTTCACAAAAGATTAAAGCAAATGTATTGGATTATACATTTCCAGGTCACCTTCAGGTTGACCCCCAACTGTTTCTTCCTCACAAATCGCTTGTGAGTGTGTTTTTTGACGTCAGTGTTATCAGGTGTGTGTGTGTGTTTTGCCTATTTCTCGGATCTGACACGCAGTGACAGACACACACACACACACACACACACACACACACACACACACACACACACACACACACACACACTCAAACAGACACACACACACTCACACAGACACACACGCACACTAGGCTATGCTGCAGCCTGCGGTTGCACCATCAGCTAAATGTTTTAAGTACAGTCATCTGAGGTAGACTGCGCAAAACTTTATGGTGTTATTCTCTCCACTTCTTTTTTTTTAAATTTTATTTTTCAATGCATTTTTCACAAATGTCTGACATTTGGAAATACGTAAATCAAATACCACGCGTTTTGTAGCCATGAGGTAGAAATGCTTTAAAGAAGAATTCTAGCGTCCGTTTAAGGAAAGGTTTTTACCGAAAAGAAAAAAAAAAAAAAAGAAGCTAGATTTAAACACCATGTAGAAAAAGATCAAGACAAAAAAGAAGGACCACAAAACACGTAACAAACAAGCGTAGCATCGACCAGTGTGTTTCAAGTCGTCTGTTCGTCGTCTGTGGAGAACGGGGTGAGAGAGAACGCCTGTGCTGTTGTTGTGTGCTCTGAAGTGCATTAGTAGGTTTTTCTGTCTAAAGGGACTCTCTCTCCAGAGGATTTGCTGACAGAAGGAATTCTGGTACAGATTGTTTTGAGGGTGGTTTTCTGACGGACCACTCTGCTTTCCCCTTGTGCTGCCGCCACACTGCCTGGCTGTCTTTCCTTTCCGTCAATTTTGCTGATGCTCAGCAGAACTTTTTTTTTCCCCCCACATCAGGTGCTGCACCGCTGGTGCCTTTACCAGAGATAGCAACACAGAGTGGGCCTGCATATACTGTATGTAGCTCCTACTTCAAGAGTAATATAAAAAAAAATAAAAAACAAATTAGCAGGCTATACGATAAAAGTGTAAAATTGATCATCGGTTCAGATAAATGGAATCTCCTTCAGGATAAATACCAGATAAAACTAAACAAAAGCAAGCGCTGTCAGTGGCATTGAGACATTTCAACAAAACAATATACACACAAAAATGCTTTAGTGCACATACAATAAACTATCTTAAGTACTCCCATGCCACAACAGCAGAGCTAAAGGACAGCTTCTTATAGTGACAAGGAGGAGACAAAAATACATTCCAATGCAATTCAATGGGTAACAGATAACCTTCAAGGATGAAGGACTTTAAGACTAGTGCCAAAATTCCCCATTCATGTTACAAAGCTTTCCAGTAAACTGAAAATGCACTTAGATTATGTGCTTCATGACATCTGTGTAAATATAGTGAAAAAACTGACAATACAGTTACAGACGGGTAAAAATTACTAACAAGAGTTTGAATTGGATGAGTTAGTCCGGTGCGATCATTTTGATTTCAAAAAAAAAAATCTTTTGATTTAAAAATCAATTTTTCTAATGCAGCCTGATTAAAATAATGTAATTACCATTTCACTGATTTACGGGCCCCTTGGTTGGACAATAACACAGCCATGACAATAGTAATACTAACTGCTTTACAGAGACGTCGGTCAGTGAAAATTGCTATCATCAAGTGACCCCTTGACCTCTGGCAAAAGCAGTAATTCGTTCTTGATTTTCTATTTTCCACACTTGTAAAAATTACAGACTTGTGAGATATGCACTGGATGAACGTGTAATTAAAATTATAGGAGTGGTAACCCACTCTATAGGTAATCCAATTCAAATATAGCTAATCAGCATGAGTAACAAGGCAACTCTGCAAAACCCATTATTCGGTATGTAGGTCATGATACCAATGGAATCCAACTTAAAAAGTAGGAGAATATCAGAATTACTTCTCTGGATGATAGTTTACTCATATAAAAACTGATTCCCAGGCGTTTCCAACAGATGCACTTTACTTATTTTGTCCGATACAGCCTTAATGGCCGAAACCTGCTGGAGTAAACTAGACAAAATGACATCGAGTCAAACATTTAATTTTAGACCCACACAGAGAGATACATTAAATTGTGTTAATATTACCGTGATTTAAAAGAATAACTCCACATTTCGGGAAATACTCCCATTCATTTCTTGCTGAGAGTTAGATGAGAGGGTCAGTACCACTTTTATATACCTGTACTTTCAACATAAGGCTACATCCAGCAGCCTTTACTTTTGCAATGCTGAATCCCTCGCAAAACTATAATTTCATCGTCAATAAAATATACTGCCTTAATTGGAGAGCTTCAGTGGGTGGATTTTCTTTACCTTACTTAAAGAGCAGTATTGTTTCCCTTCTTTCTTTTTTTTTATTCATGGCTAGGTCGAGCTAACTTGCTCGCTGGCACTAGCTTAGTATTACGCATTCAGACACGAGAGTGGTAGCGAACTTCTCGTCTAACTCTTGGCAAGAAAGCTATGGAGCATATGTCCCAAACTCTTCCTTTGATTCATTTGGAGGCGTTTTTATTATCAAGTTCCTCAGTTTCAGAGAATACCTCTTCCCTTGCTAAACAGTATGAAAAATGAGCCATTTGAGGTATTTTTGCGCAGAAGTTAGCTGACTGATGGAACCTCTATGCAGCCTAACCATATAGCCTAGATCGCATAATATAAACAATGTGATTATGGTTGTTTAATAAATATACAACTCCCACCACCCCCAAAACCCGCCCGTCTCCTAAAACCCCCAAACAACAAATTGGGCAACACTGTTTTAAATTTTTTAAGAGCAATGGAAATAAGCTTCAGGACTGGTCAAGAATAAACAGGTAAGTAAAGCACCTGCTGGGAGGAAAAAAATGGAAAGATATAATGTTTTTACTCTCACTATTGATTATGTCCCATCAATCCAGAACATATCTAGTACATTCATTGTCACCTCTTTGCTATTTATCCTAGCCAGCCGAGGTACTCCTAACTCTGCTTCGCTAGACACAAACTGCCAAACCGCTTCGGACTTCCCTCTCAGATCTTAGTGCTTTTCGTCAAGATATCTTGAGGTACTGTACAATTCACAAACGCTTTCCTGAGTTTTGTTTGTTACGTTTGTTTGTTTTGCAGACACAGGATCAGAAGAGATGAGTGTGAGTAAGAGCCCAGACTACTGCCGCTCTGATGGATTACTGCCTTAGCAATACAATAAAGAATGATTGACCACCAGCAATAGCGACTGTCAATCTCTGTTGTTCAGACTCACTGCTGAAGTTTTAAAGCTCTTAATAATCATCAGCTCATGCCATGAATGTAGATTGTGAGGCAAATAAAGAAAGAAAATCAGAAAGCACCACTTCAGGCACTTGGATAGCCAAACTAAATCTCAAGAACAAGAACACAACGATATATTTACACAGACACTGGGGCATCTTTCTTCTGTAGCCAACTTGCTTGCAATGTGTAAACAATGCCTGGCTTTCTGGAGTGTCAAGCATTCAAATTAAAATTCTTGCTCATTAACTGCAAAACTGCCAGTTGTCTCATCAAACCAGGTCTCTTGGAGCGTCTCAACCCTGCTTGTGAGCACTCGGTGGGCTTGTGTTGGCCTTCTGCGTGCCTTTCCCTCCAGCATTATGCTTCTGCCCTGAGGAAAGGAATTGTGGATGCCTCTTTTTCTCAAGGGCGGAATCTATCTTTTCACTGGCTGCAGCCGAACATTTTGTTCCACTCAGTGTACGTGTCAATCTCTTTCTGCGATATACTGGCTTGGAATTTACAAAACACGCTCTCAAAGTCCTGGTAGGTGAGGGGCCTGATCTGTCCCCTGGGCATCATACCTGTCATGTCCATGCCCTGTGCAGAGATGTGTAACAGACCTACGAGGGCCTCCTGGCAGAGTCTGGCCAGATCCAGTCCAGAGAAGCCCTCTGTACGCTGGACCAGCAGCGCCAGCTCCTCCTCGCTCAAGCAGTATTTGTGCTGAGATTGGGCCAGGAGCTGGTTCACGATCTGGTGTCTGGCTGCGCTATCCGGCAGGGGCACCAAGACCCTCCGGGCAAAGTACCTGCGCAGCCCTTCGTCCATGTCCTGGGGTCTGCTTGTGGAACAAACCACCAACACTTGGTTGCCTCCGTCCTCGCTGGAGCCCATGAGAAGCGAGTCCAACTGGGCGAGCAGCTCCCCCTTCAGCCGGGTGATGGGACTCTCTTCACTGAGGTGGGCTGACAACAGCATGTCAACCTCACTGATGAACAGTACCGACGGCTGCCGACAGCGCGCCACCAGGAAGGACGCTCGGATGATTTTTTCTCCATCTGCCAGCCACTTGGTGGCCAACGTGGAACCACTGAGCTGGAGGAATGGTGCCCCCAGCTGGCTGGCCAGGCAGCGACCCAGCAACGTCCTGCCGCTGCCCCTGGGGCCAAAGAGCAACACGCAACGTGGGACCGGTCCTAAACTGCTGAACATGTCCGGGCGAAGAATTGGCCACAGGACCTCTTCCTTCAGGGTTGCTTTGGCCAATTCTAGACCTGCAATGTCACTCCAATCAACTGGGGGGCCCTGCTGAACAATTTCAGAGGTAACCATGTCTAGGAGGTGAGGGTCACTGGTTTTTAGCTGCTCTTCAGCAGGCCGGGAGGAGGAAGTGGATGAGGAGGAGGTAGGCCCTGGTGCTGAGTGGGAGAGGTGGAGACGGTGATCATCAGCACCTTGCTCGCTGAGGGAAGGGGAAGTGAAGCTGGCAAGGGAGTCTGCTGAACGGGAACCCCCCAGGGTGGAGGAGACATAGGCCGGTGGAGTCATCGGGCCGCCTGTTGCCTGGCTGCTGTACTTCCTCTGTTGCTGCTCCGACGACATCGTGGACTGCTTCTGAGGATTAAACGGTAGAGACGACTTTTCGGCGCTCCTGTCAAAGCCACCGCCGCTGGTGCTGTTGGAGCCTCCGTTTGCGCTGCTGCTGTCTGCGACCCGGTACATGGGGCTCTCAGCCGAGCTCCGAGCCTGACCATAGCCGAAGTTACCATAAGAGGAGTCTATCTCTCCTTGGCCTGTCATGTAGAAGGCTTTCCTCTTCAGCGAGTTGGAGGAGCTACTGCTGAGAGGGGTCGGGGCGATTGGGGTCAGGTTGTGGCTCTGGTATGGGTATCCAGGTAAAGCAGAAGAGGGGGGAAGGGGTGTGGGTGCAGCGATGCCTGAGGGGAGGTAAGAGGAGGGAGGCGGTGCTCCCCCAGGGCTGTATCCTGGCCCGACCGAGCTCTGAGCTGGGTAGCCTGCTGGGGGGTAATTATAACTAGACAAGTTGGGGGAGCCTCCGTTGTAAGCTGGGACTAAAGTGGGGTGGGAAGGCGGTGGAGGGGGTGGCTGCAGGAGCCCAGAGCTGTGCAGTGGGGAGGGAAGAGCTGGGGCAGGGGCGGACTGGGAGCTGTAACTACTGTGCAAGTAGGAGCCGCTGTATGCCGGGCCGTATTCCTGAGAGGGCATGGAGGAGGAGTGCAGGGCGGTGGCAGTGTGGCTCCCGCAGCTGCTGCTAGAGTAGCTGGGCTCGCTCAGGGTGCTGGAGGCCAACCCCGGGGAGCTGCACATGCCGGACACCACCTCCGAAGCCGCCGCCACCCCTCCTTTTCTGACCGAAACCCCCTCCGGGATGCAGCTCATGGGGTAGACGCCGTCCTGCCAGGGCTCCGATTCACCTTTCCGTCCATTCATCACCCCTGGGACTCCCGGGCCCTCAGAATACGAGCCTGGCATCTCCAGAATGCCGGAATACTTCTCGGCATACTTCTTGAGCAGGTTGGAGGCGGTGAGGGCTGAGATGTCGTCATTGGCCCAGGCGTACTGGTAGGTGGTGGAGCGCTGCAGGTGGCCAGGCACTGCCCTGTAGGCCTCAGCCTTGTGGGCCGGCGAGCGCGTGGTGGAGGAGATGTCGAAATGCTGTTCGGCCCACTGGCTGTGCTCGGGGGTCCACTGCATCTTTAAGCCTTGGAGAACAAGAGACACAGACAACTGCACGTGAACACGTTGACATGCGAAACTCATTTGGGCAATAATTAAAATGACAACACCTTCAAATTGGCTGGGATGGGGGGTGGACAATTAAAAGGTGATATTCATCTGGAGGCTTGTTTCCTGTGGTACTCTTATATTTTATTTATTTATTTTTCTTCCTTATTTTTGTCTTCTTTTTACGTCAAACCGGACATGAATTGTTAATTTCTGCACATCATCACAATCGCAGAGTGCCTGTCAGCGGGTATGGCGCAGTACAGAGGGATGGTGTGGTGGCTGGTTACGGCAGCCTAATGCACCCTGGCCAGACCAATAAGACAGAGGCATTGAGGGTCATTCTATAATCCCCGGCTCATCTGAGGTGGCTGGAGATGGGTTTGAAAACGCGCCTCGCCGAGTGCCACAAAGCAACAAACGCACACGCACGCACATGGACACGCACACACCCCCGTGCACGCCCCCCCCCCCTCCTGGCACTTTCACCGAATACACACACACAAAAACACACAAACCCCTGCTCAGACACGCAGGCGTTTAAAAAAAAAAAAAAAAAAAACTATCTTTGCCTGCACTCAAGCGTGCTGGCGCGCACGCGCACACACGCAAGCTCACAAGCTCACATCCACTGACCCAGACGGACAAACACAGGCACGCACACAGGAGCTGTAGCAGGCTATGAATTACAACACATTGTGTCTCAAGCTTAGTTCCTGTCTGCACAGCTCCACCTTGACCTCCTCTCTCCACCGTTCTCTTTACCTTTCTGTCTGCATCTCTTCTTCATGCCTCCCTGCTGCCTCGTCCTCCTTCTCACTCTCTCCTCTTGGCTTTTTTTTTGTCATCCATTTCCCACCTCCCCTCCTGCTAGATCCTTCTTTATTCCTCTTCACCCCCCCCTTTTATTCTGAGTCCATCTATTTCGATATATATCTCTCCTTTTCATTCCCTTTCTGCTCTTTCTTCATGGCCACCCCTCTTTTTATTTACTCCCTCTGTGCTTGCTTCGCCTCCTCCCCTCCCTCCTTCCTTGCTCCATCTCATCTCAGACACACTCACCTGGCTCTCCCCTTTATTGCCTCAGGAGGCTGGAGAGCCACTGTTTCCTTTAATCCCAGCCAATGCCATCTGCAAACACTGACAGTCACACAGCGACTCCATCGTTGTCTCACTATCAAAGCCGTGGTGCTATCAAAGGCTGGACGGGGCGTAATCACAGCAGCCGCACGGCAGATTGAACCCCGTTTGATTTGACTTAGTGCACACAAATAAAGGATAATATCGGTGTCATTTAGGCTGCTTCCTCTGACTTATTGACTGGCAGTGGATACATGTAGAGAACCACAGTTGGGGGTCTACTGAGCAATACCTGCTTCAGAATTGGTTTATGTGTGTGTTTTCGTGCTTGTGTGAGTAAAGCAGGCGAGCACAATAAAAACCATTCATGGAGAAGCAAATCCTCCTTCCCTCCCATCCATTTATGCTACTGAAAAAAAAAAACAGATATACACAAAAAAAGCACACAGGCACAAAGACATACACATTCACACTCTCTTGCTCTCTTTTCCAAGGCCCTGTGTTTGTTTGGTAACAACACAGGGAGGGAGGGGGGAATCCCCAGACTCCCATTTCCTCTCTGATTCTCCTTTCTAGCCATCTCTCGGCAGACGCCAGTGGCTAATTAGCAGAATGGCGATCTGCTAATTGTGTTAATTTACAACATTTTAGCCGAGGGGAGTCTAGCAGGAGCTGGCAAGCCTGTCACCCTCCCAGCGTACCGAGCAGGGAGCGCCTCAGACAAAGAGCTAAGCAGAGGGAAGTTTTGTATTAGCTGGGAGGCTCCTTTAAAACTGAGAATATATTAAGTGGAAACAGTGCAATAAAAGGGCAGTATTTCAAGGAAAAAAATAACAAGTAAGGAAAACTGGACAAAGGAGGAAAGAATTCAACTTCAGGACAAATACAGATTTTGCAACAATTGTTCTATTACACTGTGATTTGTATGTACTATTATATTGTAGTAAGGTTTGGAAAAAAACAAAAAACAATAGTAAAAAATGTCTCAACCAAGTTTAACAGTCACAGAAAACTGGCTACATAATTACTTAATACTATGTTTAACATGAGCACATGAATTATTTACATAAAACATAATGTAATACTGAAAAACCTTCATATTCAGCAAGGACTACATGCGATTCTATACAGCAACATAACCACTGATTTCAATGTCAGGAATGAAATGTGTGTGATAATTTAATTCATAACAGACTTTCTAATGACTAGATGATAAGGATCCCAAAGAGGATTTAGTTTGTTATTTATAATAACTGGCAGGCACACTTAGTTTAGTCTCGCATCCTTAATACCAGAAGATCCTATCGTGGTATGAAACAAAAAAATAATCAATCAATGAATAATATAATTATTTCATTGT
Organism: Istiophorus platypterus; assembly: GCA_016859345.1. Lineage (NCBI taxonomy): Eukaryota > Metazoa > Chordata > Actinopteri > Istiophoriformes > Istiophoridae > Istiophorus > Istiophorus platypterus. The sequence goes on from CM029131.1 coordinate 2,608,714, forward strand.
TGTCTTATGGAAGCAGTATTAAGGGCTTTCAAGGTTAGTTGCTCTCAGGATCGTCTTGTCAGGCTCTATGTTTGATCTGTAGCCAAAAGCATAATGTTGGTTTAGCATTGTATGGGAAACCTCTATTGTTTCTACATTCTCTCTTCAGCACCGCTAGGTAATATAAACCTGGGAAAAGTGATGACACATAGTGAAAGACAGGTGACAAAGGCTCCACACCAGATTCAGCCATGTCTTCGGACGTCTGCGCCTTCTCTAATCTGCAGTCCGCTAACCCATCTGACTCAGGAGCCACAATCACTGCACCGTGTTTTCATAGCGTCTAGTTTTGAAGGTTTGCAGAGGCGCAGGCCTGTGATCAAACTGGCTCATTGATGCAGGGTCAGTCAACAGCGTGTCTCTAGATTCTCCTGCAGAAGTATCCACCGTCACATCTTATTTAAAGGGACACTGAGTAATCTTCCATTTGGTAACCTAATTATTCCCCCCACTTGCGATCAAGGAATAACAACAATGTTGTCAAGTACTTGACCTTGTCCGGAACTGATATCATCATAAAGTGGCATTTTTATAGTACAGACTCTCCGGAATGGTGGAGAAAAGATGTAATTCACAGTACCATGACACAAAATAATGTAATAATTAAGAATTTTGTGATATGACCTGAGAATGAAATATCTTTTGACATCTTTACTATGTTGTCTTTCATCACTGAAGAAATTTTGAAGCTAATATTTGAAATCTGAGCAATGTTCAGCAATTTATCAATGACTCTGCAGCCCTGTGACAGATATAAGCTTCCTGCACTGCCCTACAAAGCCAATACATATCAACTACATAATAAAATTGAGTTAAGGGCAAAATCTGATTTTTTGGCATCTATATAAATGTTATTATGCCCAAGAAATGTACCATTTGCATTAACACAGTATCTTGCATTTGCACTAAGGAAAAAACAGCTACAACTGAACTCTATTATCTTCTCTCTAGCTGTGCTCTCACTAAATTCTGGCTTTGTACTGCAGTTAAATCCTGGATTCGGTATTTTTTAGACTAATGCTTGCCATTGCATTTTTGTGCTCTCTTTGTTAAAAAGAACGTTTATTAGCCAAAACACAAAATATTCATATCAGGTTAAAGCTGGCTGTTGATACAGCCACAACTAGCCACAACCAGCCATAGCTAAAGCTAAAAAAGAAAACTTTTTTTAAGCTTATATTAGTAGATGAAATAAAAAAAATTATGAACTGACATTTCTGATATATGAGTAACCATCCTATACATAATCAGCTGAAAACAGCATTTATAGAGAAAGAAACAGCCAAGCTACTTCTAGCTGAACAAGGTAGCAGTACATTCCATCAATCTGAGAGATCAGTTTATTGTTTTCAATATAAATTTTAATAGCAGATGAACAGAGGGACTTTAAACTAAAACAGGGATACAATACTTTAAAAGAAAGTTTATTGTCTCAAACAAACTTGTTCAATATGACCTGAAAGATTTTCAAGTCAAAACATTGTCCTGAAAGGAATAATTCTGTACATTCATGCCAATATTTCTGTATTGGAATAATTAGCCAAAAAAGGAACAAAACTAAAAGCATTCCAAACTTTCTTCTGTTACACAGATTCTTGGATCAGCCTGAGGTATTTTTTTTTTCCTTTTTAACCATTTCTAAAGAAAAATAAATAAATGAATGAATAAATAATCTGTCAATGGAGTGAAGGGATTTTTTTTTTTCTATGACGACTATTAGTTGATTTACCACATGGAAAGGGCTGCTGACAAAGGACAGAGAGACGAATTAGGAGGAGGGCAGAAACTCTGGAGGAAGATGGGGGAAGAAAACAGCAGGAAGGGGGAATGGGAACAGAAAAATAAAAGGAGAGAATACATGCAACCAAATACAACAAGTCTTGTGAATTGCAGACACTCTTCCCTCCACATAGTTTGACACTCCATCAAACTCTGATATGTCTTCCATTTAAAGAAACATGAATCTTTCTAATTCCGTCATTAATAAAGATAACATATATAAAAGAGTGTGTCAGGCTCCATCAGAGCTTTCATCTCTTCTATAATGAGGTTAATGCAGAGACGCAGTGATTACCCCAGCAATGCAAATGAAGGCCAAATGATAACTTGCACTATTTAAATAAGGTAATAGCGATTACTCTACGTTATTCAAATGAGGACAGATGCTTTGAACTGAGCGCTTTGAACTCGCTGCTCCTTCTCCAAAACATATGGAAGAGTTGGAGAGGGACTGACTTTGGTATCGTTCAGGGTGTATCCTCTAATTCAATGTGATGTAAACCAAGGGCAATGCGCAAAGCAAAAACGCTTAATGTGATGGTGCATGACGGGCGGGGTTGAATGGGAAAAATATCAGTCAAGGTAGCCTGACTTACTACACTCCTTCACTCATTTTGAAAGACCTTGAAAGTCCCTGAAAAGTCCTTGAATTCATTGTCAAAGTGAAAAACAAGGACTCAAAACTGACAAACAAGATGTGGATCAAAATCAACACAAATATCCTGCATAATGTTTTTCTTTGGATTTTAATAAAAACATCAACTACTTTGAATGCTGCCCATTCATTTCCAAAAACTTTCAAGGCCCTTTTCTTATTTAAAATATGAAAAGAATTCTGTTGCTTGTGGAGCCCAATTTGCCCGAGCTTTGATACTGAAATGAGAGTGTTTTGGCTGCAACAGCCTTCATCGGGGTTACAGGATATCGTGCACAGACAATGCAGTTAGAAGCTTTGTCCAATTTTTTCTTAAAGAGTGGTTGAATTCTTTCCATTCAGTCGGTTTGCTGATTATAGCACCTTGATGGAGCTGCAAGGCTGCAGGATATTTGATTTTCTCTATGTCCACAATGGGTTTTGAGGCCCGGGGGAAATTTGCAAAGCATTTGGATGGACACATGCAGTAAAGTGTGTGAGTAAAAAAAAAAAAGAAGCAGGCCATGCGTGTGTTTGTGTAGCAGTGAAAAAGAGGGAGGGAGAGAGATCGTGCTCTCAGCTGAAACAACATCCAACAGAAATCTTCTCCACCTTCCGAAGCACCAAGTCTGCCAGCACTTTGTTTTTTTCCTCTCTTCCAGCCTCCACATAGAGAAGCCTAATCATTCTCATTACACTCGGCGTCCATCTGCATCAACAGAGCTGCCTATTACTGTGCGTGTGTGTATGTGCAGTAAACAGCTCTTTAGAGAGAGCTAATGAGCTCTTTTAAGTCTGTCCGCTGTGTGATTCTGCAAGCGGGGTGTCAGAGCAAACTGCCCATTTTGGTAACGTCATAATTAAGCCGTGTGAGTGTAGGGAAGAGATGCCAGCACACATGTCAACGCCGACATGCCCGCGCGCACACACACACACACACACACACACACACACACACACACACACACATTCTGAGATAAGATGTACAAATGTGTGTGGCCTTCTTTGTCTTTCCAACATAAACAGACACCGAAGGCCTCCAAAAGCACACAGTCTATGTCTCGTTCTTTTTAAAAAATCCGTTCCGGTCCCTCCAAAGGAGGAGGAGAAGGACTTGCACGACAAGTGTTAACTTCATCAGCAGAGACCTGTTTTCACACACCACCGGGGAAATCTAACCAGCCAGTTATTCAAATCCTTATCAAATACACCAGAGGGCATCTTTTAACATCTAAACTGCTTCACATGAGCACATGAAAAACCTGAGTATGCGGCATATATAGCCATTGTTTTATTGTGTGTGTGAATTCTGCACACAGGCCCTTGTGTGTGTCTGACAACCTCTGGACCACCTTGTTAATGAGTCCAGCACACTGCGACTAAGCCACAGGCTACGCTGTATTGGCACACAACCTACAGTAGAGAGTCAAATAATGTGATTAGGTCCTCCAAAAGGCAATTAATTATGAAATTAGTCATGAGCTGGTGTCACACACACACTCACAGACACACACACATGCATGCAAACACACACACACACACAGGCACAGAGGCACATGCATGCACACACACACACACACACACACACACCATAATCAAAACTCTCCCTCCATTGCTGAATTCGTCTGTAATGCATCCTCGGTGGAACAATTGCAGGCCAAAAATGAAAAATAAATCAACTACTGACCAGCATTCATTTAGATTTGGGTCATAACTACATAAAATGGATAAACAAGACAAATGTGTGCTAATAGATCAACTAAATTTCTCTTTCACCCCATGTGAGAGACAACCAAACTGTCCACCCTGCCAGACTTTTTCCTCTGAAAATAACCAACAAGCCCGGATCCACGTCTTTGAAGCCTTCAGTTCAAGCTCAGCCAAGGCTCACCATTACGACTATTCTGTCGGAGAGCAACGACAATAACAACAACAACAACAGATAAGGGAGTAAACAGAGCAAGTTCAAAGTCTAGACAGCGAGCAGTGACCGGGAGAGATGAGCTGTCACTAACTCAAAGACAGTAAGGGAGGGAGGGTGGGTGGAGAGATTGCTGTAAAGATGACAGCTCAGAGCTGCAATATAAGGATATCTGACAAATGACAGCGTCTTTAAAAAATCAAATATTCATTGTAATCTGTGATCTCTGACCTCGTGACAAGTTTTTCGCAGCTTCGACCATCAAACTTTGAAATCTTTGTAGAGCAGATTTGGAGTAAAAACAGAAACTCAGCTTTTAAGAAATTGGCTCCAGTGTCGTATGGAAATGTTGAAGCCTTTAAAATATTAGGTATATTTAATGATTACTCTAAATTTAGCTCCAAGAAGAAACCCACTCTTTGCCGTGATAAATCTCTAACTTAATTCCAGAGGCGTATCATCGTCGCCCCTGCCTGGCTGTATCAGATCTTCCTTAGAGCTGTATAAATTGACACTGTCTAAATTTCCTTTTACTAGACAGACTATTGAATGGGTGGGTTAAATGGGTAGGGCGCAGTTAAACAAATGCTCCGGATCAAGGAAATTGTGCGTGGCTTCTTTTGTCATTCAGAGAGGAAATTGAGAGATATTCGGCGGGGGCTTGGAGCTGCTAACGCATGGCATTCATCTATAATGCACTCGGCCTGTCCGTCAGCTACTCCATTTCCTGTGACTAGCGCAGCGTACCTAATCACCCGACTCGACGCGGGGATCCTTCCTCAAAGACAGTCCTGCACACACACACACACACACACACACACAAACCACATGGTCACACAGGCAAGAATGAAGACAGACACATGCAGGACACACCAACATGCATAGAAACATCAGACCTGCTGTGGCAAACAGATTATTCTTATCTGGTGAACAAAACATCTGTAAAGACTCTCACCACCACTGCGCTCTAACAGTGTCGTGACCCTAACAGCATCTCCACATCTCCTCTTTCATCACTTTGAAAAACCTTTCACAAGCCGGGAAAAAAAAAAAAAATCCAGGTACAAATCATCAGTGGGGAAAAAAAAAAGACTTAAACGGAATGACACACCTGTCTCAACGTAAGTCATGTGATTACTGACTTTAAAAAACTGCACTGCAGCTAATGTTGCTGTTTGTCTGCATCTATTTTATCAAATATAAAAATCTAAATAAATCCAAACACGTGTGGTTTCTCTTGCAGAAATGAGCTTGATGTAAATGTGTCTGTGTTTAAATAGTTTCCGTGGTTGTAGTTGCACTGCAGGAGGATAAACTGCCACCTTACAACTCAAACTGTTCTTTATTAATGGCTTTATTTATGGCTTTCTAACAAGGCATCAACCAACAATTTATCATCTCAACAAATCCATCAGTAACAATTTATGGACCCTTAATAAAGCATACTTTATTAAGGATTTCTAAGATGTTACTACTGTCTTTATCAATAAATCTTATCAGTTCTTAATTCTGATCTATAAAGTATTAACAACAAAAATATTAACTTCATAAAACCATTAGTAACAACTTAAATAGCTCCCTATGATGCATAGTTTATTAAAGGTTTGTAGGTGCTTATTAATGACTGAAACTTAAGTCTTGTGCACTAATACATTAAACAATGAACTTAATAAAGACATTGTCAAAACCTTCTAAAAACATTTAAGATGCAGTTTATTAAGGATGTAGAGTTGCTACTATTGGCTGTATTAAGTTAACAAATCATTTATTAACCCTTATTACTGATCTATAAACAATAATTAAGCTACTAGTGACAACTTTAAAAGTAACAATAGTTAGTGTGAGGGTTTATATGTCATTACCATATATGGCTTTATATTTAAGGATAATCGATCATCGATAGAGTAAATTAAAAAAATATTATATGCTGTTGCATAGTCTTTTAAGTTAATAAATCATTTATTAGTTCATATTACTGATTTAAAAATCACTGATAAACTATTTAATCAATTATTAAAAGCATTAGTTATAATATCAAAACTCTTTAAGGACTTTGTAATTAGTTACTATTTCTCTACCAATAAACAATTTATAACTTAATAAATATTAAGATATAGAATAAAGATTAGAAACAACTCACAAGCCCTTAATGAATCTATACAAACAGGAGTCTGTAAGCTGTTACTGATCAAGTCAAAAAAATAATTATCAATTCATATTCCTACAAAACTTTGATGTACAATTTACTAACACATTAAAGCCATGAGTAACAGCTAATAAACCCTTAATAAGGAATATCTTAAGGCATTATCTATATCATTTACCGCATCCTATGAACACTAATCCTTAAAGTAGACATTAGCAGGTGGCACCATTGTTACACTGCAGTTTCATACAGCGTTAGACACAAGCTGAAGTTGCTGATAATACATTTAGGCTTGACAGCTTCCTCTTTAAGATACGTAACGAAGTGAATGACACGTATGACTAAGGTCCACTGAACTACTGTCAATGAAGCCCACTGCGTCCACGCCTGCAGCGGCTGTCAGGTGACAGTCCCACATCTACCTCCACATTCACCACAAACAGCCTTCAGGCTGCTGCTGCTGCTGCGCTTCTACCTGAGGTGCCGTCAACAGGATCTTTCAGTGTGCCCCTGGGGTTAACATGGGGCCACATGCTATCAATACTCCTCTGACGCCCGGATCCATACCTGTGAACCACCACCACTTTGTTTACCTGTGTGTTCAGTAATTAAAATAGATTTCTGAGAGGAGGCCTAATCCTTTTAGAAATGACTTCGATCCGGCTACCAATGCAAGAGCAGTGGTGAAATTCTGCTGTTGTTGGTTTCTTTTTTTTTTTTTTTTTTCCTCCCAGACACTCTTTCTGTACAAGCTGCGTTCGGGGGGCCGAAGCCGCACCCCCACCCCTTCCTCTCCACTGAAACTTTGGAAAGTCCTCGACATGAAGGACGTCATTTAGGGCTAGGCGGGGGGGGCGGGGGGTGCGGTAGAGGGGTGGCAGGTGGAGATAATAGAAAGGAAGCCTCTAACCTCGTCTAAAGCTGTCTGTCTTCGTAAATAAAATGAGATAATTATTGAGTGAACAACATTATACGCCGACGACGCACTCTTTCTTCTACCCCCCTACTGCCGGTGCAGTTGTAAATCTCAACAAACATGGTGCTTTTGGACATTAAGTGCTCACTAAGCACAGTGGATGCATCATATTTCAAGAGCAGGCGTTGTGTGGGTGAGGAGCTGGGGAAAATGGAGTGTAATGGTTATCCATTATCTTATACGGCAACGGCGGCGATGATCATTTTCAAGTGACTCATTTCTGGAAGTACCTATCTATTGGCCACTTCGAGAGAAGACTTTGATGGCTAATCCAAAACAACTATTCAGAGGTCATTTACTGCGGCAGCACAGAAACACTCTGCACAAGAGAACGCTCCAGCCTCCCTCATTATTCAAATACAATCCTCAGGAAGATCCACATCACAAACAGCGGCGCCGCAGCCCCGGAGTGGGCGATTACCTACACAGCATACTCCGGTCCAGAGTGGAAGCATTAACAATGCATCAACAAATGAATATATCACAATCCAAGTAAGAGTTTGAAAGCGCACAAGAGATATTTGTCACGGGAATTAAATGGTGAAACTGGAGTTTATTAACATATCAGGGATCCCACTTGCTGAAAAGCTTAGTAGTGAATAATACCTAGATACAAGTTGTGTTTGTGGGAGAACTTTCATATTATTCAATCATATTATATTATTCAGCCGAGGTAAGTGTATTTTTAGAAGTGTAGGTGCGATGTTTGTTTGTGTGTGGCCTCGGCTCCACATGAATGGTTACTTAACACCACACTGATTTCCCCTCAGCAGTTAGAGAAACCAGCCGATGCTCAATGATGCATCACCGTGTTTGTTGCCGCCAGGCGATGTGCGCGCGCGCGCGCGCGCGCGTGTGTGTGTGTGTGTGTGTGTGTGTGTGAGTGTGTGCGGTTGCTATCGTCGCTGGCACATAGACAGACAGCCCAGGAGTGAGTGCCGGAGTGTCACCATCTGTGGATGCATTTATGTCTGTCTGCACTGGGCTCTGTGTGTTTCAGTGTGTGTGTTTTAATGTGTGTGTGTGTGTGGGGGTGGTTTGGAAAGTGATGGGGGCTGGGGACTGTGTGTGTGTGTGGGGGGGGGGGTTGGGGGGGGGCATTCAGTCAGGCAGTAGACTGGACAACAACTCCATAGTTTGCAACTTCTAACAATGGGGCCAACTAACTCAGTGCTTCAGTACAAATTACACTGTAAAAAATGGCCTTTTTAAGAAGATGACAACTTTACAGGTTCAAATTTATACTTGATTATAATCATCTTTTTCTTCTAAGTAAGTAAAACGAAATCTGTACAAGAGCTGAGAAAATGGCATCATTTTTTCAAAGAGCCTATCTTGAAACGAGACAAATCTCCCTAGTCTCCTTCCCAACAAATTAAATATAACCAATATTTTAAATTGTCATTTCATCACAAGGGCAAATAAATAAAAGAAAAGGTTTTAAAGATGGATTTTTGCAGTGTACGAAACACTTGGCAAGCAAGTGAGATTAGAGTTCAATAGCAGTCGGTGAAGATTAACGCCCGCTGTGAGTGGCGCACGTGCACAGCTGTGTGTGTGTGTGTGTGTACCTGCCTGTGGGGTATGTGTGGATTACTGAAGAGGCCCTGGCTGGGATAACCTCTACCCCCAGCCTGTGAACTTGCAGGATCCTTCACGGTGCATGTTTGAAGTGTCAAATCCTGCACAATATAGGACACATACGGATTCTGGCGAGATCTGCCAACACGCACCTTCTCTCACTGTCCCAAGAAAAATGGAAAATGTGAAGCAGAATTAGCTGCTCTCAGAACGTGCCTCTCTATCCACCTGTTTTTATGAGCCTTTTCATTTCGTGCATGGAAACACCTGTTTTTTAAACACTGGAAATTTTTAAAAGTAAAGATTTTGCAAAAGTGGTTTTGGTTTCCAATGAAAAGATAATAACTTCAGAAAGTATGTTAAGATCACTAATAAAAAAGTAACGTTCCTAAAATGAATACATGAAACAAAAATGAATGCTATATTCCCATCACATTTAAATTTTGATTGGCACTGGTGAAATTATAATATCCCATTGTGCCCTCTTCTTCTGTCACGGTCAAATCCTTCCCAACTGCAAAAACTGAGTTGTTTAATTTGATACACCCACTCCAAATATTTGCATAACAGTAGTTTTCTTTTTTAGATATTCTGGAAGTTTGGTTAAAATTTTCACTATATCTGGATAGAAAGTTAACTACAGACTATGTTCTAAGGCTATGTTTAATATAATTTTTGCCTTTATAGCTTTATTGTATCACACAGAATAAAAATCAAGAGCGTGGGGAGGTTAAAAGTCATGGCTTAATGTAGGTAAAAATTCAGTTTAATTAAACAATTATTTGTTTACTTCTCTGCTAACAATGAATTGGAAATAAACTTTGCAGTCATTTATCTTAAATCTCACACCTTTGGCTTTGTGTGACAGCAAAATATACAGGATGCAGTGGTGACTGACAGGATGGGTAAGAGGGGAATGAGGGGACATGTCGCTTAAGGTCACAGAGTTGGATTCGAACTCTAAATTCAAGCTCCAGCCCACACTGAGTCATCAGTGCGCCTCAGGAGCCTGTCACGCTCGTCTTACGGCTGCCTGATTTCCATTTGAACTCACATGTGCCGTATATCTGGATCTCCAGGTGTCGGAAAGAACGAGCGCCGGGCTGTGACGGCGGCGCACGCCCGATTTCAGCGGGTATACGGACATGATTCAGTGAAGCCGGCGCGTGTGTCTTTAAATCCACTGTGGAACTCGCATTATGCTGGAATTCACACAGGTTGTCTAAACAGTCAAACAGCGGATCAATACGCCCATCGATCGGTGGCATTGAGACTGAACTGGTCGTGTCGAGGGGGCAGGAGATTCTCACTAGAGCTCTCTGCACGCTGCTGGCTGGAGAACACACGCACACACGCACGCACATTGTGTTACAAGCAAACAAATACATCTTACAGACACGTGTATGCATGTGCATATGTGTGTGTATATATATATATATATATATATATATATATATACACACACATATATATCTTCAGCCGAGGATCTGGTATGATATAAACTGTAAATATTTGTGAACGCATCTATACAGATTTATGAACACATACATTATTCTATCTCCACTCATATCTGCCTCTACCCACTCGAACAGAAACACTGGGTTCCTTGGGACAAAAAAAAAAAAAAAAAAAAACTACCTCCGCACACCAACACAATCGCGCTCATCTCATAGGAGCAGATTCGGGTCCTGTCTGTTCAAGTCGGAGCAGTCTGCCAGCAGTTTGTCTCAAAGTGAGGGCATCCAGTCAGCTTCAGCAGCTGAATATCAAGCTGGCTGCCGCCACGTCTCCTCGCGCTCAACTGACACAGTCGATAGCTCTGCATTATTCATGGGGACGGAGGGGGCCGATGAGATGGCCTCTCACTGAGGGCTGGATTTCAACGGTCCCAAACTTTACAGAGGCTGGCGGACGCGTGACACCTTCAACAACTGTTTATCGTCAGCGAAAATGACAACGTGAGGCCCGACGAAGGGCAGGGAACTTTAAAAGGGAGGCTGTGGGGGGGGGGTCTGAACTTATAAGCAAATTCAAAGGCAAGTTTGTAGGTTTTTAAATGAGACTATGGTTTGACATAATAGTCTGAAGACAAGATCCCTCTCACAAACAAGTGTTGGTTCTTTTAAATAAAATGTTACAGGTTTCTAAAATAAGACGCACCCTGAATAATAAAGTACATATTATGTCTCTCTTGTCAGCTCCTCTTGTTTGCTATCAAGTCGATAAACACGGATCACAAAGTTAACATGAAAACCTGAAGCATCTCTTTGCGTTAATAAAAAGAAAACAAATCAGAATTTCAAATGTTGCTCTTCCCTGTTTGCTGATTTCCATTACACAGACTAAAGACATCAATTAGCTAAACTGAGTCCGTACAAAAAAAAGGGGGAGGAAGAAAAAAAAACAAGAAAGAAAACAGACAGTTATTTGGAGTAAATCAAACAAGACACAAAGAGAACCAGAGGCAATAAAAATACGTCAGGCTGCTTGATATCAGATCTCGGAGGAGAAATTTGATGGGCACAGATGAGCAGAAGGCATCTCAGGAGAATTGGACAGAGGAGAGATTTAATGTGATCATAGGGGACGCTCATCTTTCAGGGAACGGGGTAATAATGAGCAATCAATAACGTCCTTAACAGAGTTAGAGCGAGTGGCTGACAGCAGATGTAAGGCTCCGGCTAACAGGCTACGTCTGATCTCACATTACCGCACTGGGTCTGGCTTTAACATGCATGTGCACGCATACGCGCACACACAGAATACACGCGCACGCACGCCAGCATATGGACCAACCCGCACCAACATATGGACGCACGCACGCGCCGCAAACGCACGTTTTTCTTCCACCGCGCCTGTTTTTCTCATTCACCCACACACACACACACGCACTCTCTCTCCTCAGGTGACATCCACCGGCGTCGTGTCATTGTCTATCGATCAATAGCTGTAATCGCATTCACAGGCGACGAACATGGTAGCGGGCTCCGCGCCGTGAACACGGGCTCCTCACTTTATCGGCCGACTGCTGATTTCACAGGCTAAAATGACAACCACCGCTGGCAGATTCTATCGGCCTCACTTGAAAGGTAATAAAAAACAGACAGTGTTTACTTAGAGAGTAAACTAAACGTCTGTACTCTGTCTGCTGCTGTCGAGGTCACTTAGGCTTGGCTACCATTTAGGCTCCGGGTCACACCGTCCATGCCTGAAGAGGGTAAGTTGTGCAGCTACATCCCGGCTTGAATAAAACCCGTCGAGCCTCCCTTTAATGTGTGTGTCCTACAACAGATGTGAACTAAGCATAACATCCCCAAACTACTAAGGTACACTGATGAATACTGGTTACAGTAGGGATTTTTATTCAAAATTCAAACTATCATATCCCAGTGTTAATAATGGCAATGTCTTCAGTCTGTAAATATCTTTACAAAATTTCCATTGTATAAGCACAACAACCTGAGCCTTCACCAGGAATCTGACCCATTATGTGACCTCTTACCCATCGAAGCCATTATTCTCTTAGCTAACACAAGATGGAGAAAACTAGTGCTGCCTGCTATTTTTAGTCGAAAGGATGATCATGACATGATCTGAGAAATATGCGGAGCTGTTCTGGAAGGGTTTTGGAAAAATCATAAGATAGAGGAAAGGCTCTATGCTAAATTTGTACAACCCAGTTTTGGAGTGGGCTGTGTGGGTTGCAAATCTTGCGTAGGTTCAAATTCATCCAGATTTGACAGCGAAAGCCCTGCTATGAAATCCTTATTTTTAATCATTAGCCACCACGATATTTAAATTACATAAACTTATTAATCAGCTAAATGGTTGAGTACTAAACTATGTCTTTTGATTGGTCCTACGGTCTCAGACGTCATGATTAGGGAGACTCATCTGTATTTAGCCTGAAATGTGACTTATCAGTGGTTTGTCTCTGTTGGCTTAAGAGCCAAGTACATATTTCCTAGCTGAACTAAATTCCTTGGTGTGCGTGACTAGCTTTTACTTTAGCAACCCTGCCTCTTCAACCAAGCCTCTACCAGGTTTTGTTGTTTTAAAGGGTAGGACTACCACATCTGTTACAGATGTTGATAGCAGTAACAATCAGATCGTTCCAGAGGAGCATTTTTGTAGCATCTGTACTCAAAGCTGAGATACTCAATACCCCTCTGTTCACCATTCTTCATTTTCCCTCCGGTTCTGTCTGATCTGTGGTGAGAAAGACCAGTTCCTTGATAACAGTTTGGCTGTGTGTGTTTGTTTGCGTGATGGCAACTTCTACTTTCACATATTTTCAGCGTAATATTTCGAACAGCAGCAGCAGTTAGAAAGCCTTGTTTTCACTCTCACTAAATAAATAATTACAGCTTTATTACTGTGGGGTGCAGCTCCGAGCCTGAGGGAAACACAGGATCTGTGCTTGTTTGTAGAATTGAATGCCTCCAAGCTTCGAAGCCTCTAGCGCTGCCATGGTAATCGACATCCAAGTATTCGTTTTTCTTTTTTAATTATTATAAATGTTGTCCCCACAATAATCCCATTTTGCCAATGACATAGGAAAAATGAATCCTACATTATTCATCATGCAACAACATTAATTATTATTAGTTATTCTCAGACAAGGAGATTTAATCTTAGTGATAATTCTGTGCATCACATCTTTCACCTAACGTTTCCAGCACTGACAGACGTACAATGACACCCGACAGGTTTACTAGTTAAGACTAGCTAGATGAAAAACAAGTCAAGTGTATAAAATAGTTTCCAAATCTGCAAAGGTGACCCCCCTCCAAAAAAAAGTGACCCCCCCCCAAAAGAGTCAAGTCCTAGATTTGCCAAAGGAAACTTGGCATAATGTAAATCTATGATTTTGGCGAAGCACCTGAAAACTGTGAGTAACAGCTTAACTGCTGCACAACTCCTGGAATTTTCTTTTTTCTTTTATGGAAGATGTTACGTCGAGGCTTCTGATATTTGCGAGTAATTCTTACCGAAGGTTTCGAAACCCCAAAGGTGGTATTGGGGACAGCCTTACTTCTTTTTATGCTGAATAAAAATGCACAAGTACTCTATTACCATAAGTACTCTGAATAAGTGCTCTATTACCATAAGATAAAATATGCATTCAAAATATGATCCAGTTTTAGGAAACATAACAGTGCCTGTCCAGATGCAATTGTTTAACTGATATTTCTCTGCTGCTTCTCTCTCTGAATCTCTTTTTTCTTGTCACATGACGCAAGATGAAGATGGTCGTGGTTTGTCGAGGGGAGAGTGTTACACAAACGTACGAGAACCTTGACGATGACATGTTCCGATAACGTATTTATAAGGAAGATGGGTGGAGGTAGAGAGGAGCAGAACAGTGAAAAGGATGCGACTCAGCGGGAAGAAAAGGGCGTGAAGTATTTATTGAAGTGATGAGTTGTGATAAGAAGTGACTCTGCTGTCCTGCTGGAAAGGGAATGTCATTCCACCACTGAGGTCCCAGGAGGGAGATGAGTCAAGGCTGAGGAATGTAGGGCCAACACAACAGCCTGAAATTCAGGCCATGATATTTTCTTTTTGGAAACTTTCGGTATTTGTCATGCTATAGTAATTTTGTGCTAAAATAAAAAAATTTAAATGCCTCCTGTTTCAACACGGCTGCCTTTATTCCTTTACACACTCTCTGAGCTTCAACTTTATATGCATCCTATCAAAAATGCATTTACCTGCTCTTCGGCCCTACAGTATCTGCATTCCCTCAGTAACTGCAAAACCGACTGACATGGAGTCTATACACGGCTTCATGCTGTAAACAATATCATGCTGTAGCGGATGCTTCAGCCCTTGTCAACAACTTGTACTAACAGCTGACCAGATGTGTCCGAGGGTTTCAGTGTCTCCTAGCAACAGCAAAACGGGCAAATCTGAAACCACAACACAGATTTCTATACTGTGCCATTTCTAATGGTTTGCTGTCCAGCGGAACTTCAAATAAAGCTGCCGCTGTAATTTGAGGTGTCAGGACTTTTTAAAAACCATTTGATTCTGTGCTTATTCTGTACATGTTACATCGAATTTGGCGCCGGTTACCATGTGAATGCCCGAGCCAACGCCGCCTCCTCCCCCCCCCGGCTTAATCACGGATCACGGCTTTAGCGCCGCCGTTCATCAGGTTGTTAGTTGCGCCGAAGCTCTCCGGCGTGGCCGCGGACCTCTTATCTCAACAGTCAATCACTAACAGCATAGAGGAAATGAGACACACAACGGCGATACTGCCAACAGCACTCATCTGTCAAGACACACGGGCTCAATTACCATACTGACTCGCACAAAACAGGATGCACTGCACAGCGCTGAGGTGGATAAATTGAATTGCTTACGTTAAACAAACTAAGTCATTAGTCGTGTCCATATAGGGAAACCAAACGCTCGGAGGAAGGAGAGGACAGAGGTGCTGTTATATTTGGCGAATCCGTGCAAAAGAGGAAGTAGTAAACTTCTCGCCACCCAGACATAAAT
Organism: Istiophorus platypterus; assembly: GCA_016859345.1. Taxonomy (NCBI): domain Eukaryota; kingdom Metazoa; phylum Chordata; class Actinopteri; order Istiophoriformes; family Istiophoridae; genus Istiophorus; species Istiophorus platypterus. Next base: position 2,624,297 of record CM029131.1, read on the forward strand.
CTGCCTTTTTCTAATCGTGAGTGTGTGTTTGTTTTTGATGCAGCCCCTTAAATTACTGTACTCGTTTGCTGCCTCTGCCTGGAGACAGAGAGAAGGAGGGAGGGGGGGGGGACATATATAAAGAGAAAGACAGAGACAGAAACAGAATGGGAAACAGATTCACAGAGACAGAAACAAAGACGGAGACAAATACAGGGCAAGAGAAAGAGGGAGAGAAACACAGAGAAATAGAGGGAGAGCGATAAGGATGCTGGATGTGTGTACTGCATCCCAAGGGATCACTTACTCAGTATAGACACAGAACTGGAGGACAGAGCACAACAAGGGTTCATTGGCCAAAATCTCTCCTCTTTACACACACGTACACACACACAATCCCTCCAAGCAATATTCCTGTAAGCATTCGTCCACTGAGAATAACTGCATTGACTGAAGTGGAGAGGAGGAAGGAATGTAAGAGGATGATAGAATGAGGGAGCAAGAAAGAAAAAAAAAGAAAACGGAGGGATCAGGAAGAAGCTGGAGGAGGTGGAGGAGTGTCCACCTGGCCGGCGTCCAGGGGAATTAAACAGTCTGTTTACCATCTCAGCGCCTCAGCCGCGCCATGTTAGCCTAATGGCACGGACATGAAGCCAATTGATTTGTGGACCAATAGACCTGTCCCACTGCACAGGCAGATTACCTAGATCACTGGCTCCACATCGAGTAGGCATCGCTTCTCATTCGCGCCCCACAGGCAGCGGAATGTGAACAGCGTTTAATGTTTCCCCGTGTGTGTGTGTGTGTGTGTGTGTGTGTGTGGGCAAGCTTGCATATACGTACACGTGTCCCTGGGATTAGAGCATGAAACAAGGGGGGGGGGCCGGTTTGTGTCTGTGGCGGTTTATCCTCAACTTGCCTACAGATGCTTTCAACTAAAAACTTTGTTCGGCTTCATCCATTATATTTTCAGAACGCTGCTATGCTCTTCTCTGGGTCCGGGGAACGAGGGCTAGGTAATAATGGTCAGGCATCATATTAAAGAGCTCCTAGCACCTTACGACCCCACTGCAACACTTGGTTCCCAGAACCCAGGCCTACTAGTGGTTCCTAGAGTCTCCACAAGCAGAACGGGGGGCAGAGCCTCAGTTATCAGGCTCCTCTGCTGCGGAACCATCTTCCAGTTTGGGTCCTGGAGGCAGACTCCCTCTCCACATTTAAGAGTTGGCTTAAAACCTTCCTTTCTGATAAAGCTTATACTTAGCACTGGCTCAGGCTCAGTTTGAACCAGCCCCTACTTGTGCTGCTAAACGCCTAGACTGCCCGGGGATTTCCCATGATGCACTGAGCTCCTCTCTCCTCCTTTTCCTCTCCATCTGTGCACAGTCTTATCCCATCAATGCTCGTCACTAGTTTCACTTCTTCTCTCTCCCGTTTTTTTGTGCTTCCTTTCTTTCCATGGTTTCTGCAGGTTTTTCTGCCTCTGATACTGCAGAGTCTGGATCCCTGACTGCAGACCACCTACTGCCTTGATTAATATTGCTTTTATTATCATTATATTAAGTCTTATTAGTATTATTATTCATCTAACTATCATAATAATTATTATCATTATACATCTCTATGTGGAACTTGCAGTTGAGGTTTTATCAAACCCACAAAAAATGGAAGCAACACCAGTGAAAGCTACTTCAGACCTTGACTTGCTGGAGCTTGCTAAGAAACTGTTTGTAAATTAAGATTAAAATCTTAGATGTGAAATCTGCACTCAGTGGTTTCATTATAAACATGATTCTTTGTATTGTAAACATATTTTTTATTAATACGAATATCCATATAAAAAAAAACAATTTTATCAACTAAAGAAAAAAATTAAAGCTAAAAGCCTAAATTCATTTTCTTTGTCGCCCAACAACAATAATATGAAGTATTATTCAGTGTACACTATTCACCTGTTGTGATGCAGAAGTGAGAAGTTTAGTGAGGAGTATTTTCCCAGGGGGATACAGTTGGCTCCATGCATGATGCACATTTGTGGCATTAACAGTGCATATTGTACATAATTGAATCTTACAGCCAAATATAAAAGCTCACTGCAGGACAATGAAAGACCACACACACTTGAAACTACAGTTTTCCATGTGTATGGGCACTGAGTGAGAATAATTCCACATTTTCCACAGTTTTCATGTCACCGTCCAAGTTGATAAGCATGAAAATCCATTTATCTACAAAGGGACTGTACGGTCCATATTGGACAATGTCTCTTTCATGGTCCCTTGCAGGCCCTTTTTCCTCCACAAAGCCACCCAACTGACTCCGCCACTTCTGTAATAGGCCACATTCATTTGATATAGACACATCAAGGGAGATATTGCAGTGGTTTTGCCGTGCATCAAGAGGAGTGGAGCCGGTTCACAGAAACAGCAATATGCTCTGAACATAAAAGAACAATGGACACAAGGCAGATGCAGTTAGGCTAAAAAAGAGAGGATACAGTGGACATCGTGCGGGGCTGCATATAAACAACAAACGTATCCGTGCATCAATGCATGAATGGAAAACCATATGGAGCCACGGTGAGGCTCACTGTCATTATCATTCAGCCTCTTCCTCATTCTGAGTGCTCTTCTCCAGACTGCACTGTGAGCAGGAGGACGGAGATCCAGAATTAGGCCTCTGAGGATGAAGAAGAGAAGGAGGAGGAGGAGGAGGTGGAGGAGCCGTCAGATTACAGATTAGAAGGTGGGGAAGTGGTGGGATTAAACATGCGGGCTAGATGGTAGCCTGACTAATGCAGCTCACAGCTCGGCTAAGGGCGTTGTCAAATTTAGTCTTGTGGATTACGCTGTGCTTCTACCAATGACAAACTGCACTAAGGGAAATGTTTAAAAGAAAAACAACTCTCCTGGATATTGTTATTGAAACACTTTCCACAGGGGTCAATGTTATTCATTGCTCATCTAATCCATATTTGTGTAAATGAGGTGCAGAGAGCTTTATAACACAAGGCAGACACAAAAACCTTTGAGACTCTGGTATTAACAACGCTGCTGCGTCTTAACCACCCTCTGGCTAATGCAGCTAATGAATGAGAAAGTGCTAGCAGGCTAACGGCTCTAATTCTCCTTCACAGACTATCATGTTGCAGCCCGGAGACGGATCAATACCATTTGCTCAACACACAGGAGGCCTGGGAATCTATAAAAGGGCTTTTATTGAGTAATTAAACACCCATTACTGTCCCGTGCAGCCAAACAATAAATTTGATCAGCCTCTCAGGCACAGATCCAGCGGTGATTAATACTCAATGCATGCATGACATAAAAGACCACAATGACATTTTACTAAGTCCTGTCTTAGGCCCTTTGACGGTGCGAGGACAAGAGTTCGGCTGCTTACAGTGGCAGTCTCAAGGTTGTTTGGTGCAGCGGGACCTTCAGAGAGCTCCGTATGCATCGAGCGGGATTTTGTGGACTTCAGCAGTGACTTACTGCCCGCCCCTGCCGGCCCGGGACGGAGGCCCGGCAGGACCCGCTGTCCCGAGGCCGCCGCAGCAGGCGACACGCCCGCTTTCCATTATGGACACCAAGTCTAACGGCAACGACGAGCTTAAGAAACCTCTCAGACGAAACCGTGAAAGTTGATATTTCAAAGCTTTTTATGTTGGCACTTCAGACTGTGACCTTCAAAAGGCTGAGAGTACAATTATGTTAATACTTTTACACGCTATTAATATTAATTATAATTTAAGATGAATGTATTAAAATGCATATTGGCAACTACTGTAGCTGCTGTTGTATATAAAAATCCAAGGTAACTTTATGTTAACCCTCCCTATTTATCATTCATTAACACTATGTAAACATTTAATAAATGGTTTATAAGTCACTGTGATGTCACTGTAAGCAGATAAAAGTGTGTTAAATAGTTACCATATATCGAAGGTACAAACAAAAATACTTAAAACAGATGCTTGAATTTTGTTACAAAGGCATAAAATACCAAGTTACATTACACTTGATAGTTGGAAAAATTATTTTTTTGTGGATGTAATGTTTGACTGATATCCTGTACAGAATAAAGCAGGTTTGATGCTTGAAGTCTACGAAGAATAAAAAGAACAACGCACACACTGTAAGGATTATTTTGAGAAATACCCAGTTCCTGCACAACTACAAATATAAATAAAACATTTTTAGCAAAGTGGGAGCAGTTGTCACAGTCGATTTGGGTGTTGCTTTACTTTCACCCTTTTCAGGGTAACTTTAAGCTGGACACCCTTTTTTTTTTTTTCCAAATTTCCTAATGTCCTTTTCCACACTTTCACAATTCAAAAACCTGTTACAATCCCATCCTTGTTGGAGAATATTTAGCGTTGTTGAGCCAACAATATGGCATCTGGGTGATTCTCCTAAATATGAATGGCCCATTCACAGGGCTCAATGGAGTCGCTTGGCAATGGCCCTTCTTCCCCTCCCTCCTCCATACTCAAAACAATATTCAGCGCAGCAGTCTTGGCACTTTTCCCCGAAATCAACAAAAGAGGAACTCGAAGCTGTCCCTGAAACCCTCAAAGCATTAAGCCTCTGTGAGATGCAAGTACTTGGCACAAGCAAAGCGATTTAACGACAATGGGCAAATCATACAGTGCTTTGTGAGATTTAGGGGATACAATAGCACTCCGTTTCCAAAGCACACATTAGTAAGCATGTCATTGGGACCCCCTGGGGGATTTGAGCAGCCTAGAGGATTGTGTAGTGAAGAGGATAAATATATGTTACTGGGCAAGAAGATGGACCACTGCCAATGCCTCCCTCCTTCACACAACATACTGAGGATCGTGAATATGTGGAATACATTAAAAGAATAATCTTCTGAACACACAAACTAACCCGCAAACTGAACCCATTTGGCTTGTTAAGCATATACATTGCAGCACATCCAAAATCAATTTACGACCATTTAACAGAGCTCAGGGGTGCTGATGAGGAGAGATTCTCGCCTCAAAAAAAAATGAGCTCCTGCCACACACACACAAAAAAAAAAAACTTGTTATAAATGTACGGCGCTTGCAGCCATGCTGACCTCTGAGTACTAAACAAAACCAACAACGGACAAGCAGACACCCACTCAAAAGTCAATACCATGCGTGCCTCCTCTTCCTCTTGTATGGTTAATGCATGATGCCAGGTAGGGGAGACAGACGGAGAGTAGGATCTCATTATACGCTGCATGCTATCATTAGTTCTCTACCACATGTGTCCATCCTGCCAACAGAGACGTACAAGCAACATCCTAATGCTCTCGCTTGCTTCCAGTGGGGAAACTTGGCCCAAAAACGCACACTCGCACACACTCACACATGCACACACTCACACACGCACACAATCACACATGCACACACTCACACTCACACGCACACACCGACACAGTTAAGCGTACAAGCTTCTTCAAGCACCGACAAGCCTGGGTACATGAGGACTCTGGGAAACCGGGAGGGACAATTATCATTTGTTGGCAGATTATAAAAATAATCGTTAGCTGGAGCTTCAATTCAAGGCATGACACATGTCACCGAAGCACAATATACTAAAGCTGAATCGATTCATCGATCAACAGAAACATGGAGCAACTATCTTAGTAATCATTTCAGTCATTGATCAAACAAAAAGAGTGAAAAAAATAAGATCTAAAATGGGAAGATTTGCTGCTTGTCACCGTCATATCTGATAATAAAATGAATATCTGCGAGTTTTGGTCAGGAAAAACAAGACATCTAAGTGTCACCTTGGGCTTTCGCTATTAGTTTGAAACAATTGATGAAAGAAAAAAAAAACTGGCAGGCTAATCAATAATTTAATCGGCTGCAACAAATAATTAGTTGCAGTCTTTCAATAGCTGCTGCAAAATTTGAAGCTATTTAGAAATCGCAGTTGTTTTTTGCTCTTGTTCCCAGTTTGTGTCCATCTCCCAGAGGCCACAGGCAGCTCAGTGATGCTGTGCCACACGCCCAGCCACTCAGCATCCTTTGTGTCCATCCCCTGGCAGCCTGCCAAGCTTAAACACACACACACACACACACACACACACACACACACACACACACACACACACACACAGCCAAATTCTGCCTCAACCAATGAGCCATTGTTCATTAACGCGCACGCACACCTTTGCCGCCTTGCAGACACAAAAGTGTCCGACTTACTTGCCGCTCGTGCAAGATGCCTCGCTAATCAAGACATTCAAACAGAGCTGCAGACGGGAGGTGGGGGTGAAGGGGAGTGGCGTGGAGGGGAGAGGGTGGTGTGCAGGGTGTGGAGGGTGGGGGGAAGCGGCAGACGGCCACTATCTAGCCAAGGCTCGCTGTTAACAAAATCAGATCATCCAGCCAGAGCCGGCAAGAGAAGAGCAGCGGCGGCTAGAGATTACAGTCAGATCCTTCCTCTCTCATAGCTGTCATTTCCTTTGGCCCCTGAGAAAAAAAAAAAAGGGAAAGGAAAAAAAAAAAAAAAAAAAAGGCTCTCGTCTGCGTCCTCCATCATCGGGCCAAATGAGTGGCGAGCTTCTCCGCACATCAATGCACAATTTAACTGAAGACTTCCATGGCAATAACCTAATTAGAAACGGCGCCTTCTCATTTGAAGGCACAATGTAAAGGATAAGCTGTATGCTGCCATGTCTATTGAGGTCTAATGGTGCGGAATATTCCAAAGTGGAAGTTAGACTTTTTTTTTTCTTTTTTAATAAGTCCTTAGCATATTTAACGCTTCCACACTCTGAATGTTTTAATATCTGCCAGAGAATCCGGGCCATGGGTGGTGGAGATTGCCGGTGAAGAGTAAAGGGAGATGAGCGGGGTCTGCTTAAAATTCAGAAAAGGGGGCAGCGGTTTGCAAAGAAGGTAGGAGGGAGGGGAAAAAATCTACAGCTTTGATTTGATTAAAACCTATGAAAATGACGCATTACATAAAACGAAGAAACTTCAAACATTTGGGGGATTCAGAGTTCAAAGAAAGTGAGATAATGCGTTTAATGCTGGAATTAACATGGAAATGGATTTAACAGAATGTCCCTTCGAGGATGGAAAACAAGAGGTGGAAGAGTCTGGAAATTTAGAGACACTGATCTTAGATCAGTTTTGGCTCAAATGGGTCCCATCTGTTATCTAGACACTTGCGCTGCTGTTGTCTGCCTCTGACACACTTGTTCTCATATGTTATTAGGACTGGAACTTCTGTTTCATTTCTTTACTCAGTTCTTTATATCTTTTAAAATGCATTTAACATTTCATATCCACGTATTTGTTTTAAGTGATGCGTGATCACATCCTGACCTCTGGCTAGAATTAGAATCCACAGAAACCAAAATAAAAAATGTCGCCACTTTCACGTGTTACGCATCAACATTAGACATGAAAGCATTGTCTTGGTATTAAGTATCACTGGTTACAGAGGGGTACATGGTAGTAAGCTCTAAGTATCATTCCCCCCGAGTCAGTCTCACGCGGATGCCCCTCACCTTAAGTACACCCATCAGATTTTGACTAGATAATAGCCAGTCAGCCCTGGGAGGCAGTGAGGGCCCAAGGATTTTTGTTTGAGGAAAATGTTCAGTTGCAACATGAAAAAAAATCCATCAACCAGCAATTGTCAGTCATGACAACACTGCGCCCCCCCACCCCTCAAAAAAATCCCAAAACCCCCTTTTAAAAGAAAAAATGGAGCCAGTATACCAATGAAAGAGGGGAGGAGAGGGAGGGGAGGTGGATTGAGTGGATCACGGTGTCAAGGATTTAAGGAATTGGCGTCTCCTCATCTACGGAGAAGCGCGTCTCGGGCAGCAGCGCTACCGACAGCTGCCCGCCGTCTCCGGGAGAGGAACTTAGATCAGCGAGGAGGGGCTGTCAGCGAGCATGCAGGGAAACACACAAAGCCTACACAGCCCCGCTACAGTTAGCTGACACACAGCCCAAGCACTGTCTTCTGGGACAGAGAGAGAAAGAGGAAGAAAGGGGGAGAGAGAGAGAGAGAGAGAAAGAGAGAGAAGAGGGGAAATAAGTGGACAAAAAGTGAAATAGATGAGAGAGCAAGGAGACAAGACAGGCTGACGCACTGTCGAGCAAACGTGGAGAAGGGGGGGGCAGAGAAAAAGAGAGAAACGGAGAGAGTGAAACCGACAGACAGGTCCGAGAGGGATTTGTTCTATTTGCATGCGCCGGGCTCCCATGGGGTCCAGCTCCGCTCAGCGAGCCGAGAGCACAAAAGATAACACTTAACATATTTGCTAAAAGATGACAACCCTGCCTGGATCTCGTTTGAAGAGGCCCTTTGTCAGGACGTGCAGACAGGAGAAATCCACTGATATGGACGCGCCGGAGACTAACAAATGTCTCTCTCTCCCTCTCTCTCACTTAGTGTGTGTGTCTGTGTGCGTGTGCGTGTGTCTGTGTCTGTGTGTGTGTGTGTGAATGAGAGAGCAGAGAGAGAGAGAGAGAGAGAGAAAGATCAATGGTCAAAGGTTGAGTCCTCACTAATAACTGCTACAAAAACCAAGAATGTGCGATGGTGGAGCTTCAGCCTGTGCGTGTGCGCACAATGCACCGACGTCTCAAACGTGATTATTCATTGGAAAACTACTGCAACAGGGTGGGATGGTTGTTTTCAGTTCCAACAATCTACCACTGGGCTACATGAACGTGGAAGATGTTTCCTGAATTAACCAACTCATGTATCATTTTTTAAAAACCTGAAATTTGAAAGGACAGTGGGGTGGATATATTTTTGACCCAAGCTGTGTTGTCAGTGCAGTTTATTTCTATTATCAATTCACAATTTACTAACATGATAATGTTATTAATTATCAGTGAATTCATATTTAACATAATAAAGTAAATATTTCATATTCATGAGGTGAAACTAATAAAAAAGAATCCTAATCATAAATATGCATTTTTACTTTGCACTGACTGAGGCCCGATTCACTGTGACTCTATTCACATGCTATTATATCCACTTGCCACTTGAATTTGACTATTTTCAAAAATAAAACTGCACAGCATCATTTGAGTGTGTGTTCAGAGAAAACAAAAACAAAAAAACTTCTGACTCATATCTGTCTTATTAACCTGCAGGTTTGACTGTTGGAAAAAAAGTAAAATCAAAAAATATTCCTGCACAGATTTGTAATTTAATATAGACAAAAAAATCTAATTAAAACTGCAAATAAAGCAATGTATAATTTAAATGTAGCTACACTTATTAGTCACCAAATATTAATTAGCAGGTGCTGTGGCTGTTCTGTGTGACTCCATTTGTGAGACAGGAGCAAAATATCAAGATGGAAAAGAAACAAAAAATATGGCAGCTGCAATGCTGTGGATTTCTCCTATAAAAAATAAAATAATGCACAATCTAAATTCAGGCTAAAGTTGCAAACACACATCGTCTGAATAGTGTTTCAGTCAAATGTTTTGCAGATAAAACACCAAAATGTGCTGCACCGGAAACTATCCCTTCTCCCACACAAGCTAGTAAGAGTCATCAGTGCATTTTAGACCTTGTAATACATTAGTAAGAAAGAAAAATAAAAAAAGCAAAAAAACAAACAAACAAAAAAAAAACATGTGCAGAAGTTGATGGAAAATCAAACCTACCATAGACGCTGCTGCTGCTGATCATGACGTGCTGGAACAGGGAGAGGAAGAGGGAGAGGAAGAGGAGATGTGAGCATTGGAATTAATTTCTGGGAAAAAAAAAAGGCAGAAGGATTCCCTCTGAATATATATATTAAAAAAAAAAATCTTTAAATTACAAGACACTCTTTTCTTTTTCTTTCTGTCTTATTTTTCTTGTCCGGCACTGCTCGGATTTCAAGTCGTGTGAAAGGTGGGCCCTTCAAGTCTGGGAGAGAGCAACTCAATAGGAGAGGCACCTAACCTACATGCATCTCATTAGAAAGTGGAGCCCGGGATGACAGGCAGCGGTGGAGGAAGGTGTGTGTGTGGTGTGTGTGAGAGTGTGTGTGAGTGTGTGAGTGTGTGAGCGTGTGAGTGTGTGTGTGAGTGTGCGCGCGCGCGCGCGAGCGTGTGATGTCTGTGTGAGTGTATATATATGGTGGTGGTGATGTTGGGGGGGGGGGCACAGAGAAAAAATCAACTAGTGCTAGAATCAATGATTGTTCTGACTGATGCCCGGAGCGTCTGGTGAAGTTAAATCTATCGATAACGCCCTAAAAATGCCCCCAAGATTTCAAGAAACGCACCCGCTGCGGTGACATTGTATCCGCTCCCCAGCACGCATGCATCGGCCAACTTGTTGTAACCGAGCCGCTGCGGCGGCCGCCCGCGATATATATATTAATAAATAACACAGAAAAGGAGGAAAAGGGGCTGGAAAAAAGCCTCGGCGGCCGCGCAACTTGAGCGTTTTCCTCTCCGCGTCCGTCGGACGCGGACGAGGACGCGGACGCGGACGCAGGGAACCGACGGTGCAGCCTACGTGTCCGCTCCCCCTGCGTCCAGGCAGCGCCGCGCAGGTGCGCTCCTAGAAAATCACGTCCAAAGAGAAAATAAATAAATAAAGAGAGAAATAAAACGTGCACAGGCGAAATTCACGCTCGTTTGCAATTCGGGGAAACTTGTTAATGCGCAAAACTGCACATGCATTCGATCCGGAGAGGCTGAGTCCGAGCTCGTCTCCCCGACAGACGCGCCGCCTGGAGAGGCTGTCTGCTCTGGCCACTCTCGTCTAATTGCAGACGCAGCGGATCCCCCGGACTCTCCCTCCTTACCTGCTTCTTTTTCTTTCTCTTTCTTTTTTTTTTTTTTTTTAGCGACAGGTCGACCTCTCAACGCGGGGGGTTCAGGGTCGCATCGATCCCGGGGAGGGGTTCTGCCGACGAACGCGGGGCGCCGAGGTTAAGCCGGGTTGCGTGCGAGCTGAAACCATCCCAAGTTAACGCAGGAAACACTGACCACGGCCACTGCCATGTTGGAATTTCACCAGCCCTGAACAGCTGCTTCTCGGACTGACCAGTGCGCACCCCACTGCGCATGCGTCCAAAGGGGAAAAGAGGAGGAATAGAAAAAAAGGAAAAAAAAAATCCTCAATTCCAATTATTCCCATAAGGTTATTATGGGCGTCTGGTTTGGCAAAGTGGACAGAGGGAGTCCAAATGGCAGAAAGGGAGAGAATGAGGCGCCACCGCAGGAGATGCGCTTTGGAACAAGACAGCAAATTAGGAAAATAAAGGTGAGGCGGTCACCTATTCTGAGGCACATCAGCTACGGCAGGCAGAGAGCACAGCATCTTTTGAGATTAACGAGAAAACCCCTCTATAGATGCATCTTTATATAGATAATTTGTGTATGATCATTGGAAATATTGACCAGTTATAGATGCGGAAACTTGTTTTGGCCAATCAGATGGGAGGACCAACTTTATCGCTCATGATAAAGTCTGGCCCGTGTTTTACGCACCGAGGACCCCTGGAGAGTCCACCTGGCCGCAGTTTGGGCACCAAGAAGTCCGGGGACACGGGGGCCAAATCTGCCCCCCAAACCCACGCCCACGCCCCGCCCCTCCCCGTCCCTCCCCGTCTGCCCGAAAACTGGCTGCAAACGCGCCGTCGGAGCCCGCGGTATCTCCCAGTGATAATTATAGCAGCAATATGGAATTAGCAATTGAAGCCCTAATTAGACCGAAAATGTCCCAGTTAGAGCGTTATCAAAGCGTCAGCGGGGGGAGAGCAGATTTAAACAAGACATCAAAGATGGAATAACTGTCAGTTCATTGTTCCTAATCACCCCCACAAGTTGATACTGGAGACAGTCCCTGATGTGGCCACCTCGAAATCCAGGGCGGGGTTTAATAAGAGGATGTAAACAAAAATGTCATCACACACACGCACGCACACGCACAGTGTCACCACACAGGCATATACACACACGCACGCACTGGAGGGTCAACTGTGTGTCTGCAGTGATGATGTCCTTGAGTTACCACCAGTGAGCAGCATATGCAGGAAAAGTGGATTGTTGATTCTCCACCTGCTCTTATTCCTGGTCTTTGTTTATTGGAGCACATTATATACTCCTGCAGGCCTGAGCTACCACCTCACTCCCAACTGTCTATAATTAATTGTCTTTGTGTCTTTCTGTGTGTGTGTGTGTGTGCGAAATTCCATCAATTCATTAAATTTGTCAAGCCTGCAGTGCAATCAAATATTTGTTATCGTAATTAAAATTGATTGAGAACTCAAATAATTGCTATGTAATAGCTTCGCAAAGAAGTGTTCTTTTTGTTATGCGGTGATAATTATTAGTTGGTCATTAGAAAATCCTAAACTGAGCATTTTCCATGTATAAGTTAAGGAAACAGGGCTTCATGTTATATTATAGTGTGCAGGTGCATTACCAAGCAATGCTTTTTATCCTCTCTGATTTACATACCGAAGGCAAAGGTATAATTCAAGTGTGCTGAATATGCAGTGTTTCTATAAAAGGCTCCCACACTGATATGGAAAATCTTGTGTAGGACACTTCCAGATTTAATTTTATAACACCTTTTCTGATTTGTGATTGCCACAAGCTGCATGATGCGTTAGTGTGTGTGTGTGTGTGTGTGTGTGTGTGTGTGTTTGTGGTCGAGGAGCTTTAACGGCAACATAAATCTAAATAGATTTTAACTCATTAGCCATTGGAGAGGTAATGATGTAAGTCTGCCACTAATGAGCTTAAGCTCTTAATTGAATAGGAGGGGGGTAGAGGAACGCGCACACACACACACACACACAAACACACACACACACACACAGTACACAGCATGGACACCCACACAGCCATCAGTGCACAAAAGGATGTACGCACAAAGACACACACACACACACACAACACACACACACACACACACACACACACACACACACACACACGCACACACCTACAAATACAACCCCGCCTCCTGTGTTGGTATGGGGTGTTTTTTTTCCTCCCTTGTCTCTCCAGGGTCATGTGGGGGGTGTGGGGGGTGGTGGTGGGAGTCATAGTCACATGACCAGCTAAATTTCAACTCCACTGCCTGCGGACTTCAATGTCGGCCCTCATCACTTCAACACTGCACTTTTTTTTTTTTTATGTATTTCCCCCCTAAATACACACTCTAAAAATAAAAATAAAAGAGGGCAAAAAGCCCAATGTAATGTTGTTTCTCCTGTGTTATTTATTAAATCACCTCCACAAATGAAATACAAGGTGTATTCTTTAATATGTGGAAAAAAACAAAGCCGTTTTTGCAATAAGAGCCTAATCAAAGGACTCATTGAACGTCATGCTAATCAAAACCTTGTGGTGCAAATGCTCTATATTAGCAGTATAAGAGGAAACGCATGCAGCAAAGCCCACTGCTTTGATGTCGCCTCTTCTACTAACATTGCATATTTTTATTCATCTCTTCCAAATAATTATCAGCACTTAACCCGCCATGTCTGTGAAGACGTAAAAATGTCAAAATCAATTTGAGCAGAGAGGAAAAGCTTATAGGATAAAATGTCCACTCTTTATAAACTGTACAATACATTTAGAATAGACCACGTTCCCTTGGTAATACAGGCTGTGAAAATCACGATATCCAATTTCTTAGTGTCTTCTATCAAGTGTACCCTGATATAAACAAAGCCCCTGTGAATGGGGGACAATGGTGGAGGAATCTCAAAGCAGGAAATCCAGTGGGAGAAAGGGGAGAAGATTAGACAGTGTTTCCAGTCGCTCAGATGAAGGAAAGGGGGAATAATGTTAGGAAATAGAAGCGGGAATGAGTCGTCTTTGCTCGGCGGCTAGTGTGTGTGGCCAATCCTCTTTTATGAGCCCAGACTAACGCCCTGATGGGACACGGCGTATATGTGAGCAGAGCCTATTGAGCATAAGCTGCTAAATTTGGCAATAAAGGGAATATGATTTACTGTAAGCTCCACTGGGCCGAGAGCGACACAGCCGACAGCATGTGTACACGCACACACACACACACACCTGAGGGCATAAAAACACACATACAGTAACAATAACTCACTCACTCTGTTGCTGTCTGTTGCTCTCTCCCTTATTCTTCCTGACACACACACACACACACACACACACACACACACAGCAAATGCCTGGCCAGCTTTCCTCTGAGCCCCACACACTCGCGCAGCCACTCATGCGGCTCAGCAGCAGTGACTTTGACAAATAACCAGGAAGTCCTGGTGTTGGCTTAAAAACTCCAACTTGTTCAGTTGCAATTCTGCATTTGTCCTGCTTTAATGGCTGTGGAAGTGGCTTTGGAGGTAATCTGTCAGTGATTGATTAGAGCTCGGCCAAATCCCCTCGCTGAACGCATTGGTAGGCTGCAGGCCCGCCCGCCACTGTGGAGGCGGAGAGAGATACAGGGAGAGCAAAAGACGGAAAGATAATCATTGAAGCAGACTTCTAGGATGTGTGAGTACATGTATTTATCTACATGCTCAGGTAATTCAGATGGAAAAGTTTGTAGGTATTGATGAAAATTCAATAGGTATATCATACTGAATGAATTCCAAAATTATTGCATTTATAACCCCTCATGGATGTCTCACTAACCCTAAACTCAAATTACAACCATCCAGATATCAGACTTATTTGGGATTTTAGAGGTGTAGTGCCATGTAAAAAGCAAAACCAGAGACCTGAAAAATGGAGGTCATGTGAGGCCACTCTCTGTCGCTGACTTCTGAAAAACGTCACCAGTTCAAAATCCTTTTTCCAAGCAATTCTCATAAAATCAGTTAAAGTCATGATGTATGAAGTTGACAAAACAATATTTTTCAAGCTGTTAAAGAGGACCCCGAACGTAACGCTAAAATCTTAACCCAGCACGCTGAAAACTACATTGTTCAGATCAATGCAATTGCAGTGCTTTAAAAAAAAATGGGGTCATGGGTTTGAGGAGTTCCCCACAACATATGGCTCAATAAACTCAGAATGAATATGCAATGGTGGAGGAAGTATTTTGATCCTGGTCTTAAGCAAATGTAGCAATGCCATAATGAAAAATACTCCATTACAAGTAAAAGCCCTGCATTCAAAATTCTAACTGAGTAATAGTAGAAAAGTATCAAAATAAAAGTAGCCATTATGGAGGAGGAAAGGCCTCACGTAATATTTCAGGATTAATATTTCATTAATACTGATGCATTAACATGCAAGCAGCATTTTAATATTGCAGCTGAGGTGGAAATAACCCTAACTACTTTATGTTCGGTCATATTTACATACAGTACATGCAAAATTTCCCTCTGCAATGTAGCTGGGCTGAAGCATAAAGTAATGTACATGCTTGAGCAAACCAAAATATGCAGTACCTTAAATCTGCACACAAGTAAAGCACTTGGGTCAATCTACGTAGTGACTTTCCATCACTGAATATATGATACCGTCATATATTCGAACAGGTGATCGGCGCCACTAGTCTCGCACTGCTGCTGTGTCAGGATCAGAAAAAACCAGTGATGTTAACTCATGTAACAGGTATCATCACAACTACTGTAATTGGGGCCAGATTTCATGTGATTTCTATTGAACCTTTTCTTCTATTAGATCCAGAGAGGAAATGCATGGAGAAGTGATGAGTCTCCTTGCAGCTAAAATCCATATTATCCTTCATCTTGCAAAAAAAAGAGACTTTTTTAATGGCTGCACAGATTTAATCAATGCTTATATTTCACATCCTGTAAATGAATTAGCCCACTGATAATTACATTTCCAATGATGTAATCATATGTTTTCACCTTTTTTATACAGTACATGAGTTTGAATTTTGTATGTAGAACAAGTGAAGCTGGTGGTTTTGCTGTTCATGAAAATAATCTGACATTAAGTAATCAAACCAAAAAATAATACAATACAGTTAATGCAAAACAAAGTAAATTTTGTGTGAAATGGACACTTGTGTAATATTTTTACGTCAAGCTGCTAAGATGGACCATAATAATGAAAATAACGGCTGTTAAACAGTATTTAAAATGGTGTGAAATATTACTGTCCCTGTTGTAATCAGTCAGAACTAATTCCTACAGCTTAAAAAACATTCCATTTCTTTTTGTTTTCTTTTCTAATCAAGGATGAGCATATCCTTTTGCCTAACATGTGGAGGCTCTGACCATGAAAATGTTCTGCATGAATCTTAATATCACTTAAGTGATAATTATTCTGCTCGCCGCAAACCTGACTAACAAAATGGAATTCAATCAGAGTCTGCGCATAATGACAGTCATTATGAAAATAATGAATAAAAAAGTAATAATGACATCCCTATCTGCATTCAGACCTCTTTTTCTCACACATCTCCATGGTGATCTGAATTATTATTTTTTTAACTCTACATTCTGTCTGGCCCATGGCCGCTTTAATCACATTGTTTATGGTAAACCAAGCGATGTGGTGCTAGCGCTGTGCTTGGACTCATTTAATTAACCACTTGAGAGGTGTAGCCGAGTCTACAGTAGTCCAGCATTGTCTCCTGCAGTGGTGAGTGCGGGGTTATTGTTGCTGACCGGTCCATCTCTCAGCAGCTCACTGCATCTCTCTCTGCCGGCTCTTTGAAATGAGACAAATCTCCCTCTGAACAAAGAATTTTGCCTTTTCTGCTGCTAATGTGAATCAACGTCTGACAATCAGGAGCAATATAATTATGAGAAAAACATCTCACCAGGGTTGTGCAGGAACAGATTACACATGCTGAGATTAAATAATAAATCACTGGCTGCTCTACTCCATTACATCCTCTAAGTCAAAAGTAATAAACTGTAACAATAAAATGTCTATTTAACTTCATATAATTCAAATTTTGATTTCTCTGACTAGGTTTTAATTTGATTTCCAAGTGTTTACTTATTTATGACAGACAGTGTTTAATCCAAAATCTGCACCCATTGTTATTATTTCAATCATTGTTAACTGTGTGCATGTTTGCTGTGTGTGCACTCGCACAAAATATAGTTTTTTTTGTGTGCGTGCCTTGTACATGTGAGCATTTTTTTCCTCCACACAGTAGAAGTGTGTGTGGTGGACCATGTCCTTGAGGTTTACTCTTTTGATTCAATAGCGCTCCACATGGATGGACTCAATCAGATACCTCAAACCCAGTGAAGGGTGATGTTCAATGGAGCTGAAGTTACACTACAGCAGCTCCTCAGAGAAAAGACAGCCTGGTTCTCAGATGATGTTTACATGTAAAGACACGTATTTTACCTTGTAGAAACCAAAGAGATCCTGAATTTTAAGTATGTAAACAGATTTATCTTGACTTGTTGACATGAAGCAGCACTGCTAAATTGCTTAATTGTTGTCACTGGCACGGAAATACATTTTATGTTTGGGAACAAACAACATTTTCATATAGCATTTTCTACCTCATATGGTTTACTGGTTGTCAGGCCATGTGGAAGATTTCTTGTATGGTTGGAGCAAGTGAGAATCAAGGCTGCACTTAAAAATAAATTATCTGTGGATTTTCTTTCTTTCTTTTTTTTTTTTCACTATTTAACCCATTTCAGAGTAAAAGATTCAAATGTGTATTTAATCATCAAAGACACATGGCTGAGATCACATCATCTACTTATCCTAAAATCTGATTTACACCAGATGTAGAGCTTAAAAAGGATCGGAGGGTTGTCAGAAAATACAGCTGCTGTTTGCACAAATCTTTTCAGGATTTTGTCACGTCTCTGCTAACATTCACACGCAGTTCCTGAACAATAACAATGAAGGTCTGGACCAAAGAACTTGAAATGGCCAATAGGTTTCTGGCCCTAGAAGCCATTACTCCTTGAATACCTTGAGGATAATGAAACTGGGCCAGGGGAG
Organism: Istiophorus platypterus; assembly: GCA_016859345.1. Classification (NCBI taxonomy): domain Eukaryota; kingdom Metazoa; phylum Chordata; class Actinopteri; order Istiophoriformes; family Istiophoridae; genus Istiophorus; species Istiophorus platypterus. The sequence continues at coordinate 2,642,157 of CM029131.1, forward strand.
AGTCGAGATGGAAAACTGTGCTGTTGGAGTGCAATGAGCCATTGCAAATTTCTGTTTGAACCCATAACACTGTGGCCATGTGACAAATGATAGCAAACACGGAGCCTGAGCCACTCGTAGAAGATTACAGTCAGCTGAGTTCAAACTAAAACTCAAAAAGGTGATTTTTTTTTTTCCCGGTCTTCCGCTTTGAGGCTTTCACTGTTCATGTTGTGTTTGCAATCATTATTTAACACAGTTCAGTTGACAAGAGCCTATTTGTATTTCTGCTACAACCTGTCAAGTCAAGTAACATTAAGAGAAGAGTTTGATGTTTTGGGAAATACAGTTATTTGCTTTTTTTTTTTTTTTTTTTTTGCAGAGAGTTGGATGACGACGTGCTTCTCGTTTTTCTGTCCGTTAAATATGAAGCCACATCCAGGAGACCGTTAGCTTAGCTTAGCGTAGAGATCGTAAGAAGGGGGAAATAGCTAATGTTGATTTTTAAAAAATATGTCTGCTAGTGCTTAACATGTTACATCTTCCTTGTTTCATGCAAAACTAGTATGAAAAAGACAAGTCGTATTTGTTTACCTCCGGACGGAGCCGGGCTGGCTGTTTACTTCCGGTTAGTGTACTAATGGATACAAATACAGTATGACAGAGATTTACTGTACAGTAAGTTACACAAGTCACAAGGGTGTTTTTCTTTGTCAGGACGTAATCTCTCACTAGATATGGTTTAAAAGTTTCTATTTGTCATAGCACATCACAGTAAAATCGATTTCCTCGGAAGAGGGAAATAAATTTTGCTGCACTTACAGCATTAAGGACTACCCAGACAATTTCTGCTCCGAGTCACATGTCAGTTTGTACCAGTGCTATCTGAGAAATGAACATTGGCTGGGAGCAGACTTCCTGATTGGTCACTGCGAAGCAGAGAAGTACGTCTGCATGTCCTGACCTCTGCCCGTTGTTTCCTCATGCTCTGCTGTATAACAAGACCATCACACAGCAACGACGGGAGACAGGTCTCAGCTGCTCGCGCTCTTATCAGAACGGGCTACTCGGAGTGAGACGCCTCAAGGAAGTATCAGTAAACAACGCTATAGGGTTCCAGTTGCTATACGCTCAGACGCTCATGCAAAATTCAGCACTTTGTAGACTGAGATGGAGCCGAGGCATAAGGCAGGGGTTATGTTTTAACTGGTGAACCATCAGAACTTGACTATCCCCCCTCTAATTCTGCAGGAAATGTTTGCAAATTTGACCCCGGAGTGCGAAACAGAAGTATTAATTGCTGCATTTATACATGGAGAAATTCAAACAGCTGCTGCTATTGCCAAGCTCCTGCTCTAACCAGTTATCTCTCGCAGGCTCTCTCTCTCTGTCTTCCTCCCAAAGTCCTTTAATGGTCTGATCGCCCTTAACTCCACTGTAAATCTCTCCCCAACAGCTTATGGTTCAAATTAATGGCCCTGCCATAAGTGTTTGAATTTCATGAATTGTAATAATACTTACATCACAAGACACATGAAGTCATGTCTCCCTCTCTACAGTGGAGATATGATACATTTTAGAGGGATGCACAAAGTGGTCCCCTGGTAGGGTAGTGATGTATTCTAATAGACTGTGGTGGCCAACCCCCGGGTGCAGATATTCATGATTCATATTTGAAGGCTGCAGAACATTTAAATGGGACATTAAGTGGTGAAGAAGATTAAAACACTGTTGGCTTTGTGGAATAACTGGGACGTTCGCTGGTGGAGTTTTATGCCTTTTTTTCCCTTTTTTTCCACCGTACAGTAACAATGCTCATTCTGAGAAGTCAAAATGTATTAAAGCCAAACTCTATCTGGATTTTCCTCTCTTTTTAACTGAGGAAATATAAATTATAATTTTAACAGTGGGGGTATTTTGCGTATTCAGCGGACTTAGTGTTGTGTTTGTTCCACATTATATAACGAATGAACGGTTTACCTCACTCAATTTCATGCAGGGATTTTTATCAGGATGCGAGAGGGAAAGATCAAGGTGACTTTGAAAGAGGGGTCATTGTTGGGCCACAGTCGGCAGAAGCTTTTGTCACAAAGACTCCTCAACTGGCTGGTGTTTTCAAGAGTAACGTAACTAAAATCACACCTGTATTCAGATCAATGGGAAAGACATCAGTAAATAATGTTGAGACTGTGGTCGACAGGTCACATCTGATGACTGTGATACTTGTGTATTAGTTCAATATGAAAAACAAAAGAGCAGCTCTTCCTCAGGTGGCTGAGAATGTTAATGTAGGACAGACTTTGTCTGCAACAACAGGCTGTCTACAGTTTCCCCTCATTACAGCGATGGATCCACATGTGAGAGTTCAGTGATGCCAGAACACTGAAAACACTGGGCGACAGAAATGTTTAAAAAAGTGATACGTTCAGATGAGTCTTCCTTCACACGTCCGGCGTAAACCAGGAGAACGTTTCAGGCCTGAATGCTGGACCCCACAGTGAGGGGATCCGGTGGCTCTGTTCGGCTGTGTGTGAGTGTGTGTGTGTGTGTGTGTGGTCAGGTCCACTTGTCTCCTTAGAGTGAAGGGTCACTGCTAATCAGTGTAAAGTTGTTCTGAGTTATCATCTTTATCCTGTGATGAAAGACTATTATCCTGGTGGGAGAGGTCTCTTCCATCCACAGAGCACGAGGAGTCACCGAGTGGTTTGATGAGTATGAAAATAATGTGAATCATATGCTGTGGCCTTCACAGTCACCAGATCTAAACCCAGTTAAACTTTTATGGGAGATTTTGGACTGATGTGTTAGACAGAGCTCCCCACCACCATCATCAAAACACCATGTGAGGGAACATCTTTTAGAAGAATAGCGTCCATCCCTCCAGTAGAGTCCAGAGACTTGGAGAATCAATGCCACAGAGTATTGAAGCTGTTCTGGCCAAACACCTTAGTGAGACAGTTTATGTTGTCTTTCCTCTCATTTGTCATATGTTTAAACACAAACACACACATTCAAGTTTAGTTGAACTCAAAAGTTTGGCAATGTGTTAATATGTAAGCTGCAAATAAGGTTAGAAAATGGACAGACACATCAATCAGCCATTAAAACCAGCCAACCAGTTTTAATGTGACTGATCAGTATAAGACCTTGTCTGTCATAATAATCTCATAACTTTATCCGGTGATTATTATTATAGGTGCATGTTGCGTGTCTATGAGAGTGAGCGCATGAGTGTGTGGATAACATAGATGTGTATGTGTGTGTGGTAGAGCAGGAGGACAGGCTTGATGATTCCCTGTCTCCTGGTGACTCTGTGGAGTCAGCCAACCGTGGCGAGGCTGCCATAACTACCAGTTGAGCTCTGTCAGGGAGATGACCCACTCTCTATTCAACAAGACCTGCCACCCTAACAGACAGACAGACAGACAGACAGAGAGTATGATAGACAGGGAGACAGGCGGGCAGAACGACAAAAGACACAGCGTGTGAATATTTTAGCACTCGACTGAATCCGAGAAATCACCGTCTCGCTCCAAACGGCTGAAAAGAGGAAAAAGCCGTAGGTGTAATTGGACCACAGCAGCACAGGTCAGGAGTCAATGGTCTTATTTAAGGGCTAACACCATTTAAGACTAATTTGAGACTATGTGTTATTGTGCCTTTAACTAAGTTTCTAACCTGATCTGTACAGAGGTTCATTGTGCTTTTAAAAGAGACCTGCTGCCCTACAAAAGGCCATCTAATGGTTTTTCAAACCCACAGTATTACTTTAATGTACTGTAGATCAAAGGATAAAACAACCACTTCTGCAGATGAGGGGAAAAAAAACTGTGCAGAGAAGATTTTAGATTTTCTTTATGAGATTTCCATTTGGGTTCTCACTGCTCGGATGATTATAGTCTTACAAACAATTAAAAGGCACTTAAGCAAAAATCAAAGCACATTTATTGTGCATCTTAGCTCATACATATATTTTCCACAGAGTCACTGATGAGATATTAGGTCATTAATGTGTTTGGGTTCCTTTAATTCTTTAAAATAATTTTTTAAGAAAAAGTAACCTAACTAACAGTAAACAGAGTCAACAGGATTTTGTTGCATGTTGAATATAGATTTTAGGGAATATAAAAATTAAAAAAACAATAGATCTACAGTGTTTAACATACAACTTGAGTTTTATTAGGGGGCTGAACATCAAGTTAGAGCAAAGATTAATGTTTTCAATGTGTTTGAAAATCAATGTGGATTCTTAGAGGGGAATTTTCAGAATTAATCTTAATTGGGTTTCTCATTATAAACTCGTAGCTCCCACGAATGTTCATGTAGTCGTGTTCATGTGTATTCAGGCACTGTTGCTCCGGTGTACCTGTCCGCGGCTGTGTGCATGAGTGTGTTCACTTTGTCACTGGTGTTTGCGTGTAAGTAGCAAGGTCAGGACCCGGGCTAGAGGCCTGTCCCCGGAGAGCTCGCTTCCAGCGTGGCCAACTAACACTACAAACAATTAAAAACCACTGCTGCCTCCCCCAGGGCGTTCGGCTTTATCCAGCTCGGGTCGGAGAAATCGCTGCTCTGCGCTGCACAAGATTCCAAACGAAACCCTCAGTATCTGGTCTATAACGATGCCGGGCAAACGTGGAAGATGGAGGGGCCGAATCGATACGGCTACAGCCTGTGGACCAGTGTGGAGACAGGGGCCTATTATTAGGACGTCCTCTCTTTACCACCTGAGCCACTCACACACTTAGAATAGTCACACACACACACACACACGCAAACAGAAACACGCACACATTCAACTCTTCCTCAGCCAAAGCTTACATGCAGCGCTGGAAGAAGTATTCAGAACCTTTACTTATGTAAAAGAACCGATACAGCGATGTAAAAATACTCCATTACAAGCAAAATTCTTTAATGAAAAAACTTACTCAAGTAGCAGTACACAAGTATCAGTGGAAAAATGTTAAAGTATTAAAGTAAAAGAACAGGTTTGGTCCCTCTGTCTGACAAATTATTATATATGACATAATTAGATGATTGATACTGAAGCATCTGTGCATAGTAGCCACTGTTGTAGCTACTGTTGTAGCTGCTGGATGTGAAGTGACTTTGAGCGACTTTAAGTGAAGTTTTATTTACCTGGACACTGGATAAATCTGGGGTGTCTGAGATGATGAATGGGAGAGAAAAGTAGAAAAAACAAAGTTCTGATACACACATCTGTTTTCAGTCTTTGACTTTTTCTCTAATCTTTGAATTTTTTTAGGTGAGATATTTGGTCCTTTGCAAATTTTTGAAATGAAACCATTCGAGAAGTTTAGAGGGAAAAATCTCTGCGGAGCTGTTGACAACTACTAGACCTCTGAAATATGACCAGCTTCACAGTGCTTTTTGTAAAACCTCAAAAGCCAAAAAGGTTGGAAACCCCTGTTTTCATCCAATAATATTCTAATATTTCCCTCTGAAATGTAGTGGAGTGGTAGTATAAAGTAGCAGAAAATAGAAATACTCAAGTAAAGTACCAGTACCTCAGAACTGTAAATAAGTACAGTACTTGAGTAAATTTACTAGGTAACATTCAATCCCTGCTTTCATGCAAGAACAAATGATGCTTTTAGGGAAATGGTCATGTTATTTATCTCCAGAATTATTACTACAAACAAGCCTCATTTTGTAGCAGCAGCCCCAAATATCGATAACAACATGTTCTATCTGCTCAACAAGACTGCTGCAAAATTAATCACAACTTAGGGAGCAAACAAATAATTCAAACTCGGAGTCCTGTCTGATGCAATAACATACGTCGGCTTCAGAGTGGCCCTTTAACCAGAGCGAAGCCCGTTTGAAATAAAGAGAAGAGGAGTGGGCACAGTTATTGTATCAGCCAGTAAGATAACCAGTCAGCCAACCGGTTATCTCCCTGGGCATATGCTGTGTCCACTGCTCCAGAGCCCCGCTGTCAAAGCCATTGTGAATCCTAATAATCACAGTGCATCCCGACCGCACAACACACACAAAGACACACACCAACACACTCCCCGGTCTTCGCTCCAGGGGTCCTGACAAAACAGGAGACGGCGGGGACTCGTCAGAAGACAGCGCTGCCGGTGCGCTCCACCTGCTCACTGATTCTTACGCCTGGAGGAGCCTGAAGGCACTGCCATCACACACCCTCCCTGTCCATGGCACACACAAACACATACAGATACACAAATCGATAGACACACACACACACAAACACAGATGCCCACATACTTAGAGACACACCCAGATCCACCATGCACATATACACCCAGCTCCCCCTCATCTCCTACTTACTTAACTCCCACCTCTTTTCTTCGGAGCATCTTTTTTCCTCGCCCCCTATCCATATCCTGTTGTTCGTCCTCCCCCTTCCCTCACCTCTTCCTCCACCCGCAAGCCTTCCTCCCCTCCATCCGCAGAATGCATAAAACAAATACACACACCTACACACACACCCTCACCTGTCAGGTAACATCAGAGAAGGGGAGAGTTGAAGAGACGTGACAGCTTGCTGAAGGAATCGTGTGCCAGGAACACAGACCTCTCTCCGTTCACCTCTGCTGTGCTGGAACACAACAAGCTCCAGCCCCTAACCTTTGTTTAGGATCAGACACGTTCGGAGAGAGCTGGAGAACCTCCAACAGTCAGAGCAGTGAAGACACGCCGAGAAGAGGAGGTAATGTATCCAAGTGTTGAGAGGAAGTTCTGATAATCGATAGGTACGGCGAATAAGTCGGAGGGGAAGAAACAAAGACGAAAAGAAGGAAAGAAAGCATGGGGTGGGGAGGGCCAGCACAAGCAGCCCGAAGGCCTTTTCACTATCCATCAAATTCAACAAGTTGGCCCGAAAGCTTGCAGCTGCCATATGTGGTGAACCATTTACACAGTAAAGTCCAAAGAGTCAGCATCAGCCCGGCAGATGATTTGTTAGAGGAACAGAAAAAAAACAAACGCCGCGAAACACCATGAAAAACTTAAAGACTGTCAGAAATCCAGCTAACGGTGATGCACTTTGCTCCTCTGGGCCATTTTTATCGATCGCCTCTGTGCCTTTATTTTTATAGATATGGAAAAAGGTGCCAAACATGTTGACCAGTCACCCAGAATCAAAGAGCAAGTGGAGGCTTTGAAGCTTAATTACTGCGACAGTATCAGCCAGGAGAGAGTTACCGCACATGGTTTAGGACACATACGATCATTTTAACTATTTTAACATTTTCTAAGCATCCGAAGACGCAGCTAAATTGCTGTTTGCTGTCTCTGTTTCGCTCAAGATAAACAGCTAAGCTGACAGATGATAAATAAAGTGAATAATACGCTTTGGCAAACAACAAAGACGGAGATTTGAGTGGTTGACAGCCTACATCAATCCTGCAACCAGTCCTTTTGATAGACTAGAAACATGGAAGATAGCCAACCTAAAATAGTGTTAGTGTTACTTTATACAGCCAATGATATAGATAAACGCCTTTTTATGCTGTCATGCTTTTTTCTAATGGTCTATCCAAACGTTTTGGGGTTTTTTTGGTATTTTTTTTTTGCTGATTCTTTTTCAGTGGGATTGACCCTAAATCTGTGACGGTTTTCCTTCCAGGAACCGAGGACGTCAGCTAACTTAACTGGCAGAGGCATAACACTACTGAAAACAGGTAAATGTCCCCTGAGGAAGTTACTTAATGAGTAACAAAAACTATTGACATAGTTTTTATTTTCAACTTTTTAATCTTTATTTTATTTTCATGGATTAAAGATATTTGTTGTCATAGTTTGCATTGAAAAAAGTGAACATCGTACAGTATAGAACTCACAGCTGTATTCAAATCTCGGACGCATCAGATTCTGCATAATTCTGATTTCATATCAATACATACATACATATAAATACACACAGAGTTCTTGTTAACAGGATGTACAGGGCTCTAAATAGTAACGTGGTTGGTAAGCGTACTTTCAGTAAGTGTACTTTCAGTAACTTTGGATTCATTTTGAACAGATCGCTGAAATTAATAGACTTGTCATTGACCCTGAGGCAGACCAGTGACCTGAGGGGGTCTTCCTCCCTGCTGCAGAGAATATTCTGATATAGACCTCAGCCTCCCATGACCCTGGAGAGGAGATTATGAGGAGTACTACAACTGAAGGCTTTCATAAGGTTGAATCTGTCGTCGTAAAACATCTTATTCAATGTATCTTTTTTATTTATTTTTCTGTGGTGTTATCAGATTTCCTGTCGGCTATCTCGTTTCCCTGTGCTGAATGTTGAATAGGCGAAGCGTGTGGTCATCATTACAAACAATTGTTGCTATATCGGTATATGTATCCAAAACGCACTGCATGCAAAACTCAATCTATTCAAGCCGGGAGAATGAATTAGTAATACAGAATGTCGGCATGCACCGGCCTTGGGAAAAGATCCCCTCTTTATAATTAAGCCACTGGCAGACTGGAGTGAAACCTTAGTGCAAAAACCTCTGCGTCTCCTCCTGAATTGAGGGGAATGTTAAAATCCGTTGCAACTAATTGGTTCCCCTGCCTCCTGTTTGTCATGGGAACGACGAAACAATCAACACCCTCCATCAACTCCGTCGGAATTGGGGAAGTGAAACAACAGGGCGGTTGTTTCGTGTCACACCAAATAGACTGGCTGTCAGTCGGGCATTAGTGAAGACTGATGTCACGCATTAGTCACTTTACGGGGCAGATCCATTTCTGTCCATCTCCGGCTTCTGCCTCGTCTTTGTGCAGGTTTGAGCCACAGCCAATGAGCTATAAACTTGTTCATAAACAAAATGAATCAAGTTCTTTGTCTATGGCCCCTTCAAGCGAGGAATTAACTTCTCATACTCAGTAAATGCTTCTCTTGTCGAATCTTTCTTCTAATTTCCTTTCCTCATTTGCTTTGAGGGAGCATCCAGCATTTGTGTTAAAGAAAAGCCCTCCAAACAGGTTTGAGGGGCTATTTTCAAGTTAGAGAATGCTACTTGAACAATAACTACCCATCTCTAGTGTTAGTTATCCTCTGTATCCACAAGAGCCATTTTCACGAAAGGGGGGAGAACGATTTTCTCTTCATCAGGAAGAAGTGGATCTTCTAAAAACAGTCATTTTGTTCCTGCGTCTTCCCCCCTGCCCACCCTTACATCTCAAGAGACGGTGCGGGTGCCGATTCTCTCCATGAAGAGCCTCTCGACGCTCTCCAAACTTACGTCACGCATTGTTTCGCTGCCGGGCATGTTTTCGCGGGCTCTTGGCCCATTCGGGTGCCGGATTGAGTGCGTGTAGGTTAGTGGGTGGGCAGCAGGAGTGGGTTCTATGGGAGGGGGCCGCAGATGCTGGAATTCCTAATAGAACATAATTGAAAACGAGCACTTAGAAGCCGTTGGATGGCATTTTCCCTCGTGCGCGATGAAGGGCTCCTGTAATCATGTGCTAGACACTTCTGCACTCGACACGCAATCGATCGGCCGCTATGCATTTTGTAGGCGTTCACCATACGTCCGGACTCAAAAAACAAAAAGAAAAAAGATCACAAAGCTTGCTCAAACAACTTTTTCACTATCCGCTGAAGGATTTCTTTCGCAGATACTGCTCTGAACTTTTTGTCGCCGCTGGGTAGAGGGCAGCAGCCTTGAAAATTTTTTACTGAAATGTAAAAAAAAAAAAAAAAGAAAAAGAAATCCAACAAGTAGGCAGCTTGAGGATGTGAAGTGGATCGCTCACCAAAAGAACCTCCGCCTCAGTATTTCTAGCCTTTCACTCTATCGGTCTGTCTTTCTCGCGCTGTCTCTCTTTGTAGCTTTCAGGACAAATGCTACTCTTACCCTTAGCTACTTTTGCCACCCTTAGATAAATCTGAACACTATAAACTTTCAGCGGATGCTTCATGCAAGTGAAGGCCTTGTTCCATCAAGTTGAAAGGCAAAAAAATAATGTCTTTTAAGAATATGTTGAGCAGGGGCTATGATCACCTCTCTGAAGGACATGCTGTCTGGAGAGTGGAAGATGGTGAAATGGTCAGAAAATTGTGCTGAATGGCAAAATAACACTGCTATTTGCTTGCTCTGTGCTCTGTAAGGGGATACGGATACAAAATCTATTTACGGGAATAACCTTGGGAGAGGGAACAACTTGATTTAAAGAAGAAGTGGAAGAGAAAAACAAAAGGGTAGAGAGTCGGAGACGGAGACGGGAGCTGCCTGAGAAGCAGAGCGCACAGGCAGAGGTCACATGATCCGGTTCTGATAATCTACGCGTTTAAATGGTTTCGACAGCGACGGAGGTGAAATTCTATAGCCGTCCGCCCCACTCAATCAGCCACAATATCTTGCTCCAGCAAACAGAAGCTGTGCTGCTGCCGCTTAGCACCGGGATAATGATCAGATTAAAAGCTCTGACTGGTGAGACTTGGACTAATGCCAGGTGATGGGAGCAATTCGCTACCCAATCAACGCAGGAGAAAGGAGGGAGAGGTGCATCATTGGATACTGACGACAGCAGGGAGGGGTTATGAGGGCTAGGAGAGAGGGTTGGAAGCATCCCAACCCCAAAAAGCAGCCGGTGATTCAACAGTTCCTAATGTCAGATTCCATTACCACCACCACCATCTTTGTCTTTCTTTCTCTGGCCGTCCCTCCTCTTCTCCCTCTAATCAAGTTCCTCCCCTGTCTTCCTCGCTTTCACTCAAAAAAACAGGACGGTCAGCAGAAGGCCTTTTCTTCGCCGAAGAATATTTCTGTGTTCGGCCTCGGTCACGTGCGCGCACACACACACACACACACACACACACACACACACACACACACTCGCACCGAAGCCAACGTAGAAGAGACACGCACAGAGCAGGATGAAGGGAGAAATAAAGACAAGGAAGTGAGAATTAAAAAAAAAAGAGAGAGCTGAGACCGAGGGGATGTCTTTGTCAGTGAGAGAAAGACATGAGTGGGCCGGCGCGCTAATCATCGATCGGATGATTAAGGCAGATGAGGAGGGCTTTTTCCCTCAGTGAAGGATCTGATTGTTGGTCTCCTCCCGCCTGGTGTCCAGGGAGCTCGCCGGCGGCAGCGGCTCAGGATCAATACACTCAATCACGGCTGAGAGGGGCAGCGTCAGTCACGCTGTGCCAGACTATTAGAACCAAGTAGGCAGACAGTGAATAACTCCATGCTTCCCTAGTCCCACCTCACACCACAGGGGGAAGCGATGAACTGGCTGGCTGGCTGGCTGGAAGGAATGTGTGTGTGTGTGTGTGTGTGTGTGTGTGTGTGTGAGTGAATGTGTGTGTGCAGTTGTCACACTTCTGGTTTGGTTAAAGGAGTAGTTCAGCCTCTTCACTTTCTTGCTAAGGGATTAGAAGAAAAGATTGAGACTGGAGACTGTTACATGGACTGGAACAGTCACTTTCTCCACACGACAGTCTATAAGCATATTTTTATTCCCAAATTATTCAATTACAGTATTTCTCAACACTTTCTCTTTGTGGGAATTCGGACTATGGACGGTGCGAACTTTGCGCTCGCAGCCTCTGATGTGGAGATCTGTGAAAAATGACTCAAACACTTGCCTCTTAGCTCTTGACTACTTCCTGGGTTTTATTTTCGGTCTAACTCAGAGAGGAGTATTTGACCTGATTTAAGGAAGCGTCGTGGCCGCGGAAGGCGTTGTTTTGCATCTACATCTCTATAAAGGAAGTGGTGAGTGCAATGTTATGGTGACCCATTTTCAGAGTGGACACAATTACGGGAATCAGACCAATGTTGAAAAATAATCCTGTAAACAGCACATATGCTTGAACTGCGAGGCGCGTTCCGACTATAAATAAGCACTTAGCTGTAATTGTATTCATATGTTAAGTAAGGATATTGGAGTAAAAACAACTCTTACTTTCTGAGCCTTTATGTGAGAAAAGTATTTGTAAAAATCGATAACTAATACTTCAGCTGCAAAACATTCCGGCACTTCAGCAGTTTCATTGACTTAAATAAAACATCAGTAATAACCATTTCTTTAACTGTATCCTTCACCCTTTCACAATGCCCGCTTTAGATTCTCAAGTCCCAGCACTTCAAAATATTACAGTGAAAATCATTCTTTTTCACTTTTCAGACAAAAGGAAATAACAAATCACCGTGAGCTTTGCTGCATTGACGTGATTTCAAAAAAACTATACAAGGAGTTCCGGTGCTCATGCTCATCTTAGCGCTTGGAAACCTTGTGCGCTGACAGAAAAATCCTCCTGCTCTTATAGAAGACATCATCCTATATGGTGGGTGAAAGACTCGTTAGCGTGGTAAGAAAGGAGAAGGGAGGACAGCAGTTCTCAGACAGCTGTGTCCCTGACAGACAATGGATGGCCTGGGTCCATCTGGATGCAGCAGCCCTGGACCAACATGATGTATACATCTTCAATAGCCAATGGGAGCCATCAATCCCAACTTCACCATGGTGACCAGCAGTGACAGCCAGCCGAGGACCACTCCCTCTATCATCTGTCTATCTTTATCTTTTCTATTTGGTATGTAAACAAATACAAATGCATCATTTGTATATTCATGGTCATGGCTCGGTCATACTGAAACACACAGACCACATCATACACATCAGGATTAACCATGGGAGATAAATGTCTATGGCTCTGTTCAGACATCAAAGATAAATATTTATCATGAACCGGTATTGAAGATGCAAAATTGATCATTTTTGAAGAGGATTTTTGATATTTATGTCAACAAGTTTCTGTTTTTATTCATTTTTTTTTTACCATATAAGCTCTTAAGCAACTTTATTCAAACCAACTTGCATGCACAGTTAGGCATGCAAGCAGTTATGCAGCACATTATTTATCATTACAGACAATTTCAAACAACATATAAATACTAATCTATCTATCTATCAATCCATCTATCTATCTCTGAGTAGACCGCTTTCCCATCTATTCACTGGGTGTTTTAAATTCAGTATTATCCCTTTAGTAGACCCTGCTTTTGAGTTGAGTGTTTGCAGCATTCCTCTCTAATCTCTGCCTTTTAAAAAAAATCACAGGCAACCTTGTCAGCCGAGCAGTGGAGATGCAAAGAGGAATTGGAGGAACGGCCTTGCTACAGGACCATTCTGAATATGTTAACAGCGCTGCTTCCCTTGAACTGTCACAACTTGAAAATCCACCGTGTTAAGAGCTTCACATGCAGGCAGCCATGAATATCTGCCGTTTCCATAGACTTGGCCACAGAGGCTCTTAAAAAGCACTTGTTGTAATACATGACCAATTTCCCGGCAGCAAGTGCAGGGGAGTATTAACATCTCCTCAGCCTGGTTCGGTTTTAATGTGATGGAGATGTTATTAGAGCCATCACAGGCCCAAATGAATGGCCAGTGGAAGCGCCACAGCAGGAGAGCGAGGGGGGAACACACCGACCTTCGCCTTACCAAGGACAAGGACACTTGTGCTCGTAAAAAGGGGTGGTCCAATTGTTCACACCAGCCATGGCTGCTGAACCAAGCCCGGAGTCAGGCTGACATGTTCATATTACACCCTGTTAGTCAGCTCGTATTTCACTGAATTTCTTCACTTCACAAGCTTATGATGCCACTGACTAAATAAGTTTCGATTACAATCTAGAGTTAAATTTTCCATTGCTCGATCAAGCATTTGATCATCTATTAAATGTCACATTTTGAAATAAATTTATCAATAAAATGCTAAAAGTAAAAAGTCTATTAACGATTAATCATTAGAGAGGACATCTGCTGCATTGAATCATTTTGTGAGGATGTAAATTATGAATAACTTCACAGTGCGATTGCAGTATCAAATCATTTAGTTATGATGTACATATGCTCAGAAATATTAACATGTGGTGCTGTATCTGTGAAATTTCCTGTGATTGAGTACGCATATAAAATGAATAAATTTATTAAAGTAGCCCTGCAATCCATTTGATTAATCTTGCTGTCCTACATTGTTGTTGCAAGCATTTCCTCCCCGTGACAAGAGGTGCTCTCGTCTTTGAACAGTTATCCTGCCTCCCTGCTCCTTTGAAGTATAATTATTTCACTGTAATTAGAAGCGAATCATGCTTAGTAAACACAAAAACACCGTCTCTTCAGATTAATAAACCGGGGTAATGCGTTAGGCATGGGGAGTTGCTTTGAATGGGCTTTGGCTCCGCTCCAATCCGGGCATGATTCTCATTGTGCAGCAGCTCCCAGCCTTGACGAAACTGACCAGTGACTAGCAGTTGCAGAGGGGGAGAGTTAAGGTACAGCAGAGACGCAGCACAGGCCTGTGTCCAACACTGAATTCTGCTATTGTTTCAACACAAAACATGTTGTTCTTTGTTGTCTGCCATTAATAAAACATTGGCTGAAATCTGAAAGTCAAATACAGCAGAATTAGGCACGAGGCGCTTCGTTCAAAAACCAAACTGAGTATTACATAACTTAGGAAAATGCAGGGAGACTTTTCTCACGCGCAAAATTTAAGATTTTTGATTAAAATCCCATGCAAATTTATTTAATTTCTTACATTTAACGTATGATTTACACATTGTAATAAGAACA